>CM071928.1:9976345-10120294 GCA_016081115.2 Rehmannia glutinosa
CTATTAGCTCTAAATTCATTGATTAATACTTTTAGGGAGGATAGGAGATTCGAAGCGTTGCTGTGTTGCAGTACATGAGGGATAATGTGAGTGAATGTATTAATCTGTTTCTTCATATGTGTCTTTATGTAGTGTGTTTCTATACGTGAAAAAAACTATCTTGTAATTGCAGGACTTGAAACCTGATGTTGTTACTTATCGACACTCATGAAACGCTTACCGGCGTGGAGAAATATGAAAAGGTACATATCACTCTTAATATTCTTTCTAATATGATTGAGTTTAGTGTTAAATAAGAAGCGAACTCTAGAATTTGTGATGTCGATCCTGTGTGGTAGATATTTTCTGTGTCGTGTGGTCATATAAAAATTTTCTTCCTTTTAAATTTATTTTCCATTTCTTCATATCCAGGGAGTACTTATGTATTAGTTTTACAAAAATCAGATAATATAAAATTTTTACCACAAAATAATGGCCATAGATTAGGATCCAGATGAGAAACAGATGAAAAGTCTATCGACCATAGTCAATAGTTTGCTAGGAAACAGGATAAGGGACTGTTTAGAGCGTTGTATTTAAGTTAGATCTTTTGCCATTCGATCTGCTTATGACTATTACTTTAAATGCAAATATGGAGAAGGCAACTCAATTTTTGAACCATGCTGGCCTGTTTCCTTGATCGATTTATAATAGCCTTTGTTCTTCTTTGAATCATGAACAGAAAAACAACAAAAAAATAAAAAATAAAAATAAATAATAAAGAAGAAAAGAAACAAAGAAAGGTAAGTACTGCAGTGCTGTGTATTCAACTTTCTTTTGACATGGTTTTATAATTTCTCTCAGGCATCATTGTAAGAAATTAGTTGTATGGTGAAAAGTTTTTGTAGTTGGAGGATGTGTACAATATGAAAAAGGGAAAAAGAACAATTATTCAAGCAAGGGATATTAAGGATACTTTCAACAAGCCAGGATAGTCCTCAAGATTTATAACCCAATAAAAGAGTTGACAGCGAGCCTGCTACTTGGACACTGAACAAACTAGCATAACTCTTCTCTTTGACAAATTTAATGATTCTCAGAGAGTAACTGTCAGATGCATAATCAAAAACTGACTGCATAAAAGCAGATTTTTTTGTTTTCTTTAAAAAGAAAAGCTGATATATGTTTGTATACTTGTTTCATCCTTTTCAAAATAACCACATCTTTTATTTATATCTGTTATGATCTGATTTCAGGTTCCTGCTGTTTTTGAGAAATGCTTGTCTCTGGATGTGCCCCAGACAGAAAAAGCTAGAGCAATGTTAAGATCTGCTCTAAAATACATGAAGTCTACACTTAGATTATAGCTGGTTTGTATTCATCATCTGGAAAGTATCTGAGGGAGTCAATAACCAGCTGTCGTTTAACCAAATATTTGAGGTCAGTATCCTATTTTATTGTAATGCGGCGTAAATTTGTCACTTCAAACTTTTTCCAGAACTGTTGAGAAAACATACCAGTTTGTGTTCATTTATAAATGTGAGAAAAAATGACCATTACTAGCTGGTTCTCAGTTATCTTACATGATCAATTTCTTAAAGTTTATCTACATGCAGGTTGGTTCACGACATGCATTGTATTTTTACTATGGCAAAATCAGTGGCAGGGCATCAATGCTTTATGTTTGGAAGCTTAAAGGTAAAAGTGGCATGATACATCAGGTTCATTAACGGACTCAATATCCGCCCGCTTTCTGTGCCTTTTACAATTTTTTTCAATATACATTGAAAGCAAAAGAATGTAAAATAAATCAGGTCATTACGTGCATTAATTTGTGTTAAAGTAAATACGTTATGACCTTTTCAGCAACACTTCATTGTAAGCAGAGAATCACTGATGTACTATATGCAATGATGCATAAGATGAAATTATTATAGACAACATTCTCAATTTTTAGTGAAGCATGTATCGTCGAGTGAAGTGAAAATCCCATTATCCCAATAGAGAACACACACTATAGTCCATAGAACACTATAAAATTGTCATGCAGAATATGAATCTGTGTGAAACGAATGGCCTCATAAAAGAACAGTGTGTGTACAACCCTTTGCAAAGTTCCAACAGTGATCATCATCCTGCTGTTAAATAAATTCTGGTAAATCATAAATCAAATCGTGAAAATTCTGCTGTTACAAGAAGCTCTTCTGAAGACCGTATATACAGACAAGACGATGCTTTAACACAACAAAAACAAGATGTATATCATTAAATAATAATATACACACGTGAACAAAAAAATAATTCCTCCCCGTCCCCATCAAAAAATAACATAACCTAAAAATGTTGAACCAAAATATAGCCTAGGTTATCAGAGAGCCATGGCAGAAACAATAGGCCTAGTGCTCTTGGAAATTCTAGAACAAAACATGAACAATAAGAGCACAGAAGATAACAAGAACAATCTGAAATATGTTCTGATTTCCTGTAGTCGAGGTCAAGAACCTCCATCTTCTTCCCGTATCTACTTTTCCTGTGCATTAGATATCCGTTAAGGTAGTCATCAATTGATATCCAATTGTCAAAACTGGATGCAATTGCCTTTGTCTGAAGTCCATCCATTTGCTGCACACCTATACTGAACATCTGGAAGAATGCAGCTGACCAGTCATTGAGAACTCCTGTCATTCAAAAGATCAACCATGTTGAGTTATTATAGAGAAAGGAAGGTAACAAGAAGTTATAGTTGCCTCCTTTGAATGTAGTTTAAATCTAGAAAACATCAAGGGCCTATTACCAAAAACTACCACTAAGGTTTACCTAATTACATAAAACAAAATCAGTTATCTTTTTAAATTACAAATACCCTCTTGAGTTTTGTAATTGTTTTACAAATTAGCCCCCTCAACAAGTGCAATTCTTTTTTTTTTTTTTTGGCGGGGGGTGGGGGTAGTATTTGTGATTTTGAAAGATAACTGATTTTTCTTTTTTGGTAATTAAGCTAAACTTCTAGGGTATAAAACGGATCATATCAATATAAGAAGCATGTCATGTAGACTGATCCTTGACATACATTGAAGGAGGTGATATCTATAGATTGAACATTTTGAAACAGTCTCTCGAGGAGGCTTTAGGATCTCCATAAATCTGCAACGTATACATACAAGGACATTAGGTGCCAAAACAAACAGGAAAATAAAGTGCCCGTAGTAATAAGTTATTCACTAACCTCGAAGGTAAAAGCCATGGGCACCCTTGCAACATCATACATATAATCCGTCGCTGTCCCATGGGCCAGATACCTATACACGAATAACAGCAAATAGACTGCAGTTAATAATTAGCATAAACAATGCAGAATAAGTTTAATTTGCTATCACTGACTAAAAACAATGTAGGACTGCAAGTTGTAGGCAGTTCCCTGAAACAATTTGGTAAAACCTAATTAATTTTGATCGGTGGTCCTTGTTCTTCATTTCTAATTTCATTAACTCACGACACAGAAGGAATGAAGAAATAGTAAATATGTTTAAAGTAGTACAAACCCGACAGATCCTCCCCAGATCCAATTAAGCAATGATCTTTGAGGTGAAAATGGTTCAACTCTTCAAGCATTGATTTCATTATTTGAGAGGGTATGCCGGCTGGGGTGGTATTTTTGTGATCATACGGCATGAACAAAGCCTAAAATATTAGAGTTGATAGTCAACATAAAGGATAAAGATATTCATAAAAGATGCAGAAATAAATAAAGCACGCCAAGTTGCTCACACATGAAATTTAGTCAAACATGTGAAAAGAATATACTTAGGTCAAATACCACCACATGATATTTAGCCAAACTTATAGCAAATATAAGAGGGTCAACAAACTGGCTCGTTAAAATGCGCTCAATTTTACAAATTATGGATGACAAACTTAGAAAGCTCAATAACATTAAAAAAATTAAATAAAAAAGAAAGATCGAACGAAAGGCATAAAGACTAGTCTTCACATAGTACAAAAAAAAAAAAAAAAGGCGCAAAGACTTGTCTTCATATTGTACACAATAGATTAGCAATTGATTAGAATGCCAGCCTGTGGCAGTAGAATTAAAAAAGCAACAACTTACCTCCATCCCAGAGTGCACATTAACCCAAATGTGTGGTTCAAATGATACAGACAATTTTCGCATAATTTGAGTCTCAGGCTCGCTGAAAGGAGCAGTCCCAGGATTTTCTTCGTATGGATCATAATCCTGAGATACATAAAGAGATATCTCAGCACGTAATGGCATGAAATGAACATAAACTAAAACACACACAAATCAAATAAAGAGTGTTCCATCCACTAGGTATTCTGGTAAAAGCCACCACACTTTACACAATTTTATGGAGGAAAAAAAAAAGAGAGAGAAAATGCTGATAGAGCAGGAGAGGTTTCACAGAAACTGATTGAAGAGACCTTCTCCTTTTTGCCCCAATCTACGCTCCAATTCGATTGAGATCAACACCTCTTCCTGAAAGAAACTTAACCTTTAAGCATTTGGCATTTTTGTGATAACCAGTGTCAATTTTACAATCAAAGTCATTAATTATGATACCATTTCTTCTCGCACAAAGCTCTCCATCTTCAACAAGTTTGCGTCCATTCAAATTTTCCATTGGTACAATCTGTAAGAAAGGAAAACTAAAGAAAATTAGTTCTCAACTATCGTGTTTCAGCATAAAAAAGTGCTCCAAAGAAAGGATAACTAAACATGCCAAAGTGCTAGCTATAAAAGTTTCGGAAAGATATATTCATGTGAAGCACAGAGAAAATAAAATATCTCCAATAATCACATATTTCCTCAATTGCCTACATGTGAAGCACATGTAAAGATTCAAGAAAGAACAACTAAATAAAAAAATACCTTTATAACAAGCCTATCAAGTGTTCTATTTAAAGAAGAGCGGTCCATGTTAGGCAAAAACTCCTCTTCGCTTAGAATAGAAAGGAGCATACGCTAGCTCAGTTGTAATAAGCTCCCTAGCATGCTGTCCAAAAGTCTGGAATACAAGGAATCATCTGTCAAGAACACCAGCAATAACCAACCTGAGAATTTTTACACTGTTCCAATTTAAAACAGGGTACTGTAATATAAGAACCTGAACCATAACCCAAACCAGAACAGGTTAGGGATGGATTACACCCATAGCTCCTTTTTCTTACTCCAAGAAGCCAAAAGACAAAGGGAATACGGAAAAAAGAAATTATAAATGAAGACAATTTGGTAAAGTTAGTATATAAGTACTTACAAGCAGAATCCTAAGCTTTGCCCTATCATCACTCTCTTTCCTATTCCCGGAATAAGTAATTACAGTTATCTCTGCCTTGTAGCCTTTATTCGTACCAGAAATCTTCTCAATCTGTTTAAATCCAAATAATCAAAAAGAGAACTTATACCAAGGACAAAAGCATTAATTAGAACAACGAGAAATAAGAAAATGATACTCACTGAGAGTTTATCTGGGTGACGATGAACCAATGATTCGATTTCCTCCAGTAAAGCTCCGCTGTAAATAATTCAAATAACAATTAAAAATTTCATAAGATGGAAAACTTGAGAATTAATACAATGCCAATGCAAATCAAATATATGATTTTGATGAAATTTATTCTTTGATTAAACAATGTAAAGATAATTGACAAAAAGGTCTGTATACATAAAAGTAGTTTCTTTAGCTCTGGGGTTTCCTCTAAAAATCTCAGCAGCTATATACTTCCAATAGATTCTCTATTTCATGATTACCTCATAGCTAACAGCAAAGGGAAAAAAGGATAAAACTTCAAGTTTGTCCAGATTCCCATATTATGTGATAAAATAAGAAACATTCATTTGAAATTCCCTAATTGATAATTGAAAGAATGATTCAACTACAAGAAAGCAATTGAATCTGGACCAGTCAACGGTCAGACCCACATTTATTGAGACAGATTTCCTTCTTACGATTAATTCTAACTCAAGCAATGTCTGATAAATTAACAACAATCATACTCGCAAAAAAAAAAAAAAAAGAAAAAAAGATGTAGATCAAAATACGCAAAAAGAAAAATTTACCTGGTATGGTAAAGATCGTGATTGATGGGGGTGATAGCAAGAGCCTGGGTTTCATTAGATTTCCCATAAGCGAAGGAAAATCGATTAGCAAACAGAACGACAGATGCGAAAATCAGGAGATTCGAAAGGGGATTCAGGCGACGGCGAAATCCATTTAAAACCGGCGATTTATTACGTGAAAAGTGCAGGAATTCTGCTTATTTTTCATCTCATCGTTCGGAAAATTTGGAAGGAGCGTCTGCGATCTTGTGGAAATCGATTCGAGCGGTGCAGAGTTCAAAGTCGACGTTTCTTTTGGGAAGTGCAGAGTTTCTTGTAACGTCGTCAATTTTAACGGCTGTGATGCTGCCGATCTGATTGCGCTTCCAATGTGCGTCTGTTTTTTTAGCTGAATTTTTCTCTAGTTTATTTATGTTGTCTTGCCCTATTTCGTGTCTGTGTTGGATCGGACGGTTGCCAGTTGAGAGAAATTAGTGATGACTGGTCAGAAATAGAACAGTGGTCACGCGGAGTTAAAAACAAGGTTGCTAAATTCAATATTTTCTATTCCATTCTCCATTTCTCCTATTTTCACTTCCTATTCGACAAAACTTGATGAATGACACATAGATAGCGGATGAGATCTTCTATTTCAGATGGTATTTAAATCTCCTATTCAAACCGTAACGAGCCACGCGTGTATAGAAATTCCATATTAATTTTGGAGCACAAATCACGTCTAAATTGTGGAGATTTAATATGGTAATTTCTATACACGTGGCAATTATCCGTCGGTGGAATAGAAGATGATACATTATCTGGAATAGAAGATCTCATCCGTGTAGATACACTCAAAGAATCAACCACTCTATCTCCGATACGTGTGTCATCCATCCAGTCATGTGAAAGTTGAATAAGAGAATGAAATAGGACATTTGGTCCCGATCGTGACAACGTTGCTTAGGAAAACAACTATTTTTAAATTTGTCATTTTCCCCTATTTTTGGTTGCCTAGACCGATTTTTTGGTGGCTGGCGATTTTTGGCGATTTGGGCAAAAATCGCCTTAGCCTACTTTGGTACTAGTAAAAAATAGAGATATAGAGACTAGATCGACATATATATACAAATATCATATATGTATAATATTAATATATACATATTTTTCGAGTTATTTTTTAACGCCCATCATTAGCGTCCTCATATAGAGGAAGTAAATCGCGGAGTTGGATCTTAGCGGCCCACAAGTTCCATGAAAAATGTCACCGCTGCACACAAGAGGCTAATCCCAATTGCATGCCTCAATGAAAATCGAACCCCCACTTTGTCGTTGCCAGCATTGTACTCCCCGGATTGGTCAACTGCCGTGCAATGACCGGGACTATACATGTTTTTATGTTCAAGGCTGTGAAACCACTCGTTCGATGGAGCAGGTAAGCTCGACAACCACTATATTTAGTCATTCTTGAAATTTATGCAGTTAGACTATTCAACAGGAGAGACTAATCCATTAAGCAAGTCATGCAATGATTTGGACTTGAGCTCAATATTGGACTTTAATATGTGGACTTTTAACCTATATTGATTCAAACTTTTTTAATGGGAAATACATCAATCCCATAACACATCACACCCCTTTAGCACAAAACATTATTGTTGTCAAGAATCTGGAGTTATACCTTAAACATAGTTGATTGGTGCTGAAAGATTACTAGTAAAAGTTATGTAGTCAATTCTGTTGGAATTGGTTTTTTATGAATTGGGTTTTGACCAATTATTTAAGTGGGTTCATTTGTTGAAGTATGAAATAAATGAGATAAATGTCATCTACGCCACGGGTAGATGAGTTTAGCATTTTGAATTCTCAAACCAATGTCGGGTGAATGAGAAATAAATGATTTAAGTTGGCACTTAAAATCTTTATATATGGAATATAAAAGGGTGGGAATATGGAAAGTCATATCACATAAACATATTGAATGTTTGACTAGTTAATAAAGAGCTTCACCACTAATAAGTGGTAATCAGTGGAACTCCTACAGTACACCAGTGGACAAAGTCGATTTTGGCTATTTTGGCTAGCTCAAAAGGCAGGGATGGTGCGGAGCACCGTCCAGCGAGCCCCAGCGACCGTCGCACATAGTCGCATTAGGCGCTTTAGGCGTACTTTGCGCCGCACGTATGCATCGTCGCGAGGAGCTTGACGACGACGCGTAATCGATTGGATCGTCTGTCCGCCGACGGGCAAGTGGACCGACACGACGGCCTAGTGTGCGAGAGGTGTATGTCAAAGTGTGTGTCCCTTGATCTGATCAAGACCATCGGATAGCGGTTGTTAACCACGGGCGCGTCGGCGGTCAAGATCGATCCGGTTGCAAATGGTTTGCACCCACTCGAAGAGGCACCGGAGCTCTATATAAAGCAACCCCGAGAAAGTCTTGAGAGTTCAAAACACTAAAAAGTTGAAGTGTCTTGTGATTTGTATTGTTGCTATCACAAGGCGTAAGTCGTCGTTGTATCTTGGGAGACGATTGCGATTTAGATTAACACCATGAGCGGGGCAATTTCGTCTTAAAGACAAAGAGTCCAACTCTTGCCTCGACTTTCTCACTACTGCGTTTCGATTGTTTCTTGATCATTCGGTATACACCATTCGATTATATCTCCAACAAATTCAACATCCCACTTGTTTTTCTAGTTAACAAGCAAGTGACCTCAATCACATATGGCATTCCAATTTGGACTTGTTATGTCAAGGCGATACCGCATCAACAAAGCTTTTAC
Source organism: Rehmannia glutinosa (assembly GCA_016081115.2). Taxonomy (NCBI): domain Eukaryota; kingdom Viridiplantae; phylum Streptophyta; class Magnoliopsida; order Lamiales; family Orobanchaceae; genus Rehmannia; species Rehmannia glutinosa. The sequence continues at coordinate 9,985,163 of CM071928.1, forward strand.
CCTCTTCATAATCCTTTTGTGTTAAATAATTAGAGTCCGTCAGGATTTTGACATTTTCTTCATAGCAAAAATATTTATTAGCCATGTTTTTGAAAACACATGTTTTTTAGTTCAAATGTCTACTTTACCCTTTTTTTTTTTTTCCATTTAGGGGCCGATACATAACTTGGTACCGGACACATAACTCGGAACCAAGTTGCATAATTCGTACCAAATTATGTACCACACCAATTTTTTAAAAATGGCCAAATACCTCACAAGAGAATATATAAAGAGTAAAATCATCAATTTTTAGTCAAAATGACTAAAAATAAAAACATGTGTTTTTTGAAAACACGTAACTATTTTTCATTTTCACAAAACATAAGTGACCAATTTGGTCTATTACCACAAATAATTATGATTGACACTTAGTTGATATCCACTGATTTTTGTTTTTTCAAGGTTAAAAATGCTTTTAAACTAGGAAACAAGGAGAGGACAATGTAATCAATCTAAAAAATGCTATCAAGGCATTTAAAAAAGAAAACTTGCCATTGGTATTACAAGATTTTCATCATCTTGAACACTAGGCATCACACTTGACAATATTTAGAGGGCTAGGATTGAAAGAAGCAAAATTTATGAATTCTTGATTACATTCTAATATAGCCATTTCTTGTTCATCCAAAGTCACCCAAGCTTCAATTCCATCACCACATCTTCTATCAATCAGAATAGCAAGATTCATAAAAAATGGACCACTTGCATCAATGCTGCTAACCCAAACAGGCTTTCCAAACCCAAAATCAACATCATAGAAACCCAAATTACACCAGCTTGTAAAACCAAAATGATCCACATCTTTACACCCAAATTCTTCAATCTCTTTGAGACACTTGTGCATCGTCTCTGATCCTTCGTCGCCTCGTATTTTCTTCACGAATTCTCCATCGATTTTCGATACGCATTTCCTAACTTCATCCACCAACTCCGAAAATTCAAGATTTTCAGTACATTTCGCTAGCCACCCAAATCAGGTTCCCCATAGACCGTTCTGGGAAATCCGGAGCGGCCCTTTTTCGCAAGTTCACCAAATGTGTAATCAAAGAAGGCTTTCTGTAGCCAAATCTCTCTTCATAAGCCTCCATTGCACATTTCCATATGAAACCCGATACCGTCTCAACACGCGTAGGGTTAATACCGCTTAACCTATTTTTAGCCATATTTTTCAAAGAAGCGATTGCTAAGCCATCAAACACAAATCTTTTAGTGACAAAACTCCCTTTCTTGAACAAAGAACCCCACATCTCCATCGATGCATCTTTAAGCCACGAGCCATCGGCAGGGAAAGCAGAGAATGCAGAAAAATCGGGCAAAACGACCTTTTTTTTTCTCTAGCGAAATCAGCCCAACTTTTCAGAAAAGTGCTTAATGCAGCTCCGTCAAGAATCCTATGTGATATACAAACACCAATAGAAATCCCACCACATTCAAATTCACTTGCATGAATGTTGGTCACACAATTAGTCCCATTGCTAGTAAGCCCACAAGGGATAAACTTAGCAATCATTTTAAGATCAGGGATTCAAGAAACTCACTTAGGAGACAATTTTTAACCTTTGCTGTTGTAAAACAGGCACCTTGATCATCACAATCAATGGTGAAATCGTCTTTGATCGTGCCCGCGAGTGGGAAAAACCGCGATAGAGTTTCGGATAGCGATTTTTTCAACTTTTCAAGAATTTCGAAATGGTTTGCATCGTTTTGATTCGGATAGAAGACGACGATTGGAGCGTAGGCAGCTGGAATGAGGTGATCCAATATGGAAAGGTTAAATTCTTTGAGGTGATTTGGAGTTGGAATTGATGGCTTAATTCTCTCAACTGAAATGATTTCTACATCCATGATCATTTTTTTTATGATGGGAAAATTGGAAACAAGAAAGGTTTATAGATATGTGATGGTTGAATATTGTGAGATGAGCAGTTCAATATATGGATGCTTCAAATCTTTGTCTTTATTAACAAGGAATCTGTTATGGACAAAGTGGAATATGGTCAACACATGTGTAATAGTGAAAAAGACATTGTTTTTAGCTAACTAAGAAGTTCAAAATTGTCCGGCTGGCTGAAGAATAAAGCCTTGTGCTACATTTTTATCTTTCAAGGTTGTTTGTTTGTAAATTAAGGGAATGACAGTACTTGTTACTGTTTGTCATTTTTTTCTCCAGCAAGAATATGCTAATTCTGATAAATCCAGTTCACTTCCACATAGTGGTGTTCATTGATTAACCGTTAACCGAAATATCGAAAATCGAATTAACCAAATTTGCTAATTGGTAAAACCATTAACCGAACAAAATTACATTTACCGAATTAACCAAACAAAATAATATTTCATTTGATTCGATCGGTTAACCGAATTAACAGAACTTTCTCAAAAATTAAAAATATATGTTTTATATTTAATGATATAAATAAATAGATATACATATATATATAAACGATATATATGATATATAAATATAATTATATATAAAATATATGATTAATATAATAATTCGGTTGATTTCAATTATTCGAACCGAACTAACCGTTAATTAAAAATTTTCAAAATCTTTAACCATTCATCGAACTAAAATAACCGAAACCGAATTAAACGAATTGATTCGATTAACGTTAACCGAAAAAAACCCAGTTAATTGAACACTTCTACTTCCACGGACGCTTTGGCTGAAAAGGTCAAAACACATGTATATAAAACCATTTTCACTTTTGTATCCTTTTGAAAAACTTACACTTATTAGAGAACCTACTAGCTAAATTAGCTTATTGCCTTGATTTTGTCTCATTTTGATATTACATGTGAGTGTGGAACCGATTTGTGCTTGCACCTCTATCTTCTGTAGATCACCCGACCCGGGTATGCCCGACGTATTTACAGGACCGATCCTGACTTTTTGGAGGTTTGACCAAAAAAACGGAGCCCCTATTAAAAGAAAGATACATATAAATATTTTATATATGTACAATTTGAATATGATTTAATAAGAACTACATTTTATATAAATAATATAAAAAACAGACATACATTAAATATGTTCAAACCAATTACAAAATAATAAGAAATGTCAATGCCGTTCCGAAGGAAAAAAAAAACATATTTTCTTTTATTTTAATTTCAGAAGATAGATTAATCTTTTTAGTACAATCTTGAAAGTAAAATGTCATTGGTATTTTTATTTTTTATTTTTATTTTTGGGGCCCCTAATAAAAACAACTTGATAAGTTTTGTGTACTTATATATAAAAGCATATGTAAACTTGGGCCCCCTCAAATCGGAGCCTTAGGCCGTCGCCTTTAGTGACTACCCTCAGGGCTAGTCCTGTGTATTTATATATTCTTTTTGATCCTATAACTTTATATCGATAAAAAATATATATAAACTTATATAGTTCCAGATTAATTTGATAATGTTTCTTTTTCAGTACTTAGCTTGTCAATGGCAAGCCATCACAATTAATTATATATGGAGTATAATTGTTAAGACTAGAGGTGAAAATTATTGGAAAAATGAAGGAAATTGCATATTTGGGGTGCGATTTTCTTGGGACCTCGATTGTCTAATGACAAAAGTAAAAGTCGATTCTTGTTCTACTCCATGAGAACATTAAAATCGAGTATTTGTTTGTCCAAAATGGTATTTGAATGAAGGAGAAATTAAAGTTTGAAGTGGAGTATTAGAATTAATTTAAAAGGAGAAACCAAGTGGGTTTTTTCTTTTAAAGGTGGGTTTGTCCCACATAGGAAAAACAAAGACTTTGTTGACTAGTTTATATAATGCTACCTTTTAGCCAGGTGTAAGATTATATTGCATGAGACTCTCTCTACACGCCGCACGCACGGGGTGCAAATCACGGTCCAGGTTGGGCTCGACGAGTACGACCTACGTGACATGAATGTCGCGACCGAAATCGAGCCACATACTGAAATAATTGTTGTGTAACAACAAAATACTAATTTCTCATCCGGTCATTTTGGTCTTTTTTCTATAAATAGATGAGTTTTCCGTACCATCTAAACACACTCTCCATATTTGCACTCTCAATAAATCGCATATTGTTCGTATTCTTTTGGCCTCCTTTGCATTTTGGTGATAAAGTTCAGCGTAAGTTTAGTCCGTAGGGTAGAAAGATAATCCGGTTTTAAAGTAATATCCTCGGAAACACACGTCGCCCGAATAGGGGACAACTGTTTTAAAGATAGTGTGTTGAACACACGATTGACAATTTCTGTTTATTCATTTTCTCGTAATTTCATTTATTCGAAGTTAATTCGTAATTTTATTTCAATTCCGTTTTGATTTTTTGATTATATAAACTTTCTGCGAAATTTATGCAACAAATTTTGAGTCATCATTGAGTTCATGTTTGGTTTTGAGTTGGTTTAGGTTTAAAATATATTATAAATCAGTAAAATATAAAAAAATTACATGTTTAAGACAAATTTAGTAACATCGTTAGATTCTTGTTAGTTGTGTTCGTATTTCACTTAGTAATCGATCGTGTCATCTTTTTGTGTGTCATCTCTAGTTAAGACACACGAACATGCAAGCACGCATAACTAAATTGTATTTCTTACAACTTGCTTAAAAAAGTTGCAATTTGAAATATTTAAAGGGAATAATGAGCAAATAAAAGTTTTTGAAATATTTAAAAGGAATAATGAGCAAATAAAAGTTTTTGAAATATTTAAAAGGAATAATGAGCAAATAAAAGTATATATTTATGAACTTTACCATATTTTTTTCTTGGGCTACTCGCATGTATTCTACATGACTAATGACTACATCACATATCGCTATTATCATTAATCATTAATTAAAAAAAAATTGAAAGCCTATTGAACTTGTGTTCTACTGTTCTTATATATGTACTCAACCCTAGCACTACTAGGTTGGGCTAGACACAAACATAAATCCAAGGGCCCAACCTAAAAAGTTGCGAATTGAACTTCATCTCATCCTTACATCAATTTCAGGCTCACACCATATAAGATTTTACTCCCGTTGGGCTTCGTAACATCTTTTGCCTTCTCCAAATTAAAAGCCCATTCACTAAAACTAGTCCGACCAAGCCCATAGGATTTATTTTGTACCACCAGTGCGGTCCAAGCCCAAACACAAAAGGCACCAGTAAAAAAGACGCGTGGAAAGCAGATGCCCACAAGTTTTGACCGTTTCCCCACCGCCATTCCTTCACACCGACTTATTCTCCGCGTCAACCAAATCCATCCACCAAAAGGATTTGAATAATAATTTATTCGCTTAACCGACAATGGAAGATCAAATTAATCTCATCCGTCCACTCTTGCTTCCCCGCTTCTATATATAGCTACGCCTCTCTCTTTGCACAAACCATCTTGGCCTGAGTGGTATATCTGCCGTTCGGTGGTGTTGTGATTTCTTTTCTTACTTTTGATTGGTGTTCAGTATTTTTGTCTTATGGTTTTCCATTGATTCCGTGATTTCTTGAATTGGGTGCTCGTTTCTGTGTATGCATGGTGCAATTTGGGCTGGATCTTGAGGAACGGTTAACCAGCTTTTCCCGTTTTAGGAGTCTTCTGGTTGTAAATCTGACTTTGTTTAGCGACGATCGCGGGGTGTAAACGGTTTACGGTTTCTGTGGTTTGTTTAAATCATGTTTTCTTCTTTCGATCTGGTTTCTTGGGCTTATTGCGTATGTGTCTGCAGGCGGAGGGTTTCCGAAAGGAGGTGGAAAAAGGATAATTTTGTTTGTGTCCTGCCGTTGATCCTCCTGTTTGGGTTCTTACAGTACCTGGCAATTATGGAAGCCTTGCCGGTTTGATATACCTATGGGTATCGATTCGTAGATATCTATCTCTTGGGTATGGCGATGGGTGATTCCAAAAATTCACAAGTTTTTGTCCATGTGCTTCTTTTCCCTGATTTTTGGTGCAGGACTTGTCTTCCTGCGTTGATTTTCAAGAGGTTCTGGACGTCTGATTTCTACTTGTGGTTCTCGGGTTTGATGTATTTATTGCTTCTTTCGTCTGTTTATATCCATGGGTGTTGATGCGTAGATATCACTACTCCTTGGGTATGATGATGTGAGATTCCAGAAATTCACAAGTTTTCGTCTATGTGCCTTTTCCTGAATTTTGGTGCAGGACTTGTGCTTCCTGCATTGGTTTTCAAGAGATCTTGGACTCCTCATTTCTACTTATTCTGGTTCTTGGGTTTGATATAGTGATTTGCTTCTTTTCTGTGTTTATGTCTATGGGTGTGTCTCTTGGGTATGGTGATGGGTGATTCCAAAATTCACAAGTTTCTCGTCCATGTGCCCCTTCCCTTATTTGTGGTGCAGGACTTGTGCATCGTGCGTAGATTTTCAAGAGATTTTGGACGTCTGATTTCTATTTACTCTGGTTCTCGGTTGGTAGATTTATTTGCTTCTTTCCTCTTCATATCTATGGTGTTGATGCGTAGATATTACTGTCTCTTGGGTATGGTGATGGATGATTCCAAAAATTCACAAGTTTTCGCCCATGTGCCCTTCCCTGAATTTTGGTGCAGGACTTGTGCCTCCTGCGTTGATTTTCAAGAGATTTTGGATGTCTGATTTCTACTAATTCTGGTTCTCGGGTTTGATAGATTTTGCTTTTTTTCCTCTCTTTATTTCTATGGGTGTCGTTACGTAGATATTATCGTCCCTTGGGTCCTTGATTCCAAATATTCACAAGTTTTCGTCTATGTGCCTTTTCCTGAATTTTGGTGCAGACTTGTGCTTCCTGCGTTGATTTTAAAGAGATTTTGGCCGTTTGATTTCTGCAGTGTTCTGGTCCTCGGGTTTGATATATTTATCTGTCTGTTTCCTCTGTTTATATCTATGGGTGTCGATGGATAGACGTTACTATCTCTTGGGATGCTGATGGCTGATTGTAAAAAATTCACAAGTTTCTGTTCATGTTCCTCTTCCCTAATTTTTGATGCAAGACTTGTGCTTCCTGCAGCATTGATTTTCAAGAGATTTTGGACTTCTGATTTCTGCTTATTCTGGTTCGGGTTTGATAGATTTATTTGCTTCTTTCCTCAGTTTATATCTATGGGTTTCAATGCGTAGATGTTACTGTCCCTTAGGTGATTCCAAAAATTCAAGTTTTCGTCCATGTGCCTTTTCCTGATTTTTGGTGCAGGACTTGTGCTTCCTGCGGTGTTTTTAAAGATATTTTGGATGTCTGATTTCTTCTTGTTGCGGTTCTCGGGTTTGATATATTTATTTGCTTTTTCATCTGTTTCTGTCTATGCTGATGCGTGGATATTACTATTCCTTGGATATGCCGTATGCTGATGGGTAATTCCAGAAATTCACAAGTTGTCGTCTATGTGCCTTTTCCCTGAATTTTGGTGCAGGACTGCCTTGATTTTCAGGAGATTTTGGACTTCTGGCTTCTACTTTTGGTTCTCGGGTTTGATATATTTATTTGCTTCTTTCGTCTGTTTATGTCTATGTGAATGCGTGAATTGTACTATCCCTTGGGTGTGCTGATGGGTGATTCCAGAAATTCACAAGTTTTCGTCTATGTGCCTTTCCCCTGAACTTTGGTGCAGGACTTGTGGTTCCTGCCTTGATTTTCAGGAGATTTCGGATTTCTGGCTTCTACTTACTCTGGTTCTTGGGTTTGATATGTTTTTGCTTCTTTCATCTGTTTATGTCTATGTCAATGCGTGGATTTTACTATCCCTTGGGTATGCTGATGGGCGATTCCAATAATTACCAAGTTTTCGTCTATGTGCTTTTTCCCTGATTTTTGGTGCAAGAGTTGTGAAGCCTTGATTTTCAAGAGATTTTGGACTTCTGATTTCTGATTAGGTGGTTTTCGATTATCTTGGTCCGTTCAGCCTAATTATTTCCTGGTATAATCCTTAATCATACGCGTTTTTTCATATTGGCATTGAATAGTATAATGCGGATAAGCAGTGTGATAATATATGATGAGGAGAAAACATGAAATTGGTAAACAGTAAAGGAGGGTAATATCTAATCGTACCTGAAGCTTGTTTTGTTTTTATTGTGGACTTCCATACGAGTTTGTGGCCTATTTCCTTCTTAATGAAACAATTGGTTGGTCTCTAGGGTCTAGGCGGTAAAACTGTCTTGTAGAAAGGAGAAAAAAACCATGGGAAGAACGTACAGTTCATGAGAGCTCTGCATATAGAACAATCATTGTTGATCAGATCTGCCTAATTATTTTCGGGATAATCCTTAATCGTTGTGTTTTTCATATGCGCATTGAATAGTATAATGCGGAGATGCGTTGTGATAGTATGATGAGGAGAAAACATGAAATAGGTAAAACATTAAAGGAGGGTAATCGTACCTGAAGCTTTTATTGTTTTCATTGTGGACTTTATGCGATTTTATGGCCTATTTTGTTCTTAAATGAAATAACTGGTTGGTCTCTAGGGTCTAGGTGGTAAAAATGTCTTGTAGAAAGGAGAAGGAACCACGGAAAATATATCGTTCATGAGAGCTTTGTGCATATAGAACAATCATTATTGCTCAAGATATGTTAATCCGTTGTCTATCATATCTTTGCATCATGTCTTCTCTTTTCTATTTTCTGATCTCATATGTAGTTTAGTCGTGGCTATTTTAGATTTATATATATCCGTATACATGTATTTATACCATTGTTGATTATTTGGTAGTACTATATTCCTTATTTTTTAAAAAGTTCTCCTAATTTTTTTAGTTCTACTCATTTTCAGGTTTTACAGATTTATATGATTGAAATTGTGGATAGGTGTGATCTCTGTGTGTTTTTCATTCTCTTAGTAATTCTAATTCATGCATTTTTTTGTCACTCTTGTTTCATCCTTAGCTCTTCTTGGTTTTAGTTTCCAGTTTGTGTCTTTATCTCCTTTTCATATTTGATATTGAGACTGATGTGGTGTCTAAAGCTTCTATGATAATTGACCGTGGATTAAGTTTCTGATTTTTCTTGGTCTTCTATTTTGATCAGCGTTGTCAATTGGTTATGGGGCATTTGATTTATCCTTGCCGGTGGAGGTATTTTTATGCTGAGCTTTGTAGCGATTGCTTGGTCTTCGTCTAATGCAATTCCAACTTGATGCGTTTCAGATGCTCCCATTTAGTGTGTTGGAACTCGTGCATTATTTGTTTTCCTCCATCTTTCTTTTTTGATGTGGTTTTCCCAATTGCTTGTTACGGTCTTCTGTTTCAGAGTCCCAAGTTCTGTTGCCGTTTTTGATTGGTGGTTTCTTCACCACAAAAAGCCTCTGGTGTGATGGGTTTGTTTGCCTTTACTTCATTGCTAACTCAGTTATTTTGGCTGCAAGCATGGATGTGATGTGTCTTTTCTGCATGACCAAATGATAGGAAATTTTGAAGATACATATTTTCACTAAAGGTGGTCTTTTTTGAGATGCTTATTGGTAGCCCGTGTACCAGCTGCTGTGACCTGCAGTTTGCTTATTGTTATGCTCCCAACTTTAGAAATCCATTTATGATGGTGGCTTTGATTGGTGGCGACTTGATTAGGAAGCATATCTGGTTTGATGGACTTTTTTTTTCTTCTTCTACTTCATTACTTACTCAGTTTAAGCATAGATGCTATCATTTTGGCCTCATACCATGATACCAGATTTTCAGAATTATGGTTTCACTGGTCATATGGGAGAGATGAGAAATTCAATGGTTTGCTGAGCTTTTGGATGAAGATGCTTGCTAAATAACATGATGAAGGGTGAATATTGACTTTCAAGTTATGTCTATGTTGTTTGCTTGTTCTTATTTTGTTCCATTTTCTGTTGTCGTTTTTGACATGTGACTTACAGTGGGAGTACGTCAGGTTTGGCAGGTATAGTTCCATCAGTTCTTTTGGCTGTAAGCATAAATGTGTTCGTTTCTTAAAAGAATTGATGGCTTCTCACTGATCAAGGTAGACATGATATCCAATAGTTTGTGAACGTCTTGGGTAAAAGATGCCCACATATATTGGAGGCTTTGAGACTTGTCTCTTTTTCTGACCTGCTTTCACCATGTGCTTATTGCTTTGTGCTAACACTTTTAGGTGCCGGAGTCCAGTGGTTTTTGATTGGTGGTGATTTCATGAAAATATAGTTGTGGTTTGATGGGATTGTATTTCAGTTTACTTCACTACCAATACTTTTTCTTGGCTGCAAGCATAGAAGTGAGATATCTTTTTTGCCTCATCCATTGATAGGAAACCGAAGAAACTATGGCTTTCACTTATCAGGGCGGATAGTTTAGTGGCCTGCTGAAACTGTTGGTTGGAAGATGCTCCTGTGTGGTGCAGGGTTCAAAGTTTCAGTTTTTCTCGTCCCTTCTTTTGGGCTGCTTTTCTTTTGCTTACTGTTCTGTTCTTACATTTTATGAAGGTGTGAGTTTGGTGGCTTTTGACTGGTGACTTCATTCTCTCTTTTCATGAGAGTCAAAAAGAGGCGTGTGCAAAGGGTGTGTAAACTTATGGAAAACTGAAGCCCACAATTATTGACCATTCCGGTACCACTATGTTTTTACACTGACTTTTACTCCTCGTCACCAAACTAACAAACAAAATTGGATAATAATTTGATTCTTGAAACTGATAGAGGCCACTCAAACTAATCTCATCCGTCCACTCTCGCGACTCGTATCTATACATACGCCTTCCCTCTGAATGTTCCATGTCGGCTTCATACTATTCTAGCCGTTGGGTAGTGGTGGTGTTTTTTTTTTATTTTAATGATTGCTATTTAATTTTTGTCGTCAATAGATTTTCATTTTCTGTGACTTTATGGTGCAGTTGGATTGATTCTTGACTAATTAAGAATTGGCAGATCAGCTTGTCCTTTCCCAAGTATGTTGACCATGATTCTTTCTTTGGGTGATTTTGATTCGGCGAGTTGATTTCTAGTGGTGGCCCCTGACAGTCAGTTTTTATTTTTGGTTTGTTTACATCATGTTTCTTCTACCAATATGTGGTTCTTGGGTCGGTTTGTCTGCAGGCGGAGGATTTCTAGGGAGTATTCGTAGCCCGGCAAAAGGGATTATTTTGTTTGTGTAATTACCAATTCTTGTTCCTCGTTGGGGTCTGACAGTACTTGGCTATTCTTGGAAGTGTTGCGGGTTTGCTGAAAACTTCTTTCTTCTGTTTATATATTTATGGAGATAGATGAGTATATATGTTACTATTCCTTGGTAAGCTGATGTGAGATCCAAACATTCACAAGTTTCCCTGTATATGCCTTTCCCTAACTTTGACAAGAGTTGAGTTTCCCTATGTGACCTTGATTTTCAAGCGGTTTTGGACTTAGTGATACATATTTCTTCCAGTTCTTGGGTTCCAATTTAATGGATACTTGAGAATCTTGACTTGTTCTGCCAAATTCATCTCTGGTATGGTTTTTGATTTAATCGACGCTTTGTTTTCATATATGCTCTTTCGACCATGGTATTAGATTGCAGAATGCGAGGAAGAATTGCTAGTGTGGTCTCGTCTGGTAACATTTTGGTGCTTCCAGTGTGTGGGACATATAAAAAAACCGCTTCTATTTAGTGTTTTACTTTTTCCAGGACTGTTAAAAATGTATGTCTTAGTCTGTGGTCTTCCTCCTCCTTAATTAAACAATTGGTTGGTTTTGTAGACGTCTGGTAGAGATATCTTGTAGAAAGGGAATGGATCCATGAGAAGATCTGGTTGATTGGCTTGTTTTTTTCCAGTTCACTATTTATTAGTTCTATCTAGATGTTTTTTGCCACATACCATGGTAGGAGATCTTAAGAATCATGGTTTCACTGGTTGCAGGAAGATTAAAGAATCAGAAATTTGCTGAGATGTTGGATAAAGATGCTTGCATAAATATTGTGACAAAGGGGTAGATCTTGGTCATCTATGTTGTCAACTTATTATTCTTATGCTCTTCCGTTATTTGCAGTTATGGTAGTTCTTGATTAGTGTGACTTTATTGGGGTGTAGTTTAGGTTTGATGGACCTATTACCTTTCTACGTCCGTTATTTGCAGTTATGGTAGTTCTTGATTAGTGTGACTTTATTGGGGTGTAGTTTAGGTTTGATGGACCTATTACCTTTCTACGTCTTTTAAATCAGTTTTTAGCTTTAAGCATTGATCTGCTTGTGAGCCTAATTTGCATTGACAGGGTAGATGGTAGGTCCAATAATTTGCTAAGGTGTTGGACAAGACGCGCACATTAATTTTGTGACTGAGAGGCCTAGAGACTGGTTTTTCATGTTCTATCTTCTCTTGATTTGATTTCCGCATGTGCTTTTAGTAATGTATTTCCTGTTTTAGAAGTCCGACTTTGGTTTCCCAAGCATGGAAGTGAGAGGTGTTTCTTTGCCTCCAATGACAGGAAAGGAAATTTGAAAATCCATGGGTTCATTGATCACGACTGATGGAGGGTTCAGCAAACTGTTAGAATTTTGATTGGTGGCGACTTCATTATTGATCTAATTGTTTTACATTTAATTCACTAGATTCACTTTCTGCTTGTAAGAATAGATTTGAGATATCATTTTATGCTTCATTCAATAACAGAACTCTTGGGAATTTCCACTGTCGAGGTATATGGAAGGGTCCAGTGGTCCGCTAAGGTGTTGAGTGCAAGATGCTCATTAACAGTGTGATGGGGGTGTAGAACATTGTTTTCTCTCCGATTCTTTTGCCCAGCTATTTTGTTGGTCTTGCAGTCTTTTTTAGCCCACCTTCAGCACTGCTGAACTAATCTTTTATTTGCAGAGGGGTGAAACTGGAGTTCATTTGGAACCGTTGGACTCGTATAATTCGCCCAGGATTGATACTAAAATATATAGTCCTGATGGTAATTAACTTTTTGTGTTGTGTTAGTAGTTATTAGCTCACTGGTTGTCTCTAATCAACAACTCTTTCCTTGTGGCCAGATGAACATAAGGCTTTTAATGTCTACCGGTACATCTGATGTTGTACTATTGTCGTTCCATCCTGTTTCTTTTGTCTAGCGCTATTTATTGCATTCATCTAATTCAGGTGTTGTGCAATTCTTTCACTTTTTGTAAATTGTACACCATTTCAGGATATATCAGAGTTTCTAGTACCAATATTGTGGGTGCCTATAGATGGCTTGTCATATCCTGACTACCTAGATATGTTTTCTACCCATTCATGTCTCATTCTTACTTTTATTCACTGATGATTCTTGTTGGTTCTGATGTTTTATTATTTCGGTTCTGTCTTCATCACTTGCCTGCTTGATGTTGGTTCATAATATAGATTTTGAGCTTATTTGATGGGATGCCTTTGATCTTCTTGATTCAGTGGTAAGTTTCTAGATTGCAGTGTAAATATTAGGATGTGTTGTTTGTGCGTATTGTTATTCTGATAAAATGGGTTGCTTTACATATATTTTTGGTAATCTCGAGACTCTTGGGTAAGAGAGTTTTGGATCCTTTAATTTTTAGGGCAATGGTTCAGATGGTGCTTGGCGGTGGGTTTATTCGGTTACTTCTCTGCCTCTCTGTATTAAGATGTAGAATTATTCACTCTGATTCCTCATTCTCTTCTGACCCACCTTTGCAGTCCACGCAGTGGGGTGTCCTAGTTTGTCAGAAGTCTGGTTGTGGTGGTTTCAAGTTATGGTGATTCATGGTTGAGCGTAGATGGGACACCTTTTTGCCTCACCTAATGATAGGATATATTAATGACCCATTGTTTCATTTATCAAAGCGCATGGTTAGGAAGCAGTTTGGTGGTAGTTAGATGTTGGATAATGGTAAATATATTGCATTATGATTTTCATGCGTCTGTTCAAGCATACTTGTCAATTTATTGTGGTTCCAGTAATTGGTTCTCTTGCTGATGACGAGGGCCTTCGGAGGCGAAAGTTAACTTGTCTTCTGCGAATTTGCTTAGAGTTTGCGATGATTATGCTTTCTTCTTCTTGAGTGCAGCTTTGGTTTTCAGAATGCAGTGCACTGGTAAAGCATTCAGTTGTTTGCTAAGGTGCTGGATTCCAAGTCAATGTGAAGTTGTTGATTTGTTTGTCATTCTTGTCTTAGATATGGCGGTGCACAATTTTGCAGAAGTTGGACCTACAACGGGGATGTCATGCCGTAAATGTTTCTTTTACGTATTTCCTTTTATATTGTGGGTCTTCATTCAATTCTGCCTATTCCCCCTGGGGCAGGCAACCTCTTCTCAACTTGCGCTGTATATTCAGGTTCTTACACAATGTCAGATTTGTTGTGCCTCTGCCTATGTGGGTGACTTAAAATGTGATGATTTGGAGAAGGGTGCGGATTTGTATAATAAGCATGTGCTGGTAATAAGCATTTGCATATTATGTCGTACTCTATCCTTTGTTTATTTTGTGCAAGTCGGGGTGTCTACTGCAGTCATATCTCCTCATGCCTTTTTAAGTGGGCAAGTTGATATTTATGCAAGGATCCGTTCCTCAGATATCTACTTGTGACATGTAAGTCTTAGCTCTCTTGGTTTTTCATAGAACTGCAACATTGTTTGCATGCTTGCGAAAATTCCTTAAGAACTCAAATCTAACAAAAAAAACAACTCATGTTTAATGTGAATTAAATCGAAAGCTAAAGTTATCATTAATTTACTATCAGACAAATCATCTTTCTTGATAATATCAAGCATCCTCTAGTTATCTCTTGCGTTTTTATCTGTTGATAAAACAGATAAAAACGCATCTTAAGCTTATTTCTCTTTTCTCACTAACATTTTGCAAGCTAAAAGGTATTCAAAATCCATTAACAAAGGCTTTGATTCCAAAAGGTTCCACCAATGACATGCTTATTATATATTTTCATCCAATGAATGACCTATTTGTGATTCTGTATATACTCAACCATTATGTTTACTCTTTTAATGACAGAATTATTCAATCATCCTGTATATGACAACCATAGCTACAATGCACACTCACTTTATAGAAAGGATTTAAAGGCTCATATACAAATAATATGATTTTTGTATTTGGAATTAGTAAATCGTTGGTTGGTCTCACTATATTTATGGCCCATGTTAAGTATGTAGTTTGTCGTATGCTCTTTTAAGATCATCTCACTTTTGTTCAAGATGAGTAGCAAATCTTATGTTATCGTAGTTTTTGCTCTTTGTCAGCTCTCAGTCAAGATGATGCTATGCATGTGTCGACCCGGCATGGATCACTTATCATAAACAAGTTGAGGGTGTGTTTTGGCATGTTTGCAGTACTCTTCTGCTGGTTGAGAAATACCTCTTTGATAAGATGCAGTTAGTGAAGATTTAAGAGTTCATTGCTATTGTATGATCCCATTTGCTTTCTCCGGTTGGTTCAGTCTGCCTCCTTTAGATCCTTTAGATTTGAATAATATGATGTTATGTGGGTTCTTCAGTTCTCGGAACATTGAAGTTATATTTCAGTTGGGGTGGGCTCCGTGTTCAAGTTTTTTGGTTTGTGAAAATGTGTCTTTTTTTTTTGGTTTGGTCATATATTTGAAAAAGGACATCTACGAGGAATAGGGCTCTTGGGTCATTCTAATGTATTATGCACTCTCTCCGGAATTTGGGTATGGTTACTTTGCAAATATGATTTGTGTGGTCCACATGGGTTGAGATTCTGGTGGAGATAACTGAAAATGCATGCTGTAAATGCTGATATTGCTGAAGTGGATTAGCCGGGACTGGATTAGTGTTGATTTTTTGCCGATATGTATTTTTTTGCAGTTTGTTTCTGCTTAGTTTTTATGCCTTCGAGCTGATTGTGGGTTTCTTTTACTGGTAGGGGAACCCTTTGTCCTATCTCAGTAAGCCTTGTCGGAGTCACCCTTTGTGGGTTTCTTATATCATAATGTTGGAGTTTGCCTTGTCGGAGTCTGACTTTAAACCCTCCATATACTCATCAAGTCCTCCATAAATTCATCATTTGCCTTGTGTATGCTAATATCATACGGAGTTAAAGTTTCTTCCTGGCCTCCACAGTTTGTATATACTCTGCTATCTCCATTGTGTTGTCGTTGTTGCTTAGTGTATAATAGCTTCGATATGAATGGACTTCCTGACAGTAATGTCGGTTCACTGCTGCAATTGTTCCTGGCTTCTGTTGTCCGTGGCTTTGACTTTTATAGCTGGTCTTGTGGCTTTGACTTTTATAGCTGGTCTTATGCGTTATTGGTGGCATATTTGGACATGGTTGCAAACAAGTTGTGTTCGTGTGATTTTCGGACCCCATGATACAAATGGTTGAAAAAAATCTAAGAATAATAATATGGTATATTTTTCCAATTTGTTGTAAAAATTGAAATTGACATTTTTTTTTTGTTTGAGTGGGTTGATTTAAGAAATGATATTCGTGGCAGGGAAGTCCAGCATATGATGCCTGTGGGTAGATCATTTTCCCCCTTTTTATTTTAAGTTGGTTGATGATATATATTACAGAATCTATATCTTCAGTTCAGTTTTGTGGACTCGCATATGGATGGACAACATTTGTCAAGATAATTTGAAGATGGAAACCGTGGAATTACATTTTTCCTATATTTTTGAAATTTCCAGTTATCCATGGTGCAAAAAGTTTTTTCAAAGTATGATATATTTGCATATGCTCATAAACATATTTTAGTAACAATTCTTATTTACGTTGAGAATAATAAGATGGTATCCATATTGAACTACGGCCCCAACATTCTCAGTACTGTGTTGAGACTTTAATACTATGGAAATTTGTGCATGCTTGAAATTCATTTCTTTTGCAGCATGTGTTCTGGGGGAGGGAAGGGGGTGGAGGCAAACAGAGGATAAATGGAACAATGGTGGATTTAATTCTTCAAAATTAGCACAAAACTGGATTTTCACTCTCATTCTCTGTGATTTCAGTAAGTTCACCCTGTTCTTTGGATATTTACTTTTCACTAGCCTTCATGAACTTGATTACTGGTTAGCTTATGTCACGTTCTAATTATACATTGCTTCACTAGTAAGTTCACACGATTTCAGTCAAATCCGTTGGGTGTGTCCAGTAGCGGCTTCTTCTTAGGCCCTACGCTGTGATAATCTCTATGACTCAGTTAAAACAAGGATCCTTAAAGTTTAAAGGACTAGGAACCTTTTAGGTGTATGTGTGTGGTTCAAGAGAATACAGATTTTTTGGTGTATGTGAAACCTGTTTTTCTTTCTGGTGCAAGTAAATATTCACTTTTGCGTTTCTGGTTTGACATGAGCACACTTCTTGAGTCCCGGATTAGAACTAGTGTTTTGTCTTAAATGTGACTGCTCTTTCTGTTTATTTGATCCTGTTACTTTTAACTCTTTTCTGTGAAATGTTCTCGTCATGCTTATCTTTGGAGATGTTCCTACTTTGTTGCTGGAACTGCATGATGTCCGTGTCTACGTGCTTGTGTGGATATATATACACACATACATTTTGTGTCTTAAGTGGTCAGAAAATTACCACGTATGCTAATTAGCCAATGTGTACTTGTACTGTGTAGATGCTGTCTGTTTTAGTTTCACTTGTAGGAATTAGGATTTACTCGTGTAACTCTGCCTGTGTTGCAAGTTTGCTCGACACAGCCGGTCCCAAGCCCGGGAAAAAGAGGAGGGATCGAGACTAGATGGCTGAGTTTTTGATATCAATGACTGATATTTATGTACTGCTCGAACTTGAAACAATTTCTTGATGTTTAGGCATTGTCCAGATCTTCCAGGTAAGGAGTAGATATCATATGTTTGTTAGTGTTTTTGTTTTTAGATTAGTTTATTACTATTTGAAGTGTCAAATGTATTTATTCTCTCTGTGTTCTCCAACTTTTCATTTTAATTTTTTTCATCCCATAGAAAATATTTTGAACTTAATGTACTAAACGTTATACATGCTCTGTTAAATCAAATTTATTTTTGTTTCTACACATTAATAAACATTCTGCAAGTAGGATGGGGAGCGATGTTGAAAATGCGCGCTTGGATATTCGAAAAATTGCTACAATCAATTGAGTGTACGGGCTGAGATGTTGAGTGATGAACTTAATAGGACTTTTTGGCTATTGCCCTGTATTACATGACTTTGCAATTTTACCTTGCTGATTGTTGAAATCAATTATTTGGTAATTTGTAGGATTTGTAGCTTTTCTGCTGTGTCTCCAAGTGGTCAATTAAGCTCCAACAGGCAACAAGTGAACAATTAAAGTCAAAGTGTTTTTGTAAGAATTTATATGGAGAAAGAAAGATAGAAGGAAGTAAATGTGATGGGGCTTTGCCGCTTTGGCATCTCCATGCAAAAGTTGTGTTGAGGCACGGTGTGCATATTGCTAAATATCAAAAGTGGTTGTAGATGTACATTATGGGAGTGTTCGCAAAAATTTTTGTTTTTCGGAAGAAGTGATTTATTATAGTAGTAGTAAAAGTAGTTGAGATAGTGGTGATTTATTGTTGTAGACTCAAAAGTAGTTGAGAATCATAAGTTAGATAATGTTTGAAAATATAAGTGGAAGTTGAAATGCTTTAAGAAAAATGGAAGTTGAAAATTGAAATTAAGAGTGTCTTGTGAAAAAGTATGACAAGTGTTTATTTGTTTGAAAATCAAATCAAAAGGAAGAACATAAATCTAAAGCACTTTTTTGACAAGTATTTATTTGTTTGAAAATCAAATCAAAAGTAGGAACATAAATCTAAAGCATTTTTCTGTCACTTTTAGATTTTGATTAAATGAAATTGCAAATAATAGATTTTTGAAGTTAAAAACTAAAAATATTTTTTTAGTATTTGCAAAGACTTCCAGTATCAATTTATAATTTAAAAGAGTACGAACAAAGTACGAAAAAAGGTGGAATTTAGTTGATTATCCCAACTTTCAAATTTGACGTAAAATATATGATATGCTTAAATTATCATTTGAAAGGCAATATGAACAATGGATTCGAAGAGAATTGAGATGATGTATTCTACGTCTTATTTAGTTTTCTATGGCATTGTGTTGGATGAAATGAAAAATTAAATTCTAAATTAGTTTTTTTGAATTGCTTAATAATATTAATTTTCAAAAACAAAAAGACGGGACCGGGACCCAATATGCCCCTTAGTTTTCTTATTGTGTCGCATATCATTTATCCAATATAATAGAACAAAAAATAGGAATATAAAAGCGATGGGATATCTAGACTCCTTTTAAGAAGGTGCAATTTAGATGATCGTCCAAATTCTCACGTTTGATGTAAAATTATATAGTGCATGTTTCTAAGCACTTATGCAAAATTTTGTTTAGTAAATTGACTTCTGAATGAACTCTTAAAAAAGAATTAGACTTTTTAAATGAGTGATATTCTCCAATGTCCATTCTAAATTTTGACTTTTATTTGATAGCCGAGTCTATATGCATGTATATTGTCCACAAGATAAAAATGCATTCACTTTTCATGTGGTTGCCTTTCTTTTGAAACCGACTGGACATCCATGGATCCTCTTTGGGTCTTTTGTTTGGATATATCTTTGTGAAACGGCTTCTTTATGGGTGTGAGTGCCTTTTTTCCTTTCATTTTTTGGGAATGGGGAAGTAGTTCGGGAAGCTATTTTTTTTTTTTTTTTTTTTTTTGAATATAAGGTAGAGAGGATGAGAGGCGATGGGATTTGATCTTAGTCGGGTTATAAATATTCAACCAATGAACTACAATAAAACCTCAATAATTTAATATTCGATTAATTAATAACCTCGTTTAAATAATATTTTTCGTCAGTCCCAACTTAGAACAACATGGTAAATTAATAATTCACTAAATTTATAGATAATACATATATGGAATTCATATAGGTCTCATGTTATATATAATTTAATAATTCCTTAATATGTTATACATTTATGATTAATCCATGAAGACTCGTATGTTATTTGTTTCTTCTGAAATTAAGGTCACCTTGATTCTCATCTCGATTTTGTTAAGGTAGTAAATACTTTTAGGGCTCGTTTGGTTGGGATTAATGGGAGAGATATCACACCTTTTTTAATATTTCATACCTATTATGTTGTTTGATTCAAAGTTGAAGCCCATGAAATGGGGAGGGCGATCCACTATCAACCAAAATTGGTATACCATATCCCACCAGGGGGTGGGATACATTTTCACTCCCTTTTCGACACATATTCAATAACCCAATCCATCAAACAAACACAATAATATGACTTATTATATCCAACTAATAAGGTGGGAAAATAACTTGGGAATTAATCATACACATAAACATCATACAACCAAACGAGCCCTTAGGGTGATTTTCTTTATATCTCAACAAACAATTATTCAATGTCATTGTTGTTTAGCTTCATTTTCAGAATGATGTCTACAATATAATTATTATTTTCAACTTTACAATTCAATATCGTTCTCGATTATCTTCACGTCGACCAACAACTTTAATTTCAACATCTATGTAACTATGTAATACCCCATCACAACTTTTGATGTTTGTTTAGTGGTAATAAAACAAATCAATATTTTACATCTTTAATAATTTTTAGATGAGCATGACAATTATCCACAAGTAAAAGATATTTCTCTACAAGCCATATTTCTATAAATTAATAGGTTATTAATTTATCGATTATTTAACATCTCACTAAATTAATAGATAAAAATTGTTAATTTATAGAGGTTTACATTGAATGCAAAAACAACTGACAAAAGGATGTCATTGTGGCTTCTCTCAACTCTAGTTGAGCGCTTGGAAATTAAGAAAGATACAAGATTTTTAAGTTCTAGGTACTTGTTGAACTCTAATTAGTTAATCGATGAAAATTTTATTTTTATTCGTGCATTAATTTATTTTTAGAAAAGAAAAGGCCACAATAGAGTAGTTGGATGGCAAGAAAAATATATAGGCACAATAGATTATTTGGCAAGACCCAAACAAATACATCAAAATAAATTATGGAAAAAAGAAATAGAAAAGAAGCTAAAGAACCTTTTTTTAAAGAAAATTGTCTAATACTCTCTCCGTCCCACACTAAGATAGACAAGTAGAGTATTTCACACATATTAAGAAAACATGAAATATAATTGGAATTATAAATTTTTCCATATTTTCCCTACCATGCCCTTGCATAAAATGAGAGTATACCATTGTTTGGTCTCTCAAACAAAGTGGATTAAATAGGGGCAGTTTAGTCTATTATTGTATAATTAATACTTTTAACAAGGATATAAACTTATAATTTGGGACGAGTGAAAACTGACTTATGTTAATGGGATGGAGAGAATATTTTTAAGAAAATTGCCCAAGATTTTATGTCTCTCTTTTGTTGTTCTTATGGGCCACCTTTGACCTCTCACTTTTAAGCATTTAAATCAAAACATGAACAGACAAGTTTACGTGGCCCAGATTTTCATTCCTTAAAGTTAAAAGCCCACATTCTTCTCCCCTGCACTTAAAACGTCACATTTTGCTACTTACCAATGAATTACTGTCAATTAAAGTTTACAACCACCAAACCAACGGTCGTACTTATTCTACAATTCCATGGCGCAACTCCAATAATAATGCAATGTGAATGTGTAATTAATCTTTCATTTCATCGTTTCAACTCACTCGAATTCTGCAAGTATACATTGGAAAATCTGATTATTCATTAACAAGTCAATGTCCTAAAGATTACACAATATGAATTTATACATTATTCACGGGATATGTTGGAGAAATTTTCCTTAAATATTGTCTAATTTCGCCCTTTAAAAATGAAGACTGGTGTTTGGCTAATTTTATGAACTCTTGAAAATATCTTATAACTTTCGGATAAGTGTCAACGTATTCTCATAGTCAATGACGGAGCCACATTCCTTGTTATGGGGGCACGTCATATATTAAGCGCGATATCGTGCCCTTTATTAGACACGATATATCTTTGTATATTAGTACGATATATCGTGCCCTATATATTAGGCACGATACCTAATATATAGGGCACGATATATATATCGTACCTAATATATACAAAGACGATATATCGTGTCTAATAAAGGGCACGATATCGTGCCTCAACGAAAAAAATGGGTACGATATATCGTGCCCCGAGACAAAACAGCCCTTTTTATGTGTTCTTGCATTTATCAATATTTTTCTTTGTATGTAGATGAACTCTCGCTATCTTGTTGTTCGATTTGGTGGTCATTGGGAAGGTTTAGAATATAAAAGTGGTGAAGAAGAAGTTGTACGTATTAAACCGGGCAAAATGAATTATAGTGAAATATTGGAGGAGGTTTATGGTGTTGTTGATGTTGATAGGGCGTATACGATTGTATAATGCATGCTATTGTAGATATTTCGAAACAAACTTGGGAAGTTAAAGTTGAAAAACGATGATGACATTGAAAGCTGCGTTTGGGAACAGAGTTACCGAGTTGTTTTTGTAACACCGAAAAGAAAAACGATGGGTGAGACTAGTTCGCATAATGTATTGGGAGGTCGATCCCGAGCATAATCGAGTTGAGAACGTTGAAGGTCAACAAGGTGTTGGTGGAAGTTTTATGCAACTAATGGCTAGTCGAGAATGATTTGTCAACGATCGTTGGGCCTAATTACAACTACATGCAACTTCTTGGTTTTCAACAATACGATTGTACCGCAAATCAATCCATATAGTCATGCGGTAAGGCCTAGTGGAGCACCTTTTATGCATATGAACAATGTTCCAATTATTGATCATCTGCGTCACTAAAGACCTACGATTAATGTTCCAAATATCAATTGTCAGGGACTAGTATAAGGCCAAGCAATGAAGATGGCTATTATCCTGATATGGGTTGTGATAATCTCGATCTTTGATGTTGGTTGTGATAATAATGAAATTAATTATGGTGCAAACTACGGTCAAAATGATTTTGGTGAGAACTACACCTTTGGTGATGTTGGTGCGGCGTTGAAGCTAATAATCAATTTGAAAATGACCAAAGAACGTCTTTGAATTTGAGGAATTTTGTGAGTGGAGACGAGAGCGGAGAAGTATTTTTAAAACCAAAACCAAGATGCGGTGAGAAGTATGAGGTGCTAACTTACATCCGGATATCCATAGAGACAATATGGATGAAACAATAGTGCCACAGGGACGAAGTTGGGTGATTCCAGTACACTCAAGACGTTTGATTCCTCGAGGAACACGCTTAGGTTGGAAGTATACGGTGGGACATTGCGCCAAGGAGCAACATACATGAGCAAAACTGAATTGGATATCGCACTAGGCATGTATCACCTTGAAAATCAAGTCGAGTATCGAGTTGACGCTCGGATAAGACTCGTTTTCATGCAATATGCAAGCATTTAACGATGCCTTTTTCGAATGCGTGCATATGGAAAGGATGGTATTTGGAGAGTAGGGAAGTTTGACAAGCACCATGGATGTGGGTTAAATTTGAATGACAATGCATCTAGGCGGGTGCATTCTAAAGTAGTAGGTGCCTATTTTGCATCTAGATTACTAGTGGAACATTCTGCGCTCGTGCGTACAAGAGATATGATAGCGGAGTTGGAATCGCGACATGGGCTTAAAATGAGTTATAATGTTGCGTTGAGTGCAAAGCATCATGCCTTTGGGTTGATATATGGAGATAGCAACAAGTCATTCAATCTAATTCCGGCATACTTACACATGTTGAATTTAACCAATCCTGGATCAGAAGCTAGATGGAAGTCGGATAATTTTAATAGATTCAAAATGCGTGTTTTTGCTTTGCATGCATCAATCACCGGATTCGAAACAATGCCCGGCCGAGTTATTGTGATTGATGGAACACACCTTAAAGGCAAATATCGGGGAATATTGTTTGTGGCGATAACAAAAGATGGTAATGAACAAATTTTCCCACTTCTTTGTTGGAATCGGGGATGTTGAAAACGGCGATTCTGGACATGGTTTTGAGGAGTTGAGAGATGCTTATAATTGCCCTCGTGATCTCTCGATTGTTTCGATCAAAGACAAGAGTATCGATAATGCCATAAATAAAAGATATACCCGAAGCATCACATGGGCTTTGCACTTATCATTTGCGAGAGTAATTTGGCTCAATACGGTCAACATATAGTAGCAATGTTTAGGAATGCAAAGCATATTCATACCGCCGTGAAGATTATGATAAGTATTTTGAAAACATAAAAGTTGCTAGTGAGGCAGGTGCGTTTAAGAAGTTAGACGTGCGGGGAAGACAGGATGGTCTCGAGTTAAGTGTCATGTCCGGCGTTATGGGTTCATGACATCAAACTCGGTGAGAGCTTCAATAGTCGGTTATTATGGGCGAAAGTTACTGTTTGTTCACGTGGCTTGAGTGTGCTCGGACTATTATTGAAAAGTGGTTTTATGAACGACGCACTCTCGCTAATGAAAAGATCAAGAGCTAACACTTGAAGCAACCAAAAGATTAAATGATGCGATTGAGATAGGTCGTAGAATGGATGTACAATGTCTTAGTAATGTGAAGTACAAGGTGAAAGATGGAACAAAGACTTATTTGGTTGACTTATCCCAAAAGAACGTGCAACTGTCGAGAATTTGAATATGAATTGATGCCTTGCGCCCATGCATCTGCTGACAATTAGGTATAAAGAAATTTAAAATTTGTATCAATATTTTCACATAATTCGTTCAATGTTTTCAAATAATTGTTTGTTTATTTGTGCGGGAAGGCGAACCTCAATATCTATTCATTTGTTGCCCATTATTATAAAAATGAAAATCTTCAACAAATGTGGGCGGATGAAATTTTACCGAGTTCTTGATCCGAGTGAATGGGTTCTACCACAAGAGGTGCGAGACTTAGTATGCAACCCTCCAAATAACCCGAGACAAGCGGTCGTCTGACAAAGTAGCACCTACCGCCCGATAATAGGGGTGGGTCGTCGAACCGACACTCTCTCTCGCGATAGGGGGTGGGGTCGTCGAATCTGACTCATACCTCTGCTCTGCTCCCGCCCTCCCAACACGCGCTTAAAAGCGGTTCTCCCTGGGATGAAGCGAGGAGGACTAACAAAATAATCTGGATCATCGACTCGCTCTATATATATCTCTTTGGAGCTCTCCTCGGTCGGATCAATATCTCATGACACACTAAAGCCTGTAAATAATATAAATAAATTAATAAAAAATAAATTAATTATTAAATAAATAAATAAGTAAACAATGTTAATACATACCGTGTCAAAGAAAAATCATGTCATGTCGATAGCGGTCTTGAAAACCTCCAACGAAGGCACCTAGCAAATCTGGGTGTCGGATACTGAGTCGCCCAGGCATTACCAGGCGAGGTATCGCCTCGAATGCCCAAATCTGTGAGAACATTGATAAGTATGAAAAATAAGATTTTTAAATATTTAAAAAACTAAGTACAAATATGAATAAAATAAAAACATATACGTACTGAGCCAAGACATAAGTGGCCCCATAAAAATGATAAGAAGGTGGCCGATATCTAGGTGGAACATCCTTAGTATATCGGCCAGGTGGCAGAACATCATGCAGGTGTCGAATATAATGCATCAATATCTCGAAAGGAGTATTTTCCCCCGAGGAAGCGTCTCCCATGTGCATCGTCCTCGATCAAAAACCACACAACGGTCGGCCCATCTGCGGTATGTCGGCCATCGAAACACGAGATCATGTAAAAGGCAAATAACACCTTCGCCACCTTCGGGCATCGCCCGGTGAGTCACGGAAGGTGCCGATAGCAAATAAATTGCGTAAATGCGCCGGTAACCCGATCACCCCTAGGCCAATACCGTACTATATATACCGGTCTCGGGTACCTCAAAATCACCGTTAGGGTCAAATGTGGACCCGAAAATCGCAATCCCGATATCATAGCAAAATCACGCCGAGAGAATCGATGTACGCTCCGGCGTGGAACCAACACTCCGATTCCGGAGCGTCCCGCACACGCACTCCATCGTAACTAATGCATGCGAGTGCCGCATTATAATTGGCTCCGTCATACCCAAAATCCATAAAATATCCGAAAGTCATTATCTAAACCGACTATATAAATCATCACCGATCTCCCGCAACTCATCTCTCGATGGTCCGAATAATATTCGATCGAATGTATCCGCGATCTGGGCCCTCTCTCGATGATATGAGGCCTCTTCCATTGTGGACCGACCTACAACAATTAATAAATTTCAATTTAGTAAGATGAATTGTTGAAAAATTAGAAGCGTAGTGAAAAAAATAGCATGTGGGACAATATGGATATGGATATCTAGACACGATATAAGCAAAGAATACATGGAAAGAATACAAAATAATCCAAGGGCACGATATCGTGCAAGATATACCTATGGCACGATATCGTGCCCATTATACCTAGGGTTGAGCACGATATAGTTCCCATTTATACCAGGGCACGATATCGTGCCCATTTATACCTAGGCACGATATCGTGCCCGTTTATACTGGCAGCACGATATGCGCACGACGATATCGCACCCATTTATACAGCGCGATATCGTGCCGCTTCATCTTCTACATCAAATCGCGCACGGGGCTTGCTACACCAAGTCACCAACATCCAACAATAACCCAACACACAAATTTATCAAACTTATTCACAAATTTATCCAACAATAACTTGATTGATAAACCATAAACACCAAAATCGAACACTAAAAATCCTAAATCAATGAACCTAACATAAATAGAGTTTAAAACTTAAAACCCAAAATCGCGATTGATATGCTTACCTTTTCGGAAGGCGGCGGCGGCGAAGGATGGTGCGGAGGCGCGGAAGCGGCGGCGGGAGGTGGAGGCGGTCGGCGTCGGCGGCACACGATTGAGTCCATGTTCTTCTCTTATTGGGCACGAAATGGGGGTTGGTACTTCTTCTTCTTCTTGTAGTCGCACGAAATGGGTTCCTTTTTTCTTCCTTTTGTTTTGATTTGTTGGGGCCGAAATGGGGATGGGTTTGGTTTCTTATTTGTTTTTTGTTTTTATACGGTTTCTTATACGGTTTTGAATGGTATAATAATGATTTAAATTTCAAAATTCAAAAATATCAACTTAAAGGAGGGATAATTTGGTCAATTTGGGTAGAAAAGAATTTTTTTATCTTATTGGGTAGAAAAAAAGTACCCATTATCCATAGTGGGTCTTTAAAAATTTTCCCTATCCAATATAGTGGTGTTTGACTGAATTTATAAACTCTTCAAAACAT
Source organism: Rehmannia glutinosa (assembly GCA_016081115.2). NCBI lineage: Eukaryota > Viridiplantae > Streptophyta > Magnoliopsida > Lamiales > Orobanchaceae > Rehmannia > Rehmannia glutinosa. The sequence goes on from CM071928.1 coordinate 10,012,363, forward strand.
CTTATAACTTTCGGATAATTGTCCACATATTCTAATAATATGTAGTGCGGTGGATAAACATTAGCACCATGTGAAGATACGGTAGTTTAAATTTCCTAGAATGGCGGGTAGGAAAAAAATATGTGTTGATACCTTCTGGGATGGCCGCATATGAGAAATTATGTCTGTTGTAACCACTCAGACATATCACTTACAAGTCGAGTATCCGGTCCTGCGGGTAAAGCGACTGTCATGCCCAAATTTACTTGATGAAGCATGAGGAAGCCATCCAGGAATGAATACTTGGGTGAAGCCTGAGATATTTGGATTGTTAAAAAATAGAATCCTAATTGTCTAATATCTAACATGTTACAATCATAATTCTTACCCTGTTACCTATGAACATTTCGACTTCTAAGAATTCCTAGTCAACTTAAGTATACAAATTAAAAACAACCATATAGATTGGCCCCAGTCCCAAATATCTAGACCCAAATATGAGGGCTTATTTGCTGGCTCAAAATAGCATACTTTGATTGTTGATTATAAAGGTTAAAAAGATGCATGAAATATACATAAATATACTCCAACTTTGTTCTTGTTATAGTACTTTCTGCTTCAATTTTGTCCCTATAACCTCTATAATTTCCTAAATAAAGTTAACATTGTCAATCAACCTCCTCATGCTTTACTTGAAACATCAAACAAATCTGAAATTAGTAGATTGGGGGGTCGAACATAATTGTTCTCTTTTACAGGAGGATTTGGTTGTACGTCATGAGACCCCGTCAGGCTTTGGCGTCGTCGTGACATCCCATCCGCGGTTTACCTTGGCGGCGGCAATGAGAGTTGAAGCTGTTGTCTCGGGCATAGTCGGGACGTAAGTCCGAAAGGCTGAGATTATAAAAAAAAAAAAAAAAAAAATACTGAAATTTTCCCTTTGACATACTCTAATCTAAATAATTGCACACTAAAAGTAGTGAAATATGGTGGTGCCAATAAAATAGGTAAAGCAGCCATTGACAAGCAAACAAAAGCAAGCTTTCTCCTTTGAATAACCCTTACAGTCTTACACCCTGCCCCTACCATCACCTTTTCCAAAAGCTCATCCGTGAGACAAAGAGAAATAGCAGTGGAACACTATTAACTCAATAAACAATTTGTTTATATATGTATTTGCTTGAGAATATATATATTTTTTTACTCATCTTCTAGAACTACGCCCGACTATACCCGGGACAACAATTCTAACCCTTATCAGCTGCTGCCGCCAAGGTAAATGTAGAATGTGCACGCACCGACTAGTATTATGGTAGGATCTGCTAACATACATCGAGATCCTCCAAGATAAAGAGAACAATTATGTTCGACCCCTCAAATCTTTACCGGCTAACATATGCTCGTGGAACAATTTGATGGAGTGGGGTTTTAAATTCATGATCTCCACCCTACAAGAGACTTAAGCCCCTTGTGGTGATCGGTCGGCTAAGCCCTTAAGTTTTTTTTTTTTTTTTTTTTTTTTATGTATATGGTTGTGGTTAGTAGTAACATATTTGACCAAATCCAATAATCGAGAATCGACTCATTGCAATTTTATCAAGAAATTACTAGTTGATTGGCTCAACACGAACAAACTATCGGGGTTCTAGGTTATCCTAGTTTTTGTGTGAATTTGTAGTGTTAACTAATTTTAAACAATTAATCGATACTATAAACTTCATACCACCGACCTACATAGTGGGATAAGTTGCGAGATGATGATGATTATTATTCAAATAAGTTGTGTTAAATCATAAGGTATTACAAATAATTCATTGAGGTTTGAATTTTCTTAACAAATCCCTCCTAATGAGGGTGCAATTTGTCAAATATAATTGATTATCAAGGAAATATTTGTAATTTTCAAAGATATTTTGTTTTTTGTTGTAATTAAACTAAACCTCAAGGTAATTTTGTAATTAACCTTATATTATAGGTACTCTAAAGTAGACTGGCCAAATGGGCGAAATCGGGTTCCAAACCTAACCGGAACCGTGGTCAACGGTTTCTAAATCGTAAATCGTGGTCAACGGTTCCAAACCGAACAAGGAAGTGTAGATCGGTTCGGTTCGGTTCTAGGTCTCAAAACCGTGGGAGGCGGTTTTTTAACCGTCGGTTGCTAGAACCGTATATGGGAAGTGATGGAACCGTTTTTTTAAGGTTAAAACCAACAATCTTGTTTTGGTAAATACATTCTAGAAGAAATGTAAAATGTTTATTATGATATTTTTAATATTGCACAACGATTACTTAGGGAAAAAGTAAACGTCGAGGGTTTCTCTAGCTCAAATGTAGAGCTTGAGAATTATTTAACTACTTCTTTTCGAGTTTAGTGAAATAGATATTGAAGACTTTGATATTTTGAAATGGTAGTCACAAAGAACTCAACCTTATACAATCATCTCAATCATCGCAAAAGAGGTTTTGGCATGCCCGCTTTCAATTTGTTGAAGTAGAGCAAACGATTAGCTACGATGGAAATATTTTAGATGAATCATGCTCGCGTTTTTTCCTTTTTTCTTTTTATTTTAAACTAAATTGCTAAACATTTTATCTAAATAAAATTAAAAACAAAAGGTTCCGGTTTAACCAAGAAGCAGGAATCAGTATAGAACCGTGTTCGGTTTGGAATCGAACCTGCCGATTTGGAGGCTGGGAATCGTTCGGTTTTGGGCTTTTGGAACCGAACCGTGAGCATAAGGTTAAGTTAGGTTCCTCAATTTGGAGGGCGGGCGAATCCCGCGGTTTCTGTAAGTGGCGGGTCTACTCTAAAGTAGAATCAAAAATGGTGCGGCCCGACCGCCCCGATAATCGGTAATAGGATTGGATCGGGCTACGATTTTGTAGGCCCAAAAAGATCAGGACTATTTGGCCTGACCCATTAGGCGAAACACCGAATTGTAGAAGTAAATTTAGTGTATTTTTAATACACGGGTAAAGGTTGACTCTCAAAATAGCGGTAGAAAAATTTCGGTCGGTCCGCCCAATTTCTCCTCTTGGCTCGATGGACCATGTGCAGACAGTGACCGGGCCGAACACTTTGACAGCTCTACTCTAAAGTACATAAATTTAAATTCACCATCAAACCCTTCAAAAAAATAATAATAATAAATTCACCATCAAACATATACATATATGTAATATGTATGTGCTATATCTTAAAATCAGTGCATTACCTCAAATTTTGTAAGGGACCCATGCTATCATGCGCCACAGAGTCACTATCCCCTTCCGCAGTCTCTCTCTCCTTCCCCAATCCAATTTATTTATTTGTTTTTTTCATTTCTTCAATTAATTTTGTCACATTTATTTCACTCTCATAAATTCTCTCTCTCTCTCTCTCTCTCTCTCTCTGTATATGCAAAAGAACAAAAATAAATGGAGAAATCTCATTTTGATTCTTAATTCGAATGATATTCTTGCTCTAGTTTGCTTGTAATTCTCCTGCTTATATTCATCCGCGCCCAAATTTTGTGGAATTGCAGACGCAGTTTTCTGTCCGGGGAATTTTAGCCGGAGATCGATCTCAGATCTGTATGTCTGTCCATCTCTGCATATGCTCATTTGTATCTGTATATTTATGCGTTAATATATAGCAGCTGCGGCGACTATTCTTTTAGATGTAGTTATTGCGTTTGCATTTGTTGATTGGGTGTGTATTTTATAGTTGGTTACTCCACTCGGGAGATCTTTGACCTGCTAGTTGACTATTGTGAGGAAAATATTATGACTTTTTCTGTTTAAGTGTGCTTTAATTTCCTAGAAACTCATTGTTTATTACTTTATTTTAATGATTTGTTCGAAGAAATTCAAGTTTAGTAGTAATTTTTGGTGGTAGTGTAAATTTTCGGCCCTCTTTTAGTTGAATCTACGAATCCTTTTGGCTTGTTCTTTTTCTGGTGGTATGTCTCACGCTTGGATATGCTTTCTTTGGTTGATCTTGAACTCTAGTACATTGTTTGCTGGGTGTCATCTCATAAGTAGTCTGAAAAATTAATGCCAAAAGCTGAGAAAGAATCAACTTTTCCCATTTATTTTGGGGAATACCAGTTTCCGGATAATTTGGACTGCCGACCAATCTTTATGTATGTTGCTGCATCCTGTTGTTCCCATTCTGGTCACTTCGTAATTTCTTCTGAGATCATTATAATCAGACAATGCGGATGCTTGTATTGAACTATGTCTCACAATTATGTGATACCTGATATGGATTCTATGTTGCAGGTAAATTACGCTGTTTGTATGCAATATAGCTGAAAATATAGCAACTGGGTGGTGCTCAGATGAGAAGAACTGATGTTATTTGCAGTAGAAGGAGGAGGGTTTTCTCTTCTTCGGCATCTGGATATAGTAAGGGCCTGACCCTTCTGTTATTGGGTCAGAAAAACGAAGAGAAACCCATGAGAGTAACACCGTGGAATCAGTACCAGTTGGTAGACCAAGAGACTGATCCTGATCTCCAGCTGGCTTCTGGGAAGAACCGGCTTGTCGCGGGTGCGGCTCCTTTGTGTGTTTTGGTCGCTGCTGCTGGACCGGAGGGCCCATCTCCGCTGAAAGTGGGGCCCACTCAAAACCAAGAGGTCTTGCCAGGACCTCTAGATTTTGATGAGAGTAAAGATCAAGTTCATTCAGTTGATCCTGTTGATGATGATGATGATGATAGCAATAGAAAGATAGATAGTCTTAAGAGTAGCTTGAAGAAATCGGTAAATAGTGCTCCAGTTTCTGGTGCCGTTGTTGATAACGGCAGCGGTGGAAACAGCAACAAGCATGACTCGTTATGTGAAAAGGACCATGACGTTACTTGTCAAATGGAAAGGAGGAAAGTTCAGTGGACTGATACAACTGGGGGAGAGCTTTTTGAGATTCGGGAATTTGAGATGAGGTACGAGAGCTTATGATGCATAATATTAAATGAAACACTGAATATCCATATTGGTTGGGGCTGTTCAAAAGTCTTCTGTGATTTTTCACTTGCTCTTGTGCTTGTTTTATATGTAATTACATAATATAGGGAATATCATGCCTGCTATCCTCAACTCTGCTCACTTTGAAGCTTTGTTCCGATTGTGCTAGATATATATTATTATAGAATGGGAACCTTACATCTGCTAGAGGGTCTAAAATTCCCATTGCTGTGGTTCCAACCCAAGTGTTGTCAAAACTAGCTCCTTGATATTCATTTAACGATTTATCACTCCCAATATTGTTGAATGGGAAGGCTCTGCAATCATGCTAATACAACAGTAGAAATCCATCTTATCTTGTTCTGCTAAGTTTGCATTTTGTGTGCTAAATGCTAATAGTGTCTCTTGTTAAAAACTGATTATTGGGGAAAGCCAGAGGTAGAATGTGCTTTGATTTTATTCGGTGTCCTCGTGCGAAATGAGTTTTTATTAGTTAGTGGTACTAAGTGTGGCAAATGAGTTTGTACAAACATGAGTCGAAAAGATCTATTAATTAAGGTATCACCTTTTCATAAAATAGTCAGTTGGCGAATATGCATAACAACTTAACAGATATGTGAAAAGATAATAATGACCAGTCAAACATTTATGACAAGATAAGAATTTTTTATACAGAACAAATGATTCAGATTTAGTATAGGATGATGAAGTCATTCATTGAATGACAACTTCACCAAACAAACTCAAACCGAAAACTTGTAGCAAATTATCTTGACATTAGCTTATGGATGACCAAAGCTTCTAATTATGATAAAATCCACATGCCACATGGCCATGGATACATTAAATGAAGTCTGAGCAAAAGAGCATTGTTTGTGTTCCCAAATTGCATCTTTAGAATGCATGGTGAACTTGCGCCCTGATGAATTATTTTTTTATATAATGTAGAAAGGTGGTCTAGCTGGTTTTATAATCGCAATACAATTGCTTTTTCTTTGATTATCCTTGTGTTAGAAAGCCTTGTGACATTTATGTAGTCAATTGTAGTTCTTTCATGTCAAGTTGATCCATATGATTTTGTTATCAATTTTCTGGTGTTTTTCCTGGCCAGAGAATAAATTTGTGCAAATCCAGGCATTAACTTTATAAATATGATTCTGTGTGTGTACTTGCACCGTCCTCTTTTACTAATCAAGCGTTCCATGTGTTCTCAGTGAAGAAGGGTCAGACGATGAATTTGATCATCGGACCGGAAAAACTTGCGCATGCAGGATAATGTAGTCTGAGTTTTTTCTTGGGGGCCTCTTATTGGCTTTGATTTATACAAGGATGCAACCTATGATGTCTTGCTTGAGGTGCCAGTAGCAAAACACCGGTTCGTCATCTCCTAGCTCTATTATTGGAAGACAAGAAAAAAGAAAATTTTGAGGCAACGCGAGATACCATTGCTACTCATTCGTCTGTTGTGTCCATATTCTTGCTTGCATTCCAATTTTGGTGCAATGGGTTTTTCTATTCTCTAGTTGATATTCATTTTTATGCGGTCATGATACTGCCATTCGATTCTTGTTTGTTATTTCGATTAGGAGAGGTCTCCTCTCCATCATTTCTTTCGGTTGAGAGCAGAGCATGGATGATGAATTATTATTTTGTATTATGTAGTTGTCCATATGGAAATAGAATTTCATTTGAAACCCTGTGTAAAGTTTACATGAATTATTGCTATTGGAGGTACTTCTGGGGCAGACTTGGATATTTCACGTTGTACGACTTGTATAACAGTAACAGGGTTACATGCTCAAATATACTCTGAAGTCACATTAACACAAATGAAAGAGGTATTCTGTTGATTCTTGAATCTTGATTAGGGGTGTCAATCGTGTCGTGTTCTGACACATGTATTACAGGTCGGATACGAACACGAACATGACCCGTTTAATTATTCGTGTTGAGATACACGACACGAACACGACTCATTTATACACGGGTAAAAAGCGACACGACACGAAAAACCTATATAATCTAAAATTGACACGAAATTTTTTTTTAAAAAAAAAGAGATAAAATTACAAAAAAAAATACATTAAATATTAAAAATTTATTAAAAAACTGCATTTAATAATTTGTTTTATCATCATATAAACCAACTAAAATATCACAAAATATTAAAATATGTTACTATAAAATTAAATGGGTTACATAGGTCAATCGTGTCGACACGCGAGTCGATTCGAACCGACGACCTATTTATTTTAAAATCCAGAATGCGTGTATCGACCGATTTTGACCAATCTGTTAAGAATTATACATGTACTGCTAAATTCGTGTTAGGTTTGTGTCGAATTATTGTGTCGTGTCACAAATCGACGCCCCTAGTCGTGACAAACATATGATAAAATTCATGTTGAGAGCACTTCAGTAAAAATTCTATTTTGAAAATGGACTTTTTCAAAAGTGATTTTTCAAAAAGTTTCGATTTCTGACTTATTGGACATTTTGAAGAAGTGATTTATCCAAAATTCATTCTAAATTATCTGTCAAACAACTGTGCATTCTCGCGGTCTACATTAAGGTCGTTCTTGAGGGGTTGGGTTGTTTCCCAGAGGACCAAATGATGTAAAAGTAAATAAATGAATACATAAGTCCATTTCCACACATTTGACTAAACTTAAACCACCATATTGTGCAGAAACTTGGCTACACCTTATCCACAAATCCCTCACATCCAAACTATCACTGATTCACAATCTTCTCCCTTCTTCCACACATACAAAACTTTAGAAAACTACACTCAGACAAAAAATACAGAATATCAATACCAAAATAAAATATAAAAAAAAAGAAGGAAAAAAATGTCAGTGGCATCATCACCACCTTCATTCCAATGCATCAAACTCTCAAACCCTTCATCTCCATCTCCATCATCATGTTGTGGATATTCACCCTCTTCTTCTTCTTCCTTCAAATTTACCATAAGGAGCTCTCAAGCTGAGGGCCCTTTAAGAAGACCAGTGGCTCCGACACCTGTAAAGCCCGTGCCGCCATCTCCACCACCGTCAGCCGCCTCTCCGCCGCCGAGTGCACCTCCGAAGCAGGCGGCGGCGGCTGTGGGAGACAAGAGTGTGATTACGTTGGAGTTTCAGAGGCAGAAAGCCAAAGAGCTTCAGGAATATTTCAAGCAGAAGAAGCTTGAGGAAGCTAATCAAGGTCCCTTCTTTGGTTTCATTGGCAAGAATGAGATCTCTAATGGAAGGTATTATGATGAAGATAATTGTGAAATCCCCTTTATTTCGTATTTTTATTTAGAATTAGGCATTTTTTTTTTTCATTGTCAGTGATTTTATTAATTTTCTTGAATTGGGTTGGAACTGAAACTGATTGACATGATTGCAGTGTGCTTTAGGTCAATTTATTGTTGACTTTGTTCAACATACTGAAACATAGGTTGTTGAGAATGTAAGAATTCAATATTGCATAAAATGTTTACAAAATTGAGTGAATAATCATTTGTAAGTTGTTTGCTATTTTAGAGTAACTAAATATTAAGTGGTTCACATCTCCAACAACTTAAGCTTTTAAATGAGGTGGTCATTCAATATGATACCAGAGTCAGCCAAACAAGAGTCACTGAGTTCGAATCTCATCGCCATCCATACAAAATAATCCACGTGCAAGGCTTCATAAAGAACCGTATGCACATTAGGGGCATGCTAGAGATATTAAATATTAAATGGTTGTCCTCTCTAATGACTTAAGCTTTTAGATGAGAGAGATTAAATATTAGATGACTAATCTCTCTAATAGCTTAAGCTTTTAGACGAGAGAGACCAAATAGTAAATGACTTATCTCTCTAATAGCTTAAGGTTTTAGGTGTTCATTCAACATTGTATTAGAGTCGGGCCAAACAAGAGGTCCCGAGTTCGAATCTCACTATCACTCACAAAAATGCTCCACATGTAGGAGCGTGTTAGAGTAACTAAATATTAAGTGACTCACCTGTCTAACAACTTAAGAGGCAAGTCGGGCGTGTTAAAGTAACTAAATATTAAGTGGCTGCCTTGTCTAACTTAAAGGAAGCATTTTGACAACTTGCAATTGGGAAGTGAAATTGCAAGGAGAAAAACAAACATGAATCTCTAAATTATGTGTCCAGTTTATTTGCGTGTCAATTTCTTGATGATCAGATGCGCTTTTAGTCTTAATTATAATGAAAATCATGGTTTTTGACTGTCAAATTCTATTTGGCAAAAACTTATATAGGACCGTCTTACGGATCCTATTCCGTAAGACGGATCCTACACCGGTAAATATTTTAAAAAAAAAACGCAACTAATAGCCCCCACCCGCCTAGGCCACCAGCCCGCGCCAGCCCCTCTTATTTGAAAAAAAAAAAAAAAAAGAGCTCCACAGGGGAATTGAACCCGCGATCTTAATAAAGGTAAAGGTGGTGTTCTACCGCTAGACCACTTTGGTTCTTGTTGAGCATATTTAGTATAACCTTGAATATAACCATGAATATAAAGCTTCATTATCATCCCTTCATTTTAAAAATTTAAATTCTCTAAATAGGAAGTGATACTTTATCCGAAAATAGTGATATTTTTGAATAATAAATATGATACTTTTAAAGTGAACATTGATACTTTAATTTTTACATATTCAAAAAATAGAATTTTTTAATGTACTCGCTCTAGTCTTGTAACTAATGTTTTTTTCATTGAAAAACTGATACTTGTCTTTGGAAATAGTGATACATTTGATATTAAATATGATACTTTTATGATATTAAATATTACATTACATTGAAGAACAAATAAATATATCGAGTTAAAGTAACACCTTTATGAGTAAAAATATATATTTTTTGAGACAAAATATCATGTTTTAAGCGTAAAAATATCTTTTTTTTAAATAAAGTATTACATTTTTTAATAATAAATACAAAGAAAGATGAAAAATAAATATGATAGAGTTAAAGTAATACTTTTATAAGTAAAAGTATTTGTTTTTTGAGATAAAGTAACATATTTTTAATATAGTCACAAATTATGAATATATTATAATAAATTATTGTTTGAGATAAAGTATCATGTTTTTTAATATAGCCACAAATATGAATATATTATAATATATATATATATATAATATATTAAAGTAACATTTTTATACGTTAAAGTATCTAGTTTTTGAGATAAAGTATCATGTTTTTAATATGGTCACAAATTAGAAATGAAGAAAAGAAGGAAAAATAAAAAATAAATATGATATAGTTAAAGTAACACTTTTATAAGTAAAAATATCCGTTTGTTGAGATAAAATATCGATTTCTTAATACTGATTACAAAATAGGAACAAAAAAAGAGAAAAAAAAAAAATAAAAATAAAAAATAAATATGATGTAGTTAAAGTAACACTTTTATAAGTATTCATTTATTGATATAATGTATCATGTTTTTTTAATAGACTTGGGTTCGATTCTTAGCCTTTACATTTATAGGCGTTTTTAATTTTTTTAATTACGGGTGTATTTATGAATGGGTTTATATAAATTGTTATACTAAATTTGCACAATAAGCACTAGTGATATAGTGGTAGAACATCACCTTAAGTCTATTAAGGTCGCAGTTCAATTCAGCGTAGCTTTTTTTCTAAATAAGAGGTGTTGTAGGCGGGTGGGTGGGTCGTTGTTGGGTTGTTGAGGTGTTGTAGGCGGGTGGGTTGGGCTCAGGCGGGTTTGTGGTGTCTTGGTGGGTCAATTTGTAGCTAGGCGGGGCGGGTTCTTTGGGCGGGTGGGGTGGTAGGATCCGTTTTGTCCTACAAGAGACCTACTCATTCTATTTAGACTTAATTCCAATATAATCTTTGTTCCTCTTCCTCTTCATTAGCTTCCGAGTAAAACACGGTTTACTTTGACCAGGCAAGTAGACTTAGGGAGTGTTTGCAAACACTTATCTTTGATTTTATTCACGCAGCGACAAGTAGTGGAGAATCGAGAAGTTAGTGGTATTTGCAAATACAAGCTGAAAATTGATTAAGTTAAGATAGAGTGTTTGGTAGAGAAATTGTAAAAGTGCTTTATCCGGTGTAAAAGTCAAATTAGAAGTAGAATCGTAAATCTAAAGCACCCTTCCCCCGCATTTCAATTATGATTAAATGAAGCGGAATCGAAGCGAGAAATTGGCATTTACAAACACTAAAATGTGATTTGTCCAGGTTAAAAGTTGAAAAATCCTTTTTTTTTAGTGTTTGCAAACGCTCCTTAGTGCATACCGAGGGCTAGAATAAGATGAACTTGGTAGTTTTAGAAAATATTATAAACCGGACAATCGGCTCTCTACTTGGTATCTAGTCTATGACGTTGTGCCTAATGCTTAATTGTAGCTAGCCTTAATTGTTTTAAGCTTCACGGCTATTTTTAGGGCCAAAGTGTGCACGTTTATGGTAGCTTGAGTTGTGTGCAACCTTGATCTTTGTGTATTGTTGTGGTAATAATATTGCAAGGTTGGGGTGAACCCGTAAATCGTGTGTGCTTTAAGTTTTAGCAACGTTCTTGTGTGTGTGCGTTGTGTGGGGATTCAGTGAGGAAACATTGGGGACGGTTGGTTGAGAACTCAAGTTTCACTCCTTGGGCTTTGGGAAACACGAGTGAGCGGTGAGGGGAAACCGTGGAAAACACGAGTGTTGGCAAGGAGTGTTAAGGTGACGGGTTGTGCGAGGCAATTCGGCCGACAGTGGGTGCGCACGGCGTGAAATTTGTGGTAGAAATACCCCGTGACAAGTGGTATCGTACATAACTCAAAAATGTCGATTCTTTTTAGTAATTTTACATAAATGTTGACTACACCTTATAAGTAGCATGAGTCAATTTTTACCTAATCATCATTTGTCACTCTCGTAGATGAAATCTTGAGATACTTTCTCGTATGGCCGACTCTCTTGCTGGTTTTTTTTTATCTAGATCTTGCTTATTAGATCTGTAACTGTTAAATTTGGGGGACTTGGTGCGGTCCCACACATGAAGCGTACTCAATACAAAATGGATAGTCAAGCCCACCAAGTGAGGTTCCATCCTAAAATCAATTGGTGGTAGGAGGAGTAGCTCACTTGGCTTAACCAACCCACCCTTCGTATAACCTATTCACATTAGTGAAGCGGCTGGATTCGAACCTATGGCCGGCCCGCCCCTGGAAGGCTCTCTATCTCTAATTAATCAATGTGGGACAACTCACAAGTGGCATATTTCAATAGTAACCTTAAAGCTCAACCATTTTACTTTTCTCCCTGATGCATAAAGTTAACATGGTGAACTAACTTCTGAAACCTGTCAAGTTTGCACTTCTTTGAATTGTACAAAAGCAGAAATTCACCAAATTAACTATAGATTTCATACAAAATTTCTGTCTTTTAGATTACATTCAAAATCCTGTTTTTTCAGATTATATACAAAATTTTGTTTTTAGGCAACCTCCCTGTTTATATGGTTCGACATGATTGTTTTAAATTCCTGGAAAAATTGATACAATCAAATCAGAGCCTATGAAACTGAAATTAATCTCAGTTGTGTTTTATTATTTTGATTAGTTAATTTATGACTGCAGTCTGCAGGTCGATCTTTCTAGCCTAAATAGTTCATCTATTTATTAATTTCAAGTTTAATGTAGTTGCTTGACTGGGTTGCCGTTTTCATGTGTTATAACACCGTTTCTTTGTGTTGAGCAGATGGGCAATGTTTGGTTTTGCTGTGGGAATGTTAACAGAATATGCAACTGGCTCAGACTTTGTGGATCAAGTTAAAATCCTTCTCTCCAATTTCGGAATTGTAGATCTTGAATGATTATTTCTTGATCTTCGATCGTCTGCATGATCTTTTCCGCTTTTGTAACTTGGGTTCATCAATCGATCTTTGGGTGATTTTTATTCAGTTTTCTTGTGCTTGAATCATTTCTACAAGAGTTTGTTGTAGCTCCTCAACTCTATCGAATTTTCATATAGTACAGAAACAATTTTTTGTCTCACGGTGCACAAAGTAAATCCTCTGTATATTGGATTCATGTTTCATTTTACACTTTCCTATTTCACTTTGTATTCCATTTTTAGAAGTACAATACCAATCACATTCAGATAATCAACAGTACATAACTACATATACATCTACGGAACACGTGTTATTATCCAAAAAAGTGGAATACACAACGGAATTAGATTTTACGTGTGTTGGATTGTTAGTGCATTACAACAATTGAGATCCTCTATTCCATTTACCGGTTTATCTTTTATTTAACGGTGTCAAACTGTCAATATATACCGTGGGTACATTTGCACACAATTCATACGTTCCATCTCGTGATTAAAGTGTTTCTTGATATGAGCATCCCAATATTCTCGATATTCTTACATTTGCACCACTTGGTTGAACTGTTGTGTAAGACTTGCTCGATTTAGTTTACCTGGATGGTGTGGCTTGTAGGCTATTATGTCAAGTCTTAAGGTTTATCCGGTTATCAAAAAAATAATTATTATAAGATGAGATAAATGTCCACACGTTTGGTCGGATTTAAGCCCAAAGCGCATGCGACTTGTTTTGGAATCAACATTTTTTAAGCAGCCCCATCCATCATTGCAGTACTCGAACCGAGCCGTCGTCATAGTGAATAATACTCGTGACCACTTGGCTAACCCCAGTGGTATTTTGGAATCAACTTGACGGCTAGATTAAGATCTATTTGCATGATTTACTTTATTAAGTTATTTTGTTTCACATTACCAGACTAATTTAAGTAACCGAATTGACCTATGTGTAAACATAACAGAACAAACCATATCTCAAATTTTACCTTAAATAATTTGTTAAACTAACTAGTCAATCATTAACAGCAGACACATTAATAACTTTTCTAGTTTACAAAAAAAAAAAAAAGAAAAATGGAGAATATTATTGTTTTTGTAAGGAGGGGAAAAGCCTACAACAGTCATTAATTCCCATGATGCTTCAAATTCAGCGGAATAAGCTAAGACTTAGAAAAACTCTTCAAACTTCAAAAACATTTGTTTTTCCAAAGTATATTCAGAATATTAACATCATTATTCCAAAATTGAACAGCCGGCCTTGCCTGCTGGCCCTACTTATGATCTCATTACATTCTTAAAAATCATGTCCTTTTCTTTTCCTTTCCTGCCTAATGAATAAAATAAATAGTTGTTATTTTCCCTTTCTACCATATGTCTTATTTCCCTTTATTCTCTTGTTCTTGTTCAATGCTCTTTTTTTTTAATCATCAATGTCACATATCATTCAAGAACTCAAGAAAAAATGATCAAAAACTAATATTGACATTTTTGTAACACATGGGGTGTGCTCAGAGTAGTAGACCTTCAATTAATTCTCCGCCTTACGGGGCCGAAAAAATGAAGATGGAAAATGGATATGTGAAAGGAGGACATATTAGGCCAAGAAGATCAACAGGTATGAGATATGATAATGGAGATCATGGCAATAATCGAAAGGCGATTTTCGGGGACAGAGAGAATTTTAAAGAAAATAATATTACCAATACTAAAGGTGAAAATAATGGTAATTTTGCTGAAAGGAGAAACAAGGCTGGAGAAGATATTGAGATAGTGGATGGATGGCCAAAATGGCTAACTGATAATATTCCAAGAGATGTTTTGAGGAATATAGTTCCAAGAAGTGCTGATTCTTATGTCAAGATAGACAAGGTTAATCTTCTATCAACCTTTTGATCACTTTGTTTGTGTATGTTATTTTTACAGATTACTAGTTCTTTTTGTAATTAGATTAAACCTTGGGGAATATTTTCTGTAATTTACCTTGTAGTTTGATTGCTTATCTTGTTGGAAGTGACTGATGAGATTTCCCAGTGACCCTGTAAGAATAGTATATCCTATTCAAGTTTAATTTCAAAACAATGTTAAGAAATATGTACTCTTTCCGTCCCACTAAGATAGACAAGTAGAATATTTCACATGTATTAGGAAAACATAATAGATATAATTGGGATCATACTCTCTTCCTACTTTGTCATTATTAGTTTCAAGTAAACTGAATTAATTAGGGTTAGTTTAATCTATTGTTGTGTAATTAATGCTCTGAATAAGTAAAGGGCGAAAATAGAAAAGTTGGTTTATTTTAGTGGGACGGAGGAGTAGTAAAATTGGTCACATGATGCTATTTTTAATCGTCCACGAAGCGTCGCTTCAGTCTTTACGAAAACACACATCCAACATCCATAAATAGGACTCACATGACTGCAAATCATTCACACCACTACAGCATATTGCAGTAACTTAGGACCTGCTAATTCGATGATATCCAATTGGATACTACCCAACTCCTCTTAGATATTGACATGTGTCCCATTTTTGATATTTCTCTTTTTGTTTTGGAAAATAATACAACCATGTTTTTGTAAAATAGGACACATTGGGTACTACCCATGTGGATAGCATCAAATTAACCATTAAGACTCATCTTAAGAAAACTGTTGACATATTTTCAGCTTTTTAAGTGCTTGCCAAAATCAACGCATCTATCAATCCCAAAAAAAAATTGTGCCTATTTTCCCTGACGCCCCAATGATTAAGTCGGACTGGGCTGCAATTTCATAAGCCCAAAAAAACTGTGCCTATTGCCCAAAATGTTGGGCCAGCCTGGCTGCCTGATCGGCCGGAGTGTATCTTACATGTATGTTTAAAGTATGAGGCAGTTCTTGGCTCCAAAAATGGCGGCCTGATGAAATCTCGGGTCGGACCAGGCTAGTCCCTGATTTCTACTGACTATTTGGAATCAAAACTGTTTCACTTTTCTTTTTCTTGTTCCAAGTTTGATAATGTTTTCACATAGGAAGACTGCATGAGGAACTAATGAGAAATGAGTTAGTGATTTTAAAACTAACCTACGTGTTTGGTACTGCAGATAGGGCAGGGGACTTACAGCAATGTTTATAAAGCTAGAGATAAGGAAACTGGAAAGATTGTTGCCTTAAAGAAAGTTCGATTCGACACTTCAGAACCCGAGAGTGTGAAATTCATGGCAAGGGAGATCATGATCTTACAGAAATTGGATCATCCGAATATCCTGAAACTTGAAGGATTGGCCACCTCAAGAATGCAGTATAGTCTTTACTTGGTTTTGATTATATGCATTCTGAACTATCCAAGATTCTATCTCGACCAGATGAGAATCTTACAGAACCACAGGTTGGTAGCTATAAATGTTACGAGTAAATTACAAAAAAATACTCTTGAGGTTCAGTCTAATTAATTTTTGAAAAAAAAAAAAACCTCAGCTATCTTACAAAATTTCTAATTTACAAATTGCATCCTCAAGAGTATAGCTGTCAAAAACCAGTCCGATCGGCCGATGTATTTTTAAAATATGGGCCAGTTCTAGGCTCCAAAAATGCGGCCTAATGGAATTTTGGCCGGCCAAGCCCAATTTTTTCCTTTGACCTGGTGGACCGGCCTATTTGACACTTCTACTCAAGCGTGAGATATATATAATTTTAAAATAAATTGCATATTTGGTCCACTAACTTAGACTTAATTGCACTTTCATCCACTAATTTAGCGGTGTGGCGAATAGAATATTAACTTCTAATTTGCACATTGAGTCCAATCATTGTCGTCAATTGCGAAATCAACCGGGATTGCTCCCAAATTTTCGGTTTTTAACCCATCCATGTCGAAATAAAGAATTATTCAATATGTCAATGTTATTAAAAATGGCAGGAGTGATTGAAACCCCCAAACATTAGGAAGCAATTTTGGTTGATTTTACAATTGCCGATATATATTGGACTTAATGGTGCAATAAATTAGAAATTAAGTATCTCACTTTTGAAATAGTGATGAACGTGCAACTCGGTATAAGTTATTGGACCAAATATGCAATTCAACCTTTGAAAAATAGCTGGATTTTTTTTTGTAATTAGGCCAAACCACAGGGGTAGTTTTTGTAAATACTAATGTTTACACTTCCATCACCAGATGGGATCATGTTTACACATTTGTGATATCTGCATTTATGCAATGGTTTTGCAGATTAAATGTTATATGCAACAACTGCTTTCAGGCTTACACCACTGCCACGAACGGGGTATTTTGCACCGTGATATTAAGGGATCAAATCTACTCATTGATAAAAATGGGATGTTAAAAATTGCAGATTTTGGACTCGCAAATTTTTCAATAGAAGACCTTTAACTAGCCGAGTTGTGACACTTTGGTACAGAGCTCCTGAGCTGCTTTTAGGCTCTACAAATTATGGAATAGGTATTGATCTATGGAGTGCTGGTTGTCTCATGGCTGAGATGTTTGCTGGCAGGCCTATTATGCCTGGTAGGACTGAGGTAACAATAATAAATTTGCAATGTTTGGATAATTTGCAAATTAAGAAGAGATAAGCATTTATTATTAAGGTAAATTGCAATTTTAGTTATAGGGGCGTGGCAAAACTGGTCCTTTATTTCATTTAGCAGAATTACTCGTATTTAGAACTGTCAAATGGGTTGGGCAGGCTCGTGTCGGTCCACTAGGCCAAAGGGGAAATCGGGTTGGACCACGCGGGTCAAAATTTCATCGGATCAATGTTTTTTAGGCCCAAGTAGGTGAAAACACACACAAAAGATTGGGTCAGCCCGACATTTCAGGCCAAATAGGCCCGGTTCTTTTTGGGCTTCCGAAATCACAGCGCGGTCATATCACTGGTGACTGGGTCGGGATGGTTTTGGCAACTAGTTGTATCTTTAAAAAAAGTCGGATTTAGTCCTTATCTCGTCGGAAATTTCAAAATTGGCTGGAGAATCCCACTTGGGTTGCATGTGAATGCAGAAAATTAGGGATTTTCGAATTCTCTGACTAAAAATTAGGGTCTACTCATGTAGATGCTAGAAAGGTGTTGGGAGAAAAACTCAACTATTTGGCTGTTCGAAAACCCTGATTATTGGCTAAAGATTCGAAAATGCCCAATTTTTGCGTTGACGTGTAACTTATGCGAGTTTCTTTGAGCGATTCTAAAATTTCCAGCGAATTGAGGATTAAATCTAAGGTTGAGTTTGGATGGGAGGATTTGGATTTGGGGAGAGGATTTAGGGAAGGATTTCAAATGACTCCAAATAGGAAGTATTTCAAATCCTCCAAAATGAATTCAAAAATAACTTCCAAGGATTTGAAATCCAATGACTCCATCCAAACAACCTCAATGGATTTGTTATTATTGATTTGAAATCCATAGCTCAAATCCTTCCATCCAAATGGAGCCTAAGAGTTTTACAAAGATACATGGTGATTTTGTTAGATGAATTAAAAAGGACAAATTTTGTCACACTCCTATTGTTAGAGGACCAAAATTGCAATTCACCGTACCTTGTACTCAACATTGTAAATTGATTAATGCACATAAATGGGACAATGCATTCAGGTTGAACAGGTCCACAGGATTTACAAGCTGTGTGGCTCACCACCAGATGATTACTATAAAAGATTGAAGCTCTCAACAGCTCTTAAACCTCCACAAACATACAAGTCCACTCTTAGGGAAACTTTTAGGTATTTCCCTTCATCTTCATTGGATCTTTTGAACAAACTCTTAGCCCTCGATCCCGCCCGTCGTGGATCTGCAAGTTCTGCTCTCCAACACGAGGTTAGTCCGAATCTCAAGACTTGTAAATGAACACTACATTTCGTAGTGTTTGCAAAAACTTCTGCTTTTATCGGAAGTTTTGTAGTTGAGAATCAAAAGTTGGTAGTGTTTGTAACTAAAATTAAAATATGAATAAGTTAAAGAGGGTATTTGGTGAATTCGTTTTGTCTGTGCATAAAAGTCAAACCAGAAGCATAATTAGAAATCTGAAGCACCAATCACGAAACAAATCTTTTTATACGGGTACATGATTTTTGATGCAGTTCTTTCACACAAGCCCTTTAGCATGTGACCTATCCGGTTTACCAGTAATCCACGTTGAGGATGACGATGAAGTTCTGATAAACGACAGGCGAAAGTAAGTCACTTGTTCACTACAAGATGACTACAGAATGGAATAATCTTACTTCATAATTTTAATCATGAAATTCAAACACTACTCAAGATCTGTTTTGTCATGTGCAGGCACAGGACTTCTAGAATGAGACGCCGTTCTCAATCACAGAAGGAGAAAAGGAAGAAGAACGTAGCAGCTGAGAATCCGAAAGGAGATGCTCAAGGCTCTAAGGAGGTGAGTATGATTTCCCAGCTAATTAAGGGAGTGTTTGCAAACTTAAAAAGAAGTGATTGTCGTCAGCTTTTGGCTGAAAAAGTAGTTTTTATGTTTTGAAATGCCAATTTTTGCTTCCAATTCTGCATACTTTAATCAGAATCGAAAGGCATGGTGATTGGTGAGGGTTGCTTTAGAATTCAGATTCTGCTTTTGAATTGACTTTTACACACAAGTAAAACACTTACAACTTACTCACCAAACACACTTTTAACTTATTCGATTTTTAGTTTCTATTTGAAAACATTGTCAACTTCTGATTCTGAGTTACTTTTCATTTACTTTTTACTTTTGCGACCATAATTGACATTCTAAGAGCAGAAGTTTTTGCACACGCTCCCAAAGTGACCGACAAACTTGAAAACTCATACTTTATCATTTTTCTCAGGACTCGTATAAGAACACAGAGACATCCATAAAGCCGAAAGAACAGAGTCCCACTCGTTTATATACTTCCCCTGTCATTCCAATACGTAAGATGTCTCCAAGAACAGAAGCTCATCCTAATGCTACTAAAAATATCAAGAACCGCCCCCATTACCCTCTGCCAAACGACGTATGACCAACTATAACATGGACGGTACAAACAGATTGGGTCCGGTCCAAAGGTCTGCATCCTCCAGAGATTTCGAAGTTTGGAAAACAAAACCCTTCATGCTCTTGATGATTAGAAGGCGCGCAATTTGTTCGAATTAAAGTGGTGCCTTTTTCATGGATTGAAGTTGATTCAGTTTCTTTGTTTTTATAAATACCTTTTTGTAATGGTTAATTCTTTACAAGAAGTAGGCTTAAACTTAAACAACTTTTGGTTAGATTGTTCGATGAAGATCGCGTTTAAGTGACTTGCGATATAAACCAGTTCATTGTATAATGTAAAAGTGTGATTTATAACAAGATTTGTTTCTGATTTGCATACATAGAAGAAAAATAAGACAAGATTTATAACAAGAGGTTATATACAAACACACGATACTGAAATAGAAATATGATCACAAATTGTAACGCATATCATTGAAGAGAGGGTCTTATATGAGACCGTCTCATGTATCAAAGTTCATGAGACGGATCCTAAGAAACACAAAATTATGGATTTTTTCATGGGTTTGGGTTCGGTTGAAATTCTATTAAAAATATAGGATCCGTCTCATACAAGTTTTTGTGATCGTTGAATTTGATTTTGATCCATTTGTAACTCTTTATGATATATGTTTTAACCTTATCTTATGTGATGAACATGCTATATGCAGCAACCCTTTTCTTCCTTTTCATATCTTGATCATTTGATGTGCTTGGGGCTTAATTGCAAATTGGTCCTGCAACTATGGGCTTTTATTTTTCGGTTGGCAATTTAGAACTGTAATTTAGTATAGCACACTAAGGATAAAAATCACTCGAAATTTACAAATTGGCCGGAATTGATGACATGGCCAGGAGTTTTAATATTCCAGCAAAATGGATGATGTGGATACTAACATGCTTAAAAAGATGTACGCATGGCGCTCACGTGGAATTAATTGTTCTACATGTTTTTTATTAACAGATTATATTATGATCGAATTTTATGATATAAAATGTAATTCTTCCTCATCATTCATATCGCCGGAAAATTGAAAATCGACAATTTGAGCTGATGATGTGGCCACACGTCATCATTTCCAGCCAATTGTGAATTTAATTCCATTGTTTTTTTTATTCTCAGTGTGCCAAAAATTATAAATTATAGTCCTAAATTGCCAATCGAAAAAATGAAAGGACCAAAATAATTAGCCCCCGTTGTAACAAGACCAATTTTGTATATAATCCATGCTTATATTATGTTAATAACAGTAGTCACTCTTATTTCATCAAACCTCAAGAAAGAGTTACAACATTCATTCCTAATTCATCAAAC
The DNA here is from genome assembly GCA_016081115.2 of Rehmannia glutinosa. NCBI lineage: Eukaryota > Viridiplantae > Streptophyta > Magnoliopsida > Lamiales > Orobanchaceae > Rehmannia > Rehmannia glutinosa. Next base: position 10,033,450 of record CM071928.1, read on the forward strand.
ATATTTACACATAACACGATCATATAATCAACACAACAACAATCACGAGAAACGGATGTAGAAACGGATGTTGATTTCTATTTTAAAATGGTATTTCATCTTCTATTCTATCGCATGGATGATTAATATGTGTATAAAAATTATCATATTAATTTGAAGATAAATCAAGCCTAAATTTCATATGGTAATTTTTATACATGTATCAATCATCCGTGCAGTAGAATAGAAAAATTAACACCATTCAACCGTAAAAAAAAACTCTTAAAAAGCTGACCAGGCCTCCTTTCCCTCTCCCGCCACCGAAGAAACCAACACATTACCCGAATTCCTCACCGAGCAATTCGCGCGAATCTCACCCTGCGTCCCCGTCAACACGCTCAGCTGCGACATCTTAATCATCGAGCTCACAAATTTCTCGTAAAACAGCGTCTGATTAATCGCGAAACCCGTAACAATCCCCCTCGTCCTCGAATCCGTGTACAGATCCTGATCCGACGTGAACAGCCCCTGCCGATTCATCAGATCCACGTAGTATTTGTTGTCGAATTTGTCTGGCGAACGTATGTCGAGTACGGTTGTGCCGTTCGAATTCACCGTCGGGCAAGTGGTTTTTAGGTTTTTGGCAAAGGTCTGGTCCATGGTGGGGTCCTGAGTGGGGTAGAGGCGGTCGGTGAAGGAGGTGCAGTGGCTGATACCGATCGTGTGGCCGCCGGAGAGCGCCACCACGTCGGTGGCGGTGAAGTTTTTGGTTGCGAGAGATGTGAGGAGGGCGGTGGTGTTGCTCGATGGCGGCGGAAGGTTGGCTAGTGTGGCTGCTGTGGTTGCGAAATTTAGGCCGTCGCGTCTGCCTAAGGGAATATCATAGTCTGGGCCACCGGACTGCAATATTCCCCAAATTTGGGGAAAAAATCAATGTTATTTCAATCAAATATGTTTATTGAATCTATTAATCAGATTAATTATTCCAAAGCAAAAAATTCATAAACTCACTGAGATAACATTTCTTTTATTATCATTTTTCTAGTGTCGCTAATAATACATCAAGTATCGTTCTCAAAAAAAAAAAAAAAAAAAAAAAAAAAAAGAATACATCAAGTACATCAATACGTATCTCGTAATTTTAGATAGGATTACAATACATTTCACATGGTAAATTCTCAAGTTCAATAACTTGTAAAACCAAAATTACATTTTCTCCAAAAAAAAAAACCAAAATTACATAAATTAGATCTTATGGGATCAAAATTGCACAAAATCACAATTTTACGAAGCCAAATCTCTACTCAAACTATTTGCAGGACCAAAATTGTTAGTCTCATGTAGTTACTGGACACATTTTACAATTAAGTCTTTCATTAGTTCTCGTGTTGCATATTGCAAGCGTGTATCATTCAAAGATAGAATTGTCAAAACCAACCATGCCTGATGGGCTAGACCCACCGACCTGGTGAAAGGGTCGGACTGGGCTGCGATTTTCTAAACCTAAAAAGAGTCAGGCTTATTTGGCCCGAAATGCCGGGCGAACCCAATCAACTCAGTCATTTTGTGTGTATTTTTTTTATGGGTTCAGTTGTACTTGGGCCTCAAATATAGTGGTCCGGTTGAATTTTGGTCCGACCATGCTCAATTTTCCCTTTGGTCCAACAGGCGGAACCGTCCCATTTAACAGTTCTATTCAAAGACATATATATTTGGGATAAGGACACAACTACCTAATTTTTCTAGACAAATGACAACAAAATACGCTTTCCGGTGATTTCTGACAAAAATACGCTTTTCTCCTTTTTTTTGGACAAAAATATTCTCAGACTTTTTTACGTTGGTTTATTTGTTGTTTCTTTGTTGTTTCAAACAGGTTTGTTGTTTCTTTGTTATTTCTTTTTTGTTTCAAACATATTTCTTCTAATCAAATTTCAGTGAAAAACTAAATTTTTCCCCCGTTAAATAATTCATTTTATACTTGAAATCTTGTAAAAAAAATAAGAAATATACACATAAAACAACACATATTAAAACCAAACAAATTTGAAAAATAATATAGAAACAACATGAGTAAAAAACAAAATTCAATTTTTGATCCAATGCATGCAAACATAAAACACATAGAAACAACCAAAAAACAATATAGAAACAAACTAGAAACAGTATAGAAAACACCATATGAGTAAACAAAAGCTTAAAAATAGGTACACATTGTATTTAAACATTGAAAACTACGTGGAAGCGACAAATAAACATAAGAACAACATTAAAAACAGTGTGGAAATAACCTAGAAACAACGTAAAAAATATTAAAAATACCACATGAATAAAAAGAGCTTAAAAGTAGGTAAAAATTATATCTACACATTGAAAACTACATGAAAACAAGAAAAGAATTATTCGAACGACATTAAAAATATTATAGAACAACACAAAAACAATAGAAACAATGTACAAAATAATACATGAACAAAAAGTAGCATAAAAATAGGTAAAAGTTGTTTTGAAACATCGAAACAACAAAAGAAACAACTAAGAAACAACAATGAAACAAATTTAAACAACATTGAAACAACATATATAACATATAAAGAATACATGAACAAGAAAAAACGAAAAAAAACGTAAAAATAATCAAAAATTAAGTTGGAGCATAAAAAATGAAAAAAAAATAGGTATATTAGTGATAAGAGCGTATTTTTTGTATTTTTTTTCAAAAAATAGGGTATATGGTGGAGTTTCCCCTATATAGTTGAGAAAAGATTTTACAAATGGGTGGCGCTATTGGCACCCCTTTTTTTTATGAGTACACCCACCTTCTAAGTACACCATCCCCTACTTTTTCAAATATGGCACAATTGATGAGTTCACCCCCCCCTTTTTTCAATTTTACCCTTGCACTTATTTTCCCTCCCTAATACACCCAAAATAATAAACTCAAGGCACGGTGACGGCGACGGAAGAAATTCCACCAATCTTTTTTGTTCCGGCAACGAAAAAAGATGTAATATCTTTTAGATTACGCATTTTTTAATTTATTTTAATTTTGAATTTAACACTTTAATTTAATTTCGCACTTATAGTTTGATTAGTTTGGGTAATTATTGGATATAAGTGTTGGGTGATTGTATTTGTTTGATTCTAGAGTTACATAATTTTTTTCTTCTGGTTTTTGTCTGAGTTTGGGGAAGAAGACGACGAATGGCACGATGGTAGACTCGATCGTGCCATAAGACACGATCGAAAAGTAACTACGATCGTGCCATCGATCGTGCCACACGAGAAAATTTTTAATTATACTGCGATCGTGCCAAGTATCGCACTTTTGTTATTCAACAGTAAATTTTCAGCTGTAAAAATGGAAAAAATAACACACTTTTAAGTTGCAAATTAAGGATATACTTATATTATTCGACAAAATTAAATATTTTCAATAATGTGAGTGTTTGAAAATCTAGGGTTTACAAAAAAAAAATCAGCTTTTTACAAGAACATGGGTGAGTGTGAGGAAGATGAAGTGTATTAAAATTTATTTATTTAAGTAAGGGTATCATAGTCTTTTAAACTAATGGCATTTTTGAAATTATATGAAGGGGGTGTCTTATGATTTTGGGGTGTCGATAAGCCAATAGCGCCACCCTTTGCAAACTTAGAACATTATTTTAAAAAAAATAAAAAAGATAAGAGGCTAATAATGAGCCAGGAGGCTCTTCATATAGACCAGGGGGCTCAGCTCTTGTCACAATATTGTTATCCACCTAGAAACTTTGCCATTAAAACGAAATAAATGTGCATTAAAAGAATTTAGACTTATTGAAACTATCGTGTCTAGAACCAACTGATCATCAACATCTAAATCATAGCTCAAAAACATTAGACTCGTCAAATCTCAACCAATCTATTGTCTCAAGAAAATTTAGCAAAAAAAAAAAAAAAAAAAAAAAAGATGAAAGCACAGTTTATTGTATATATAGAGATTTGAATTACCAGAAAAACAGCATCACGGGCGGAAAGGGCGAGAATATCCGCACAGGAGACAACTCTGCCGCACTTTTTATGCACCCGCCTTCGAAGATCATCGATGATTTTGAAGGCCTCGGCCCTCAGGCTCAAATTGGGGGGCGCAGCCTGCTCGCTCGGCCCACTTGCCGATCCATCTAGCAACACTGAACCATCACATCCCTGTACATCACAAGGCAAATGCACAATCAAACACATGTATTTGGATTTTCCATAAAAAATAGATAGAGATTTTTCCGATTTTAGGAGGTGCAGAAATTTTGAAATTTTATATTAAAAATTATACTATTTTAAAAAAATTGCTTGTACTGGTGTTACTAATGAGCTGGACGATGAGATGATACAAAACACCGTTCGGAAGTTTACTAGGACCAGACGTTCGCCAGTCAAATTCCGTTTGAAGAATTTACACGTCCAAACCATGGGTGTTGGATCTTTAATCCACAATCCCACCGCCACATGGTTTTCTTTGGATCTCTATTTTCGTGTCTTTTTTCTCTTCTCATACTTTTGTTTTAGTTTATTTTTGTTTCGCTAGCTGTTCAGCTTTGTGAACAACACCCTGTTTTATTGTTTTAATATATTATTGGACTTATGTCAAAAAAAATTATACTATTTTAAAAGTTTAATGAAGTTGAGATCGGACAGGCGCCACCACCCGTCCCTTTAACTTGGGGATGAGAAGCGACAAAAAGCTAATGTAGCATACACGAAGGTGTAATTACTTTCATTTGACTCCTCGACCGCAGAGGTTGCACACATCTAATGTTACATCAAATGATTTAATTAAAGATTTTGTTTGAACTATTTCCAATTTAATTGACTGATAAATTCCATTTAAGTTAACCAAACATGGAATTTTTTTCAATTTGTTTAACTTTGAACCATGCTCCATGTTTTACCATGATTTGGACAATCTCCATGGTGCAATATTGTATTACATAGTTAGTTTATAATCACTTTTTCAGCTATATATCAATTTTAGTTGATTGAATATATACCTGAACAAAGCAATCATGGAAATGGAGACGAAGCAATCCAGCAGCTTGGCCAATATCATTCTTGAACACCTTTTTGAGCTGTTTTCTTACAATTGATTCCAAATTTGGACATGAAGAATCATAGTAAGTCCAAGAAAGTCCACTAACTATGGGTTCATCAGACCCTCCCTGAGCTTTTGCAAAATGATCAAAATATGACCACAAAACAAGAAATTTAGACAGCAAAAATAACATAGAAACTGACATGTCTGAGGCTAAGTGTAATTATTGGAAATTGAAAGTATGAAAAGAAGACTCCATGCAAGGCTACTTATAATAAGAAATACATTGTTGGCAATAAATGAATCCAACTATTACCAAACTGGAACTGACCACGTTTCCCTCTTTATGACATAGTACCTTCAGGACTCGTTTGCGATTGCTGATTGGATTGATAAAACAATCTGGATAAGTTAGGATTGGATCGATAATATAATTGAGCTCAATAGCACATTTGGGATGTAGGATTATGATGTGTGATTATTTTAGTCGGATAACAATATTTTGTTTGGTATTGATGATAAAGTTGGCTAAATTTCCGAATGACCAAATTACCTCAAATGAAAACTAGAAACGTAATACTACCAATAACGAAAATGAAGGACAAATTCTTCAATGATATAATCGCATCTCTGGACCGGTTGATTATCAACCAAAAGCAGAACAAAAAAGCGGGGAATTAATATGATGGATTATAATCAAAGATCCGAAACAATTAATAAAAGCTGGATTAAACAATTTTATCATAGTCAATCAAGTTTCTCAAACGAAGTGATTATCATCATCCATTTCAATCGGATGGACCACGTGTTTAGCATATATATCATTGATCGCTCTTGATCTTTTTCTTTCTTTTTGCCTTCTTTTCTTATTAAGAGAATAGATTTGACAAATGTAGGGAGTGCTTGCTTATGAAATATTTTTCACCCCTTCACTTTTGGGATAAAATTTTGCATGAATATATGATTGTTTGTGAAAATTTTCTAAAATACACTATTTATTTTTCTTATTTTCAAATCATCAATCACATCTAATTATAGTTTAAACAAAAAATATCACATCAACTATCATTATTATACAATCATATCAAAATATACTATTCACTATCTCTTATTTTCAAATCACCAATCAAATCTAATCACTATTATACAAAAAGACTATCACATCAACTATCATCATCACATGTTCATCTTATATTCAATCACACTTTCAAAATCCATTTTCATTTTTTAAAATATTTTTCACACTATTCTTTTTAAAAGAAAAAATGAAGCGGAATGAATGGCCAAGCAATCTCTCCAGTAGATTTTTGTATTAAGGAAATATCTCAATTTTACTTGGAATTGATCATTTATTCATCATTTGTAGGTGAGATTTTTCAATGTCACTTGAAGTGGGTTAAGTTGTAATTGGGCTTTCTTGTGAGCCCACAATAGAGAGAGATTTATTAGCTATTGATTTTTTCCTTTAAATTTTTCAAGAGAGGGCAAATGAGTCGGGCTGGTATTGGTCCACCAACGGAAAGAGCAAAATTGGGCTAGGTCATAATTCATTTGATCTACCATTATGGGCCAGTCTGACCCATACCTGAGAATATAGTTGAATTTACATTAGTCAATTGAGGTTAATCAGGTCGGGCTGTCAGGCCGAATTGTTCAAACCAAATAGGTTCAGTTCCCTTTTTCGGGCCCATGAAATTGCAACCTGGACTGGTCTTATCATCGGACCGACCCATTTGGAGTTCAAAATGAGTCAATTGAGTCCAATCGAGTTGGCCCATCGGACCGCATTGTTCAAACCAAATAAACTCAGTTCTTTTCGTTTCGGGTCTATGAAATTGCAATCTGGGATGGTCTTGTCATTGGGCCGACCCATTGGGGTTGGTTTTGCAGGCCGTTTTTGGGCTCATGTATATAATTTTTATTATTTCATCAAACTGTAACCTTAAACTGCAAATTAGAATTCAAACTGATAAACTTTCTAGGTTAACATACAGAAAAAACGTGCCTTATGCTCATTAATTTGTCAACGACTTTGAATCAAGAGTGTTAGGACTTAGGATTGTTATTTCATAAATTTTGATATTCAACTGCTTTACCATATTGATTATTGACAGCTCAACTCGTAATTCCATATAAAAGTTTGAAAGTCTGATTTGGAGTGCTATTAGTATTAGCCTATTAATTTATGTTAATATCATACTAATAAAATTTGATTTTAATAATCATATATCCCAAACACAACACTAGTTTTAATTAATGAACTGTACAATCCTGTCAAAAAAAATGCAAACGATGCCTTAAAGATTGGATTGAACTGATTGGCCATATCGAATATCAGTAAAAAGAAGCCGATCCACAAGTAAGCAAGTGTTGAATATGAAATTTTCAGCTTATAGTAGCGGTTTTTTTTTTTGCTCGTTTGGTTGGGGTTAATGGGAGTGATATCACTCCCTTTCATATTATTTTCTTCCCATTATCTTTGTTTGGTTCAAGCATATTCAAGACTTTGGAAAATAGTTGGGCCCGGTATTTTATACCCCTGAATGGGTTATTACATATCCCACCCCCAAGGTGGGATGAGCAATACTGGCCAATATGTTTGGATGAGAATTTACCTAAACACCCTCAGTTTTACAGTTGTCCATAAAAATTTGTATTCATTATTGTCTGAAACCATTTCCTCTCCTTTCAGCGCACGAAATTTTCGTGCCCTAGCAAGAACCTCTCCACTTCGAAGCAGAGCGAAATTTTCGAACCCTAGCAAGAAGACTCTCTCTCCACTTCGAAGCAGCTGGTATGCGACCGGTTATGGAGGATAAACAAAATTCTTCTTCAATTTTTGCAGTCGATTTTAGCTTACGTTTTCTTTGCTTTCTTCACTGACCTTTACGATTTTATTTTTTCTGGAACAGACTACAACAAAGATATCGTCGAAAAAAACTGAGGTTAGCGTATTTGTATTTCGATTGTTGCGATTTTCGTATGAACTTGTTCAAAGTGTATTCAGTAAAATAAGGTCAGTCACTCGAATGTTGTTCTCAAAATTTTTTAGGTCTAAATTTCGTATGGGAGATCTTCAAAATTGTTGCATCTGATTAATATGTGTTTTATTTCCAATATAAATCGCTTATGGATTTAATGGGTGCTTATATGTTCTTTGGATTTAATGTGTGCTTATAGGTTGTTGGGATACATTTTTTATTCATTACGATTTTGGTTCAAATTGCATATTGTGGTCATTAAGTAAAATCATTGCACAAAGCAACATTCTTATACTTATCGTATTGAATTACTGACTTTACTTAGCACGATGTCCGAAATATCAAGAAGAAGAGCGAGATATTTCTTCTAATTGAAGAGATAATGATAGAAATTGTTTTTATAGTGAATATGTTTGTAAGTACAATTCGAATGCGAGCTCGGAGACGACTAAGAAACCGTAAACAAGGAACTACATATTCTATGGCAGATAGGATACCCAAACAAATAGAACATTTAGATGAATTGATCTTACATAATGACGTTGATTGTTTGGATAATTTGAGAATGACCAGGTGCCTTTGCTAAACTTTGCTACTTGTTAAAGCATGTTGGAGGTCTTAAAGATTCTAGATATGTGTCACTTAATGAGAAGGCCGCATTATTTCTTTCTCGTGTTGGCACATCATAAGAAAAATCGTATTATGCGGTTTGATTTTAAGAGATCCGGACAAACGGTTAGTAGACACTTCCATGATGTGTTGAATCTTTGTTTTGAGGCTTCACAATTTACTTATTGTTAACCCTCAAGCGATCGATGACAACCGCACAAATCCTAGATGGAGTTCGTTTAAGGTAAACTTTTTGCCACCCCAACAAATTATCATGAAACATTTATTACAATAATGGTGAAAAGATTCTTAAATTTTAACTTTTTGGTTTGCTAGTTCTATTATGTGACGTAATTTTTTACCTATATAGGGTTGTCTAGGTGCCTTTAGATGGTACCTATATCAAAGTCAAGGTTTCCGAGACAGGATAAGGCAAGATATAGAACACGAAAAGGAGACATTGCGTAAATGTACTTGGGGTCCGTGATCGAAATATGAATTTTATTTACTTGCTAAGCTGGTTGGGAAGGTTCTGCCGGTGATTGTAGAGTTTTACGTGATGCGATTCATAGGCCTAGTGGTTTGAAAATCCCACAAGGTATTATTTCATATATTACAATATAATTTTTTGGTTGCTTTTATGCAGTGTCACCAAGTAATAATATCCTTACATTCATGTATGCTTTCCAAAATTGGGAAATGTCTTTACAGTAATTTTTATCTTTGTGACAATGGTTACACCAACGGTCAAGGATTCCTAACTCCGCACAAAGGAGTTAGGTACAATCTCGACGAATGGGGTGAAGGAACTTCAATTCCACAAAATCCGAAAGAGTTCTTCAATATGACCCACTCAAAAGCTCGAAATGTCATAGAAAGAGCTGTTGGTCTTTTGAAAAACGATGGGCTATATTACGCAATCAATCCTTTTATGATATTAAAGTCCAAAATCGGATGATAATGGCGTGTGTACTTCTTCATAACTTCATACGCTTAGAGTTGCAAGTTGATCCCATGGAAGAGGAGTTGAGTGATGATGATGAAGGCGACCACGAAGATAATGAAAACACGGATTTCATTGATACAGTAGAGAGCCATCCCAATTTTGGACAAATTGGAGAGACAACTTAACAATGATCAATGTTCAATGAGTGGAAGGGTGTAGGGTAGTCCATCTCGATAACATTTAGATCGCGCATATTGTTGTAAACAAGCGCCGCCTTAAAACCGTGTATTATTATTGTTGCGGTGTAGTTTTCTACGACTTATAAATTCTTGTTGAACTTGTATTTTTTTTTCGTGTTGTAATCAAACAAAGGTGGTGTTGAATTTATAATTTGTTCCGATAATGATTTTTTTTTTTTTTTTTTGGTGTCTAACTTCGAATCGATGGTGGTCAATTTTTAATTACTTGCTTTGAACATGAATGTTTTAGTTCTCTTCTTTGGATATTGCTTGGTTTGTAATTAAATGGTTGTTTCTTTGAAATTGGATGTTTTAGTTCGGTTGGTGAACATGGGTGTTTTATTTCTCGTCTTTGGATATAGTTTGGTTTGTATTAAGATCTTTGGTTCTTTTGCTTATTGTTGCTTGTCATGTCCAATATTATGTAAAAATATAAAAATTGTAATTTGATTCGCAGATTTTAAATGGATTTGTCAAGCAACAATTTGATGAGAGTGAATAAACCGATTCGGAAGAGGAATGACAAGGGTAGAAGGAGTTGGAGTCGGCGAAGAAGAGGCATTGATTGTATCCCTTAAGGAGGTAATTGCGGTGGTGGAAATCCGAGAATGGGTTTAAAATTGGATATCTCCAAGCATTGGAGCAAGAAATGCAAAAGATTATACCCAAGTCTGAGATCTTAAGGGGATTCCACATATCAACTCGAAGATACACGTGTGGAAGAAAAGACTATGGGCGACCTTGTCACGATGTTGTCGCGTAGTGGAATCGGGTGGAATGTCAGCACAAACACAATCGAGGCACCTGATGATGCATGGGCTGAGTATATTAAGGTATTATGCACAAATTGTAGTTTTTCGCAGATTTTCAGATTTTAGATGTATGTATCTTGAGTTATTTATTGATTCGAAGAAAATATTACTTGTTTGGTTTGTTCAATTTCGTCGTTAATTTTTGTCGGTAATCGATTATAGGTTGATGCTAATGCTCGTCTTATGAGGAACAAATCATGGCCATTTTATAACGATTGGGTTATGATTTTTGGAAAAGACCGAGCTACCGGTGAACACGCAGAGGACTTCACTGAGGCGCTAAACCACGTGCTTAATGGGATGTCCATACCACAAGAAGATACACCTATCAATCTTGAAAATTTGTCTGAAAATGGTGAGGATGAAACGGAGACAAATTCCTTTTGTCAAGCCGAAAGCACTCCTCAAACATCAGCGTCCAGAAAGAAGGGGGTCGTAAAAAGAAATTCGATTTGGCGTTGATCCTATGTATGACGTCATGAAAACCTTGCAGTAAAAACACGGATTCAAGATTGGGTGACATAGCGAAACGAATTGGCTATGAGTATGACATTTCATTGGCAAGGAAGGAGGTCTTTGGTGTCGTTGGAGGGATACAAGGATTAAGTTTGCGTGATAAGTTGCTGGTTTCAAAGCTTCTTGTGAAAAATACCGAGGACTTGGAATTATTTTTCGGTTTTGGGACGAGGCGAGGGCCGAGTTCGCTAGAATGAAGTTATGATAAGGGTCTTTTTATGCACGTTTTATGTGTATATTTGAGTAGAATTCGAGTTATTTTATTGTTAGTTTTGTAAATTTTTGATTGTACATAGTTCATATTACTCCGAGGTGCTTTTATTGATGTAGATTGACCATTCGGGGCTAATTTTGGTGAATTTCGGACCATGGATTCATGTCAAAACATACCGGGAGTTTAAGGATGCAAAAACGCTCGAAATTCCAAGCCAAACGCGTCATTTCGGGGCCTTTTGGTCCAACACGGGCAGGGGTGTCGGCAACACGGCCGTGTTCACGGGAGCTAAAAACTCGATTTTTCGCACAAAACAGACCTCCGACACGGCCAGGCCGTGTTCCCAACACTGGCCGTGTGTCGGGAACACGGCCTGGCCGTGTTGGGAAGCACGGCCATGTCGAGGGAGTGCTGCGCACAATTAAACAAAGACGGCCACGGCTGGCGTGTCGGCACACTGGGCGTGTCAGGACCTCTTTTTGCAACTTTTCTTTGCGGAATTTGGGGAAAACTCACCAACCAACCCATTTTGGCCACTTTTGTACACTTTTAACACCCTATTTTTCTGAAACATGTCTCCATGTCCCCTCCTCATCACTTGAATACAAGAATTCACCAACCAACAAGGAAAATGGGGGTGATTGTTTAATAAGATAGAGTACTATCAATGTATTGGTTGCCTATAAAAGCCAAGGGTTGAAATTGGGAGATAAATTCATTAGATACTCGAGAAAATATTCATTGTATTCATTTCATTAAGTAGAATTGGGATCAAGGGGGTCTTGGAGGAGTAAGCTTGAGGCAACATTGGGGAAGAAGGCTTGGAGCAACATCATCAAGTCAATTGAGATTTTGATAAAGATAAGTACACCATGTCTACAATGTTTACATCTTCTTGTGTAATTTATTCTTGTGTCAAAAGCATGTGTAGCTAAAACTCCTAGTGTTTGAATGTAATGAACTCTAGAATGGATTTGTGATTAAGGTGTGTATGTTTTTAATAAAATCTTCATATTTTGTGTGATTCACTTATATTATGCTTCGTTCATTCGAATTGATATATGCGCAATATTGATTTGAAGTTTATTTTTCATCCGGGAAATCGAGAGATTCATGGTGAAATAGAACCTATATAAGTGAAAAGAGTTGCATGCAATCCTAGATATAGGACGACATAAATCTTCTGGATTAGGGTCAAACCTAATATGGGAATTCACAAATCGTTATAATCTTTGTCTTGGGGTTTTAACTAGAAAGAGATTTCATTAATCAACTTGAGATTAGAAGTTTTTCGCCTTGAGAAAGGGTTTAACTTAAATTGGGAATTTCTACGGTCCACAAGACATGAGATTTTATTAAAAGAGGTTGGTTTTTGCTTAAGGGATTACGGTTGTATTTTTAACTTGTCAAATCACAAAAACATTCTAGAGGGATTTACATTCAAACACATTTCTATCTCTTGATTTCTTATTTTACAAATCTTCCTTCATTTTTACAATTTATAATTTGTTTTTCTTTTTCATCAAACAAAAACTCGAAAATTGTTAGATTAAATAACAAAAAGACGGTAATTATTAGTACTTACAATCCTCGGGAATGACACTCGGTACTCAATAATCTATACTATAAACGATAGGTGCACTTGCCTACGGTTTTAAAGGTAGCTTTTGAGCCATCAAGTTAGCAGGAACTTATGATCAAGACGATTTTCATTTACACTTGCACTGTTTTGAAGCGTGAAAACTTGTAATGGAACTTAAGATTTTGGGTTCTTTGTTTCACATGCAAATAATTAATGATTGTGCGTATTAGACATTTGTATGAACGAGTTAACCTATTTTGAGACTTTTATGTTAGTAATTTATGTTGAGATGGATGTAGCGATAAATTTGTTTTAGACAGGTTTTGTATTGAATGCTTAGTTTAATGACAAATCGCTTAAGTAGTTTCACATTTGAGCATATTTTTGTGTTTATTTGATGGTATGTTTTTGGACTAGTTTATGAAAAAGGTATTTTGTGCCAATGAAAGACAAATTGATACAGATCGAAAACTATATTTAAAGCCGTAGACTCCATTCCTTTTTAACAAAATACGAGTTAGTGAAACCAAACATGAGAACAGATTTCACTATAAAAAAAAAGATACATGATGAAAAACTTGAAAGATAACATGCCTACAAACTTGGACACAAACAGAGACACAACGGAAATCAACTCAAGCAAACACATAATAAGATAGATAGTCTAAAGGCTAGTGATGACCACCATAATCAACGTTGTGAGACATCGCAACCAATCATGGTTTTTTCATGGCGAGTTCGATGCGGTTGAACTCATATTTGGATCAATGACGAGTTGGACGCGTTTGCATGAGGAAGGTTGGTCCCAATATTTCGCAACTTGCTCATAATCTCATCGATCGAGGACAATCTTGTTGGAGGATTCTCCGGATCGGTACAAATGACTCACTTGCGGTGATACCAAGCAAGTTCATTCCAAAAGTCGTTATTCGTGTTGGTCGAATCATTGGTCCCTCCATTGGTCAAAACGGATTGTCGGTGGCTCGGGCTCCTCATTGTTTTCATGGTCACTTGAAATTTCAATGATTTGGTCTTCAAAGTTAGCACCTTGTCACTATCCGGTCTTCTTGAAATATGCGGTGAAGTGCGTCAAAGTCCTTTTCCCTTCCACCATGTAAGCCATCCCAAGTTTCTCTTCCCTGTCATTTTTAACCAAAATTACACATCAGTTTTACATAACAATGCTTACTATTAACCAAATTAACCAAATATTTGATGATTCCTTACCCTACGGATGTAATCCCACATGTGGTTGTCACGATCAATAGCATGTGTGAACGAATTGTGAACAACTCCACTTCGTTGAATTATCCAATTGAAGACCTTGTAGCGCTTTGCGTAGCTTTTTAAGACGTTGAACACAATACGGATAATCAAAATCGGTGCAAGAGCTAAGTTCAAGCTCTCTTGGGCGAGACTTTATGGCATTCGGATTATGCGAATCGGGATCAAAATTCCGCAGATGGATGCTTTCGACAAGTATAGCGATGAATTTTTGGTCGACTTCTTTGGTCCATTTGTCATTGTAGAAGACCTTAGCTTGGTCGATTGCACCTTTTGGAGAGCTTCTTTTGGGAGGCATTTTTGAAAGTAAGTATGTGGAGATAAATAGATTGGGAGCTCAAAGGTGTGGTGGTATACTACAAAGTGCACACCTTATATAAATTGGCGGCTCAAAGGTGAAATCAGTTTGCATAGAAATAAGTCCAAAACACGGTATTATGCACCGATGGAGACCGAAGAGATTTTTGGATTTTCAAAATCAGATTGATGTATGTTGCATTGTTGCTCTAAGAAGAGATGAACAATATTTTTGTGAAAACAAGATTCGAGATTTTGAAGCGAGAGAACTCAACAGAACGAGTTTGCTTAAAAATGGCAATAAGAATATATTCTCATTTGCATTGGAACAAAAACTAGAATCCTACAAAGTTAGAAGGAATCTTTTCACGATCATTGCGAGTTTAAAAGTTATAAGTGCTTTTGGGGCGACTAAAATTATGAAAAAATTACATAATGCACAAGTGTTATTTTTAACAACTCATTCTCAGTAACCTTTTTTGGGGCATGTTTGTAATTATGTAAAAATTACTTAATGCACAAGGTTATTTTGTAAATCGAGACCTGTGCATTTTGGGGCCTATTTGTAATTGTGTAAAAGTTACTTATTGCACGGTGTTATTGTGTAATCGAGACCTGTGCATTTTTTGGGCTGTTTGTAAATTTGTAATAAGTAATTTAATGCACAAGGTCATTGTGTAAGCCGAGTGTCTTTGCATAATTGGGGCTGTTTGTAATTTTGTAAACATTATTTAATGCACGGGGTTATTTTGCATTGAGTTTCTTTGCATTTTTAATAAACCCGTTTGTAATTTTGTATAAATTACTTAATGCACGATTGTTATTGTGTAAGCGAGTGTCTTCTTGATGGGCAGGGAATGTTGGATAATGTCTTTGCATTATTGGGGCTGCATTTGTAATTTTGTAAACATTACTTAATGCACGGGGTTATTTTGCGGTGAGTTTCTTTGCATTTTTGGGGCTGTTTGTAATTTTGTATAAATTATGTAATACTGGGGGGTATTTTGTGTAAATGAGACCATGTGCATTTTTGTATTTTTGGGGCCTGTTTGTAATTTTGTATAAATTACTTAATGCATGAGGTATTTTGTGTAAATGAGACCATGTGCATTTTTGCATTTTGGGGCCTGTTTGTAATTTTGTATAAATTATGTAATGCACGGGGGTATTTTGTGTAAATGAGACCATGTGCATTTTTGTATTTTTGGGACTTTGTTTGCAATAATGTAAAAATTACTTAATGCTGTGATGTTATTGTGTAAGTGAGACCTGTGCATTTTTGTCTTTTTGGGACCGATTTGTAATTATGTAAAAATTACTTAATGCACATTGTTACCCTGTGCATTTTTGGGGCCTATTTGTAATTATGTAAAAATTACTTAATGCACGGGGTTATTGTGTAATCGAGTGTCTTTGCATTATTGGGGCTGTTTGTAATTTTGTATAAATTACTTAATGCACAAGGTTATTTTGCGGTGAGCAACTTTGCATTTTTGGGGCCTGTTTGTAATTTTGTATAAATAACTTAATGCACATGCGGGGTTATTTTGTAAGTTGTAATCGAATGTCTTTCTATTCGTTTGGGGCCTTTCTTTATTATTGTGAACATTACATAATGTATCAGGGTAATTTTGTTATTGAGTGTCTTTATGTTCGTTTGGGGTCTATATGTAATTTTGTGAACATTATATAATGTAACAGGGGTTTTACATTACACCATGTAACCCATCATTTTAATGAAAATACGAGATGATTCTGTTTCATAAGAGTTAAACCATACTAATTAGTCTAAAGCATCAAACTTTCATTGTTACTAGAACAACAAGCTAGTGAAACCAAACTTGGAAACGGGTTTCACATACGATACAAGACAACCTCACTTGCGAGTGAATGAATAACTAGACACAATGACATTACACGACAAAGCGAATACGAGGAAAACATAAACGTAGAACTTGGAACATCAAACAATAAATAGACTCGACGACAAGACAAACTAAGGTTTAACCGCAGAACACAAGTTCATGGCTTTTTGATAGGCTAGTATGAAGCAGTAGAACTATCAGTTGGAACAACATGGGGTGGACGACTTGAGCCGGCTTGATCAAAACACTTTGACGGAGGGTTATTTAGGTCCGGAACCGAGGAATCGCTTGCAGATTGATACCACGCCAACTCATTCGGAAGGAGTTGTCCGTGTTGTCGAGTTGTGTTCATCGCAATGAGGTGCTTGGTTGGCTATTGGCACAACATCAGGAACATCTTCGTCGCCGTGGTCACTAGATATTTCAATTACTTCAACTTCATTGTTAGCACTTTCGTTAGCATCATCTTCTTCGAACATCCAACGAAGCTCATCGAAATCATGTTCGCCTTCCAAAGATGTAAGCCATTCCAAGTTTTTCCTCCTACAAAATAATCAAAAACGTAAACATTCAGGACAAATGATGTAAATTGAGTGAAAAACAATCTTTTCATTTTGTAAAATTTGTGTACCCTGCATATGTAGTCCCACATCGACTGGTGACACTCGACCTTGTGAGTTATAGGATTGTAGGAGACGCCGCTTAGTTGGATAATCCATTTGAATACTTGGTAGCGCTTACGCAACTTCTTAATTCGTTGCATACAATATGCATAGTCAAGTCTTCACCAAACCGTGTGTTGATAGCAACCATTCTTTGCGAGAAACGGCAAATGAATTTACGCCATGAGCTCGAAAATTTCCTTCCATTGCTTGCTTCACCAAGACCTTGGTGAATTTTGGTCAACTTCTCTAGTCCATTTTGCATTGTAGAATACCTTAGATTGACAAATGGCCCCTTTGGGTATTTTGTTGTGTGGAGGCATATTGAACAAGAGTGAGTTCTACGTCCGGGAGTATTTTTGTGTTGATTTTTTGAGAATGTTTTCGGGGACATATAAATAGGAGTTGGATAGATGTGTTGTCTAATATCCCCATTGTGTTTTCTTTAAAGCATGCTTTAAAGAAAGAATATATTCCCTTTTGCCTTCCTCGGGATATTCTTGGATGAAGAAGATTGAATTCTAATTTGTAGTTTAGTAGGCATTTCATTTTTTGTTGATAATTGTAAGGATTATATTCTCTTGAATCCACCAAAGCCGAATTTGAACGATGCAGTTCGTATCTGCCTGGTTGATCTAGACAAATTCAAAAGTTGAATGCATGGTACTTACAAAGATGCACAATATTTTTAAAAAATTATAGAAAGACCCCAATATTCACAATATAATCGCCATTAAAAGTTGTTTGTTTTCATGGTAATTTTGTTGTAATTCGGACTTTTGGAGTTATACAAGGGCTTGCTTTACTGAGAGAATCTATTCCTTTTTGCCTTTCTCAGGATATTCTTGGATGAATGCTACTTACAAAGCTCGCCCATTGTTTGTATACATGAAGATTTCACAAATTATATTCTTCACATGTTCACGATTCACGAGTTCACAAGTTCACATTTCATTGTTTGGATTCACAGTCAGTGTGTAGTTTTCAAAATTGTGAGCTCTGTTTTTGCTGCCAAAAACTTTTGTAAAATGACAAAAAGACCACATATTCAAAGTTGAAAACAGCATATAGAACTAACTTAACCAAAAATTGGAGAAATAAAACAAAAAGAGAATAACACAAACATATGGTTCAAAAAGCAGAATAACATATTAACAACAATGCACAATCTCGAATACAATATACCATAATCATCAATTGTTACACCAAAATCCGAACACACAAATAGATGTTAACCAGTTGTTACACGAATATCCAAAGACACAACCTCTAAAACAGGAATTACATCATAATTATAATAGTTCACAAAACGAAGTCTAAAAATATAACTGCATGCTTCAATTACTCCCAACTGAAGTCTCATTGTCCACCGGTTCTTCAAGTTCACGAGCTTGGTCATTGGTCTCGTCACCATCATCAATCACGAGTGGATTATCTTTGTGATATCCAGGTAGAATCGAGAAGTCAATCTGAGCAGCATTACAAGTCTTGAACAAGTTGTAAGCAATGTCATAGTATTGAAACCCGTTACAACGGAAATCTTTATGTTCGGGTGTTTCCTGTACAAACAGAATTATTTAGTGGCCAAAACATATAATCCATATTAAGAAACTGGAAAAATGAATTAGTATATCTGATTGAAATGACCACAGCTTTTTGTTTACCTCACCAACGCGATTGAAATAATTGCCATCCACAATTACGGCGCCCGTTCCTTGTCATATTTTGCCTGTTGTGCGAATATACTTTTGAAAGGCCTCAAATCTGTCACGGAATTGTTGAATTCGATCCTTGACCTTGCCAACACTGAAGTCTGTTGGAAATATGCCTCGAAGTTGTGCATGGATCAGACGTACAAACGAGTTCCACTCATATGGATCATCCACTCGCATAATACGAGTAGCACAATCCAACATTCGATACAAGTATTCATCCTCTTTCGGTTTCCGGACATCTAAGTGGTAAATTTCCGATTGTTTTGATTCCTTGTTTTTGACTTTGTGATTCTAACTATTTTAAGACACAAATATATTAACAATTACGACCCAACAATGTTGTAAATTTAAAAACAAATTGTGGTAGAAAAATTAAAACAGATTAATTTCCAACAGTGTCAGGATGAATATATCAAGTACCATAGTCAAAATGCATGTCATGACAATGTATTAACAGTTTCTCAATAAAATAAAAATACTTAATCCAAAAACCAAAGAACTTACAAATATTCCAAGTTAAAGTAATTCAAACAACAATCAGAGCGTTCATACTGAAAAATTCACTAGTCTATTACAAGTGAAGGTCGAAACAAATGTTCGAACACAATGACGAGGCTTCAAGCCCAGTAATTTAGAGTGCTATTAAATTGAAAAGAGCACGACAACAAATAGGAAAACCCAAGAAACAATCAAAGCAGTGACATATTTTCTTTCACGAAGCTTCAGTTGTTTAATGGTGTCTTGATGCGTATTAATTGTCTTTAACGGTAGGGGATGATTTGAGTTGATAAATACGCACATTGTTGGGTCATACCACTCAAAGAAACCACACCTACGGTCCTGCAATTTGGTTCGTTGATTAAATTGTACTTCAATTTTTATGATTAGCTACTTTAAATCATATTAATGATATATATTGTTTAATAATAAGAAAGAACGACAGGACAATCTGTGAAATCTACGTCTAGATTTTTCTGTCCATGAGGTTTGTAACGGGACTTCGATGCCACAATCACAAAACTTGTATATTGGCGAACTTTGCTAGGTATGGTGACTAGATGAGTTTGAGTGGCTTGGGGACACTACAAACATGCATTTTCATAGATATAATCCCAAAGAAAGTTTAAAATAGGATCATTCATCAATATATGCAACACTTCAACTATAAAAATATGGTAAGGACATTTTGTAAAATAAAATGAAAACATTCAAAGTGCTTACTTGTAATGAACCAAATATCTTCTAGTTAAACACCAATTACTTGCTTTGTTAGAGGTCCGCATCAACCAAAATGAAAAACAAGTTGTGATTAGGTTTCAACAAAAATAATAGGGAAGTCGGTTCAACATTTCACAAGTAATATGAATATCAAGAAATTAGACAAATCGAGGCTGCAGGCACACTACAAATTGGGAATAATTTAAATAGGCATTTTCTTTGAAACTAAATACAATAAGCATTATCTTTGAATTTACAAGGAAATAGAAATGCAGCCCAGTGGAAATTTAAGAAAATAAAAAGGTGAGATTCAAAAGCGAATCGTGAATTGTTGAAACTAGACTAGAAGGCGAAATTTAAGAAAACCTTACCGTTTGAGTTGCTCGCAAACCCAGAGCGGCTTGGTAATGGACGATTCGCGAGCTCGCGGGGAAGGAAGACAAAACTCTCGCGTCAACCGTCTTTGAAGGGAACCCAGGTTTGTTTTTGTGCGGTGAGAATGAAACTTGAGATTCTTACGTGAAGGGTAGTGCTAATGGGTATCTTTGAGAAGTGAGAGTGTGTACTAGAATAGGAGGGCAAATTTGGAATATGCAATGTAAAATGAGGACAAAAAGTAATAGCACACTTGTTAGGCTATTAATGCACACCTTCAACTGCAGACAAATTATTATAAAACCATCACATTACCAAAGCCCAATCCTTCGTTCAAACGAATTTTATGAACCTTATTATTTCCTTAGGATAAGGCCAATAATGTAGGTGGGAATTAATCAAGCCTATTACCTTATGCCAACCAAACGAGCCCTTTAAGTACAATGGGGTATAATAGGGAGGAGAAACAAACACTCATATGAGATTGAACTGGGTCAATCGCCCTTACAACATAAATCTCTATCATTGGAGCACAAACCTCATAATTGAGCAAAACTCAAACTTATATAATTAAGAACTCAAGCACAACTTCGCAATAAAATACAATCCAATGATTACACACACACACACACACACACACACACACACACATATATATATATATATATAGGATTTGGTTCAAATGAGACCACCCTCTCTAGGTGAGACAGTGTGGACTCATCTTACCCATTGATCTTAAAAAATGAAGGGATGTGATTAATTCAATTTTTTAATTATTTCCTAATTTTTGCTGATTTTAAGGGTAAGATTGTAATTTTGTAATTCAAATTAGTGGTCCCAGCGGATTTTATGGGTTGAAATTGGCAATCGCACGGATTTTGTGGCGGAATTTAAGGAACTGTTTTCTTTTCAAATATTTTTTATTTTCAAAGATAGTTAGGGTTCTTCTACCGCATAATTAGACATCAAATAATGTATATTTAGTTATTTTGTTGGCAGCCTTGTTTTTTTAAAACAAGACATAATTGAATATAACGTCTCGCGTATGTAGTTATACTACACCGCATAAATATGTTCAATATAATGTATATTTAGTTATGAAAATGGGATGTTGCTTTTAGAAATTATAAAAATGGGATGTTACATAATGTCGCATATTTAGTTATTCCACAATGCATATATAGTTTCTAGATAATACATAGTTAGTTGATTTTGTTGCATAGTTTATGACGTCTTGCATAGTTGGATATCTTTGTACTACATATTAGTTTTTTTTGTTTGCATAGATAGTTTTGAGATAATGCATATTTAGTTGAGTTTTGTTGCATATTTAGTTTTCGAACTCAATGTTCGTTATTTCTCGTAATATTGCACCGATATTTCTTGTTTTTCTCCTGTAATTTTCGAGTTCTTCTGATTTTTTTTTTTATTTGCGTTAATGGATGAATGAGAGAGATAGAGAGAAAAGAAAAAAGAGACATGAGATTGGGGGAAATTGGGAGATGTATGAGTGAGAAAGAGATTTGATTCCATTTTTGTAACTAACTTGTTATGTTATTTTACCCTACTACCCTTATATTGATTAAATTAATATTTTAATATATTTTTATCCATTAAATCATACTCATTGATTAATAGTGGGGATGGTTGAGATTAGTCCATTGTGTCTCACCTAGAGACATGGTCTCACTTGATCCTCCCCTATATATATATATATATATATATATGACTACTTAATTAAGGAGATAATATTGACATAGTCCAGCTTAGGTGGAGATGGCACAAGAAAAATAGCTGGACCAAAACAGTGATGATATTGTCAAAATGTCGAAACAGCTGGCAAATAAATCCTGAAACGCAGCAGAAAAATGCTATTGAGATGCAAACATGCCATTTCAAATCATAAATGTAAGTACGTAACAGTTAATCAAACAATTTCAATCCAGATTATATAAAGGGCAGATCATAATCAGAAATACGATTACACAAAAAATAATTGAGCATATCCTACATCAATCCCCGGCATATGCCATATTATTTCTCAATACTGCCATAATCAGCATTCATCACAGCAACTAACGTCAATCATAATAGAAATCGAATCTTAGTTTAGCAAAACAGAGAATGAAAATGCTCTGAATCAAGAGGAAATGAAAACTCCGTCAAATGTTATAAAATTAAACATGGCAAATTGGCAGTGACTAGAAACTTGATCGATATTAATGGAAGAACAAAAATTTGTTCCAATGCAAATCCAATACAACTTATAATGGAGTATGCTGCTAAAGAATCCTGCTTTTGCAACTTTACCTTAGCATCATACTCCAAAACCTATTTACATCTTTCATGATCTCACCAATGAAGATAAATAAACAATAATTGCATCTCGAAATATCAAATTATATTATTTCATCCACGCAAAAAATGAAATTTTTACGCCAAAATCTCGTCCAAGTGCTCAACAACTTCCTTCATAGTAGGCCTAGCTTTCCACTTCTCATCGGCGCATTTCACACCAATCTTGAAAATCTCCACAACCACGCTTTCATTAAGATCATCCTTGGAAATGCTAGCATCCACCATTTCCATATACCGTTTTTCGCCGATCATTTTGTAAATCCATTCCATTAACCTAACTTCCCTCCCGTCCTCACCGGAAATGGGAAACTCGGCCTCCTCCCGTGACAATCTCCAACATTAGTACCCCAAAGCTATACACGCCGCCCATAAAGGTCGCCATTGTGGCGCCCTGAAGATATTCCGCGGCATGTACCCCATCGTCCCAGCGACCTGCGTGGACACGTGGGAGTGGGACCCCTCTATCCGACGAGCCAATCCGAAATCGGCGATGTGGGCCTGGAAATTCTCATCTAACAGAATATTACTAGCTTTTATATCCCTATGAATTATGGGAGTATCAAGATTATGCATAAAAGCAAGGCCTCTAGCTATACCTCTAACAATGTTCATCCTAGTTTGCCAAGACAAGGGCAACCTTAGTTCCATGCTATCATAATCTTCCTCGGATGACGTGTCGTATAGCCATTGGTCAAGACACCCTTTTTCGATAAATTCGTAAATTAGGACCCGATCAGAGCCCGTTGCACAATATCCTAAAATCTTAACTATATTCGGGTGTTGAATCTTACCAAGAGTCTCCATCTCGGCCCGGAACTCACGTAAGCCCTGAAACGCATCGTGGGAGAGCTTTTTCACTGCGACAATTGGGCCGGAATTGAGCCGGGCCTTGTACACGAGCCCGAAACTCCCATCACCAATTATGAGGTCCGGGGAGAAGTTCCGGGTCACTTCGACGAGCTCCTTCATTGAGACCCGGTTGAGAGACGGGTCAAAAGTGGCGCTTTCGCCGAAATCGGGCTTTGGCGATGCCGAATTTCGGGCTCGGGCTGGCGCGATTGAGGGGCGATTACGGCGTCGTTTGGAATCGCCTTTGCAGATGATCAAGATTGAGGCGAGGATTAAGCTGACCACGAAGAAACTGGCGGTGGCGGCGAGAACTGCTTGTAGGGTTTGGTCCATTTTTTGTTTGCATATAGTTTCCGAAAGGGATTAAAGATGTGGGTATAAATTGAAGTGTGTGTAGTTTCAGAGGGGGAATTGGGTTTTGGGTGGTGAATGTATTTGACTGAGAAGGGGAAGGATGAATGTGAGACGGCCGCCATTAACGGTGGGGTGAGAGTTATTCAAAGAGGAAGACTTGGGAATTCTTTGTCTGCAGTGTAGACCGAGGTGATGGGGTCAACGGTTTGGCCGACTGCTCAGATCTTTTCCCTTTATTCATTTTGAATCAAAGATGAAAAAAAAATTAAAAATTTTAAATTTCAATTTAGCATAATAATAATTGTTTCTAATTGTGTTCTTATTCATAAATATAAATTTAAAGAATTCCAAATATATTGGGGTAAGTTCAAGAATGACCTTTTTTCATGTTTCAGTTACAACTATGGCCTTCCTTATTAAAAGGATTCAAAGATATATCGAAGTTACCATTATACCCTTTATAAGAATAAGGAAATATGATTAATTAAATGCAGGATTTATGAGAATATGAACACTTTTTAGTTTCTATTTCTGTTTCATTCGTGGCATTGTTACACCTACTTAGATCCAGTCTCTATATACGGAGGTTTTAAAAGATCGTCGGGTTTCAGTAGATAAACTTAACAGTCATAGAATTTAAAAGATGTTCGATTCTATGTTATCGATTCCAAACTAAGGTTTACAGTGAAAATGGAAATAGTCCATTACGACCATATCAGGCCCAACATGCTTCCGTAAAATTAATAAATCCCTTAAAATGCATACCTCTTTTGACCAAAACAAGACGGGTTAAGTGGTTCGCAACGCCACCGATCGAAAAAATTCGCCCCCGGATCGTTTGACAAACGGCTCCTCACCTGTTCAACCTCACCCTCGGGGAAGATGATTTGCAAGTTATCCAGGCTCCTTCGTAAAGCTCGGCCACTGACTTGGTTCGTTTCTACCCAAGGCGTAAAAGTAATTCTTCAAAGGGGATTGATCTATAGTACATTATGAACACATGTTGAACAAACAACCTTTATTTTATTAAGAACTTAAAGTAAATTTATTACATTAGTAATCTCCTTTTGGGAGGAGAAAACTTTTTAGCCTCTCAAAAGGCTATCACACTTTTGTACATAAAATTAAAAAACTAAAAGCGAAAATTGAAAACACTCTAGAAATTCTAAACTCACAATGAGAATGAATTTTACAAAGAAAGTTTATTGTAAGAAGATTAAGGGAAATGTTTGATGCCTTTAATTTTTCGCAAATCTTGACATTTATAGAGGTAGAAGACCTCTATGTTCTTTATTATTGCCCCTAAGTGGAGGTCTCTTTCATCCTTGAATTATTGCTCCACTTGCGGAATTAGTTGGCATCCAACTCATCTTCGTATGGGTTGGGCCTCCTCTTTCATGTCGGTATCAAAGTTTTTATGAAAACTTCCAAATCATCCGATCGACTCGTCCCTTCGTCTTTTAGTAACTTGGACGACATCTTTCATGGACCCACTTTTCGTCTTTTTTTCCGAGTGGGTTGTATTCTGTCTGGAGTCACATGTCTCCACCGACTTTGTTAGGGAATCTACTTTTTGGTGGTCCCCGAAACTTTGATACTTCGTGACTTTTCTTCTCCGTCGTCGGGTCTTCTCCGATCGACTTTTGGCCGAATCCTTTGCCAAATTCGGTTCTTCCGGTTTTGACATTCGGAAGACACGAAGTTCCCAATGGCCTATGTGAGCCATATTGCAATATTTCAGTGAGTTTCTTTACTCCCCGTGACTTGTTTTCCCCAGAATATTTCTTTTTCGAATAGGTCTTCATGCGAATCTTGTAGTTTTTTCTGTCATAGTATTCAATGGGAATGATCCGTTCATTGAATTTTGATAAAACTTGAGCGGAAACTTGACTCTGTCCATCTCGGTGAGACAGACCACAATCCCCACGCCCTTCTTCATTTGTAATTTGATCTTGATGAAGGTCATGGCCAATTGTAATTCTTTGAATTAGCCTCCTTAATATTTTTGAAGGCTCTTTCATTCGGGTCGTCTTTGATGTAATGGAAGGCTTCATGTCCACTTTTTCCGATGGACTCTGTTCGCACTTATGAAATACGGACTCCAATGTATCCCCTCGTTTTACATTTGTCATTGTTGGGCAAAGACTTTACTCGCTTCCTCGGATCCATTTTGGTAATTTTGTGATCTCGGGAAGCCTGGTGAAGTAGTATAGATCGAGGCCAAAGCCTCAAACTCGTACCACCTCTTCACTTCTTCAGGGTGGAATTTGGTAACATCCAACCCTGGATATTTTCGAGAAATATCGATCTTTATTTTTCCGAGATATCCCGCTGGTGTCGTTTTCCCCACCCGCCTGGTATTCCCGCAAGAAGAAGAAACTTTAATCTCGTTAATATCAACCTTAGAAGTGCCCATCATAGGCTAATATTGATCTCTTCGCCCTTTACCCCGGACGTCTTTGGGTTGATGTGATAACTCGGGATTTGACTCGGAGTATTAGTTTTCCTTGGGCCAACATTTACGCCCAGACTTAGGACTTGTAGAGAGGTACTTGAATCTCTCTACGCTACAGGTTGGGAGCCCTGCGCTCTGCGTTCCGTTTGCTTATTAGCGGCCGGAGGAGTGGTGGCCTTGAAATACCATTCTCAATCGAGAGTGAGACCGAACACATGCTCGTATACGATTGGTTACTTTGTCCCGATCATTCCTTTTGTAGTTTCGCCAAATCGGCATTGATGACCAGGGTATCAAATTCTCGGAGTAGCATTTCGGTGGTCTCCAAGATGTCTTGATGCGGTGAGGATGGAATCATCTTCAATTCCCTCCATCTCTTGTTAGAAAATCTGCAAGAATATTTTCATGAGATTTTATAATGACAATATCATAATCATAATATTGGCATTTGACTTGCCATCTAAGTATCCTAACTTTTTCTGGTTTTGATTCAATTTTGTTTTTCAGAAAAGCTTTGACACTTGAATTATCAATTTTAAGATAAACTTTTTAGCCAGTAGAAATAAAGGCCGTTTTTTGAAAGCCCTTTGACTGCAAAAATTCTTTCGTTGATATGCCACCGAGTTGCTTCAGCATGCGTAAATAGACCGCTGCAATATATGCATGGCACTTCTCCATTCGGTGTGGCTTTTGTAAGAAGCTGCTGCCCACCAATGATGCGGCATCCGTGTAAAGTACCAGTTCATCTTCATCCTGTGGAATTGCAAGTTTCGGAAGCTTTTTGCAAACTTCTTTAAGCCGCTTGATTCTTCTTGATGTTCATTCTCCCATTTGAATATCATCTTTTTTTTTAAGCAATGGGCTAAACACCTTCCCGTAATGTGCTAGATTGTTTATGAACATTCCAAAGCAAAATTGACAACTCCAAGAAAACTCGTCGCTTTTTTTTTGTCTTTCAAGTATGTCTGGAAATCCCTATATCGTTTCTACAATATGACTTTGTAGGATGATTCCAGATTCATCGATCTCAATTCCTAGGAATTCAATATGTCTTGTTGCAATCACTGCGCTTCTTTCTCTATAAAAGCACTAATCCTTCATTGTGACAAACATCGAAAATATTTCCAAATGTTTGAGATGCTCTTCATGTTCTTTGATGCGATTAGAATGTCATCGATATACACGAACATGAAAGCGAAATAATCTTTGAAGAGATTATCCATCTTCCTTTGATATATCTCGGGGTGCGTTAGCCAACCCCATAGGCATCACGTTCCAAATATAATGACCTTGTGGAGTGGAGAAAGCTGTGAACTTCTTACTTTCTTCATCCATCTTAATCAGTAAAATCCGGACTTGCAATCGAACTTTGAGAATATCTTGGTACCTTTGATACGATTAATCGATGTTTCTCTGCTTGGGATATAGTATCCGTCGAACTCGAAATGTTATTAATTCCTCGTAATTAATAACAAGTCTCGCTTTCCTCTTTTGATTTCTCCATGGTTTCGACTAAGAATCTCGGATGCTTTGTATGGAGAAACTCTAGTGAAATTAATTTAAGGTCAAGATGTTCCTTAAGTATTTTTCGCATATCCTCCCGATCCTCCGGTTTATAAGGATTGGTTTGAATCTCACACGAACTCGTACTCCTTTCGGGTTTAACCTTTAAGGATGCTTTGAGCTCATTCTTGTCCCACCATGCCAAAGGATCTTCATTGTAATTCCTTTGGATCTTCTTCTTGATATCCTCGAGTGATATTTGTTCCTCTAGGGTCACGTCACTCTGTGGATTCTCCATTAGACTCATCCATAATTCTGCAATGGCTTCTGGAGTAACTTGTTCTTCTCCTTGTACTCTGAATGAATACAAGTTATTATCCCATATCTTGATCCTTCCGATTTGGAACCAAATTGTCTATAGGATAATAAAGCTTCACCAAATTTCCTTCGATCCGCCATTTTTGGATTGCGAAGTTTGGCTTCATCACCACGCTTGCTGCGAAAAGTAATGGGCATTTTTCTGTAAAATGCCTCCCGCAGTCTTTGGACAATAATCTTATGATCACATAATGTTGTGAAAATAAGTCTTCTTGTCTCATTTTCCTGTGTAAATTGCTTGAATGTTTGTAGGAAATTATTTCCTAGCAAAACATCTGCACATGTATCATGGAAATAGATTGGTGGCGTTTTCACCTTGTACCATGGGGTACCGCCTGCGCCTCCGATCATGATTTCTGCTTGTTTAATTCCCCTGTTAAGGATAAGAATCCTTTTAGAGAAATCTCTTCCGCAATAGTGGTAAATCTTCTCCAATTTCTTTAGGAAAAACATCAGAAACTTTAAAAAGTACATATTTCGCACTGAATCAATATAGGCGCTAAAATACTCGGCCTTGTATTCGCATATAACATTCCGATAGAAATGTATATAGAGAATGAACTAGTGGTCATCGATTCTCGTATCTTTTATCAACCACCTTTGAACTCCATTCCTTCTTGTAATCTTTCCCAAGGTTTATGATCCTCGAGAAATTCAATTCCCGGTATTAATTATTGGGGATTTTCCCGCAACTCTGTGATAGTAAGCTCAATTTCTCCTATCTTCAGGCTTCCTTGATACCGTCCAACTATTGGTTGTTGGAGATAATATAGAACATCACAAGGAAAAATATTATCCTTTTGAGTGATGTCGAATATTACTTCCACTTTCGCCATCCATCGGACATTTCATCTCTCTTTTGTTTTGAAAACATCGGAATGCGTTGAATCGTACTTGGTCTCTTTTCTTCCCAACGGCCGCTACTCGTCATTACATCTATTGGAAAGACATCCTTCGCCCAACTCTAAGACTTCGACTTTTGTTGAAGACTGGTTGATCTTGTATTTTCATATCGATCTCCTTGATAGTTGGAGACTCCATGATTTTACGGTAGAACCACCCTGGCAAAGTCCTCAAAAATTCTTGGGACTTCAATAAAATACTTCTGAATGATGTGTATTCGAGAGAGCATAAGATATCTTGTATGTGATCGAATAGGGTCTATTCCCTTCTTTCATCAAATCATCTCTTTTGAAATCTTGATGAAGGGTTAGGACTCTACTAAAATTTCGATCTCCAGATTGTATGCAATTCTAGGATAGACATTAAATGCCAATTTCCCATCATACAAATTTCGGAACCGCTCCAAGGCATGAATCCTTGAGGTTTGAGATTCGCTTGTCAAAGATAGCCAGATTGAGTGGCGAATCTATCCCTTCTTTGAATGTTGCTTTAATAATGACTCTTATGGCACCGATATGAATCCATGAGAGTGTATTTGCAACTTCTCTTTTAACTCTGCTTTTGATCTCCTGGATTTCTCTAATAGGGACCAACTGCATCTCGATCAGGTTCCCGGTAAACTCCATCGGAATGGCAAATTCTCCGGTTGTTACCCTGTGGATAATTTGGTGTCTTCTATTACGAAAACCAATCTTATCCAAAGCCTTTTCCATCGCTCCTATTGTAAATCCATCATAGATTCGAAGCTTTGGATCTTCCTTCATAATTCTCATAAGAGACTTATGAGACACAAGATAGTATGAGAGAGGAATCGACATATCCTCCCTAACTGTCTTCTCTCAAGAATTTCTTCTTCACTCGATTCTCGAATTTGAGTCACTTCCATCGTCGAGAATAGATCTCTTCTTCATAGATGCTTTCATCCGAGGGAATATCCTCAAATTGATACACTGTATAAGATCTTGATAATAGATGACTTCCTCGATTTTTGGTGTGGCCTCAATCGTCCTCAATCCTCGTTTTTGATTATGCGGGCAATCCGTTGAGATATGCCCTCTTGCTCGCATGTCCAAGCCAATTGATCTTTGAAACTTTCATTAGCTCTAGTGTGAGCACGCCCTGAAAGTTCTTCTCCTGGATTTCTGGTACTTGCTTGATTAGAAACGATGATGAGGCTCTACTCGCCAGTCTTTGGTCTTTGCCCCGATTTATAACCGGGCTTTTTGTTTTGAGAACCTTCTAGGTCTCCATGAAGACCGCTTCTTTTTCTTTCGCTTCCTCGGCGGTATGGATGGCTTCTATCCTTCTTCTTCTTGTGCCTCCTTGGTTGACCTCCCACAATTTGTTGGGATACCATTATCCACACAACATAGAGGAAGCTGTTTTGATAATTCCTCTTAATCTTTTGTAATTCTTGTATAGAGTGCTTGATAACACCATTGAGATAACTTCGCCTTTAGAAAAGACATTTTTAAGCCCACGATTTCTACTTGACTCCACCCTTGTATTCCCGATAAGCATTTCTCTCCGGGGACTCGGAATCTTGGCAAAGAATAGCATGCGGCCTTCTTTTTCCTCAATCTTCGATTTCCGGTATTCGGTGAACAACTTGATATATTCGTCAATATGACAAATATCCAAGAACTCAAGGCTATAGAGGGCTTGTTTATATCTCTTGCTTTTTCATCCTCTAATCCTCGAAATAACTTTGTGCCGATGAACTGGATTTTGAATAGTTTTGCCATACCATCGATAATTTCTTTAAGTGATTCTCTGATGTGACCGAAATTTTTGTACTAGCATCGGTCATATCCCAGGGCAATCTTTACCGATCCTTCAAGACTCATTTCAAGGAATAAAATGAATGAATCCTTTGTAAGATCGAGGGTTCTCTTTGAAATTGTCATAGTTGAAGCACATTCATCAATGAGAACTTTCTATTTTTAAAATCGGGATGTCTAGATTTAACATCAACCCATATGGATGTATTGGGTCGGTGCGCGATCTTCCATAAGGCGTCGATAAACATTCGGCCTTCCGGTAGATTGTTGAGTTCTGCAAGAGGGTTTCAACCTCCTATCCCCAAAGCGGATCACTTCCTGGGTCGTGAAATCCCCGGCGTGTGGCATCCTCTCGTCCCGAGCTCTATGATGCGAACCCGCATTTCTTCGACGTTAGGATTAAGCTGGTGGTGGTGGTGGAATCGGTCTTCCTATTGGATCATAGGTGACCAAAGCGATTCCTCACTGCGTTCATCTTTAAATCTACAATACCTAATCCCGCGAAGGATTCTCACAGTCGTCGTGTAGATCTTTAAGATTCAACTTTTCCATATCCATCTTTTTTAATTTTTGATGGATTTTCCTTTGATTAGAGCAATGAGCTTCTCCTCATCTGTCATCTTTCGTATAACTTCGGTTGGTTTCCCTTTTTGGTGTAAATAGGTACCGTCCCAAAATCAATACGTTTCCTTCCTCGGATGAACTTGTCCTGTCCTCCAGGTTCTTGACTCGTTTCGAATATCATGAAGGAGTTCAAGAGTTTCCACGATATTTCACCATCGTCTACATCCAGTTGGATTTGATGAACTTGTCTTTGGTAGATGAATATGGCGGTTGCCATAATTCTCGCACCGTCTTTGGTCTTCTCTAAGATCTTGAGGGAGAACTTAGATTTGTCTGGGAAGTATCTCGTTCCACTCTGGTACTCCATCGGGGAATCATTGTTACGATGGGAATTTTCATAAACCATTTCTTGAAGGTTCATCACGTGAACATATAGGGTGCAGTTAAGTATCGAATCGCTATAATATTCTCGCTTTCGCATTTTGCATTGCCTTAAGGTTTCCCGTCGGCTCCGCTTGTTCTTTTTCTCATGTTGGTATTCCAATATGAAACCTGGTCAGTGTTCTTGTGCATACATCGTCAATATTTGATGATATGTCTGTAAGGGTACATCTCGGATATCGGTGCGGATCCATAATCTCGGAGTAATTTCTCCTCACCAATTGTTAATTACATAAATATAATAAATTTAACTAAAAGTTCTTAATAAACCTAGGCTTCGATATCATTTTTACGGCCCCTAAAACCTTTAAAAACCATTAGTTTACCTCCAATTCAATATAAAGGGTATTTTGAGGTTTTATCAAATAAAAAGGCTATTTTTGAAACTTTTGAATAAGTGAGGCTAAAGTTGTAAGTTGGCTTTAAGTTTAGGCCATTTTCAATCTTTTCCCAAATATATTGGTATGGTCGTCTAAGCAAACCAATAACAACATGACAAACAAAAGTAACCTAAAATTAAAATATTAGAAGTGAGGGAAAATTACGAGTTTTTGTCCAATAACTATAGGGCATTAGCGATATGATCGATTCGAAATTAATTTCACAAAAATATCATGTAACTTTTTACAGTAGCGATTGGATATGATTGTTAGTTAGAAATATGTGAGTGGGTGAATAGTGAGATTTGTGGGAGAATGTGTAATAATTATTAGTTTTCTTGTGAAAAAATGTGTAGATGTGATTGATATGAGAAAAAAAAATGAGAAAAAGTGAAAGTGGGAGAATAATATATTTTTGAAAATTTTAATAAACAATCGCATGTTTGATCGGAAAAATTCTCGGTGAACGAATATAGAATCTCCTTCACATCCAATCTTCTCAATTTTAGGACATGTTTACTAGGGGAAAAATAATTTGATTTTAACCGAAAAAATGTTACATGTTGAGCACGTGAACGAAAATATTAGGAATTTTTAGCCTAACTTTGACATTATGTTGCGGTGGCGATGCAACCATCGTGTATATGTCATACAATTTTTCTTTCTAGCGATTAGTGTTGGAATTGGTTTGATAAATTGGGTTTTGACCCGATTTTGATCAATTATTTAAGTGGGGTCATTTATTCTAAGTATGAAATAAATGAGATAAATGTCATCTACGCGCGGGTAGATGAGTTTAGCATTTTGAATTTCTCAAAACCAATATCGGGTGAATGAGAAATAAATGCATAAAGTTGACCACTTAAAATGCTTTTATATATGAAATATAAAAGGGTTGAATATAAAAGGGTGGGAATATGGAAAGCCATATCACACATAGGAAACATATTAAATGTATGACTAGTTAATAAAAAACTTCACCACTAATAAGGAGTAATCAAGTGGAACTCCTTATGGTACACCCTAGAGGACCAAGTCAATTTTGTAGCCTTTGGCTAGTTCAAAAGGCACGGGACGGTGCGAGCAACCGTCTCGAGCCGGAGCCGGAGCCGGAGCCGGGCCCGCGCACATCGCACATAGTCGCATTGGGCGCT
The DNA here is from genome assembly GCA_016081115.2 of Rehmannia glutinosa. Classification (NCBI taxonomy): domain Eukaryota; kingdom Viridiplantae; phylum Streptophyta; class Magnoliopsida; order Lamiales; family Orobanchaceae; genus Rehmannia; species Rehmannia glutinosa. Next base: position 10,066,929 of record CM071928.1, read on the forward strand.
TTTGAGGCGCACTTTGCACTTCGCACGTACGCATCGTCGCGAGGAGCTTTGAGGAGCCTTAAAGTTTTGGAAAATCAAACCAGGGTTCAGTCCAGTGGCTCGGTGACGTGGCAGGGCAGCTCGGGTGGCAGTGACTTGGCAGGATCGTACGAGTGGCGACACGTGGCGCTGATTGGATGCGTCTGTTCGCTGACGGGGCACCGTGACTGGACGCGTCTGTCCAGTGTGCAGAGGTGTATGCCAAAGGGTGTGTTCCTTCAGACAGATGCGATCAGGACCATCAGATCGCAGCTGTTAACCACAGGGCGCGATCTGACGGTCAAGACTGATCCGGACCAGGGGTTGCACCCAGTCTGAAGAGGCACCAGGAGCTCTATATAAACCAGAATTCATTTCATCACATCAATTTCGAATTTCTGCTTCATTTTTTCTGCATAACTTTGTCAAGAGAGTTCAAAAACATCTTAGTGTTCGCCGTACTTGCGATTTGTAGTGCAACTATCGCAAGTAGTTCGTCGTTGTATCTTGGGAGACGATTGTCGTATTCCGTAAGCACCGTGAGCGGGGCAATCTCGTCTTAAAGAGAAAGAGTCCAACTCTTGCCTCGACGTCTCGATTTTTACCGTTACTCTGCTCAACTGTTTTCAACCATTCGGTATACACCAACCAGTTTTTCCCAACTTGATTTAAGACGAGATTTTTCGTGTGCACCAAATGGCTTCGACGTCTTGATTCAGACCAAGACCAAAGATCGGGAGAGAAACCCGAGAAGTTTAGGGTTGGACTTCAAAAGATGGCAACGAGAAAATGTTGTTCTATCTTACGACTTTGAACCTTGCTCGTTTCCTTATGGAGGATGCCCCATTTGTGGGGGAAGAGGAGCGATAAAGAGAAGAGGATGGCGATCGATGCTTGGAGTCAAAGCGACTTCTGTGCGGAACTACATTCTCAACGGATTTGGACAACACATTGTACAATGTGTATTGTTCGATAAAGACGCTAAAGAGTTGTGGAGCTCTTTAGAGAAGAAGTATAAAATGGAAGATGTTGGCACAAAAGAAATTTGTTGTCGGAAAATTCCTTGAGTTCAAGATGGTTGACACCAAGGCGGTGATCGAGGACGGGTTCAAGAGATCCGATTAATTCTACATGATATAATTGCGGAAGGTATGGTGGTGAGTGAATCCTTTAAAGCGGCTCCTATAATCGAAGCTACCGCCTCTGTGGAAGGATTTTAAAATCACCTGAAGCATAAGCGGAAGGAGATGGGGCTTGAAGATTTAATTGTCGGATTGCGAATTGAAGAAGACAATCGCAAGTCCGAGATTAAGTCCGCAAGCTTCCTATGGAGGCAAAGGCAAACTTGGTGGAGCCCAATGCTAGCAAGAAGAGAAAGCACCGGGGAATAATCGGAAGTAGGAGAAGGCTAAAAAGTTCAAAGGAACCGCTTCAAGCGTGGAAAGCCAAATCACAAGGCTAAAGATTATCGTCTTCCTAAAAAGGCCAATCGAGAACAGTGCATGTGACCAAGGACAAATCGTACCAATTGATATGTCCGAGCTTGATCTCTTGGTTGTTGTGTATGAAGGAAACAAGTGCTACATGGTAGAGAACCCGAGAGAATGGTGGGTGGACACAGTCTACACGCCACATATGCTCGACAAAGACATGTTCTCAACGTATACTCCTATCAATGGAAGGAAGATATACATGGGGAATCATGCAACGCGTCACGAAATTGTCGGTCTCGGCAAGGTGGTCTTGAAGATGACCTCGGGCAAGGAGCGACCCTCGTTGATGTCCTTCATGTTCCAGGACATTCGGAAGAACTTAGTGCCAGGATCGTTGTTGGTCAAGCGGGGTTTAGATTAGTATTTGAGGCTCAAAAGTTTGTACTTATGAAAAATGGACAATTCATAGGGAAGGGTACTTAGATAATGGACTGTATTCAAGATGAATGTAATGAATGTACTCCGAAACTTTGAAAGCAATAAATTAATGCTTCTTCTTATTTGCTTGAGTGTTCAAATTTATGGCATGTTAGATTAGGACATGTGAATTTTAACACTTTGAAAAGGTTAGTAAACTTGGAGTTACTACCTAACTTTAAAATAGATTCACATCACAAGTGTGAAAGCGTGTTGAGGCAAAAATGGCAAAACACCATTCCACTCGGTGGAAAGAGAAAGCAGAACCTCTAGAGTTAATTCACACGTGATATATGTGATTTAAAGTTTGTGCAAACTAGAGGTGGGAAAAAGTATTTTATTACTTTTATCGATGATTGCACAAGATCTTTGTTATGTATATCTTTTAAGAAGTAAAGATGAGGCCTTAGAAGCTTTTAAAAGCTATAAGAATGAGGTTGAAAATCAACTTAGCAAACGAATTAAGATAATTGAAGTGATAGGTAGTAGAGAATATGGAGCTTCTTTTGATGAATTTTGCTCGGATTCGGTATTATTCATCAAACGACATGACTCTTATTCACCACAATCAAACGGTATTCTTGAACACAAAAACGGAACTCTAAAGGAGATGATGAATGTTTTGTTGATAAATTGCAGTTTTTACCTCGAGAATTTGTGGGGGGAAGCAATTCTCTCACTAACCACATTCTTAACCAAATACCACACAAAAATAAAGATAAAACTCCGCATGAGTTATGGAAAGATCGAAAACCTTCCTACAAATACACGAAAGTGTGGGGGTGCTTGGCTAAAGTAGAAATACCTAAGCCAAAACAAGTCAAGATAGGGCCTAAAAAAATCGATTGCATTTTCATTGGATATGCAAATAACAATAGTGCATATCGATTTTTAGTGCACAAATCAAAGAATTACAGATGTACAAGAAGGTACAATTATTGAGTCAAGGAATCTTTGTATTTTTTCGAAGACGTGTTTCCTTGTCAAGAAATGAAAGAAGCTAGTTCTAGTAGAAGGACACGTGATACTACCGATGGTGATCATCAAAGTGATGAATAACCAAGCGTAGTAAAAGGACCAAAACTACTAAGTCTTTTGGTCCGATTTTCTAACCTATGTGTTAGAAAATGAACCAAGGACAATTGGTGAAGCATTGTCGATCCGAAGCTCCATTCGGAAAGAAGCTATTGATGAGATAGATTCCATTATGCAAAATCATACTTGGGAGTTGGTAGATCTCCCACCAGGAAATAAGCCTTTAGGATGCAAGTGGATCCTTAAAAGGAAATATAAAGCTGATGGAACTATTGATAAGTACAAGGCCAGGTTAGTAGCTAAGGGATTTAAACAAAGAGAAGGCCTTGATTTCTTTGATACGATTCGTATTCTGTGACAAGAATCACATCCGTTAGAGTTCTCATTGCTATTCGCAGCATTGCATAACCTTGAGATACACCAAATGGATGTGAAAACAACTTTTCTAAGTGGTGAATTAGAAGAGGAAATTTACATGGAACAACCCAAAGGGTTTGTTGCTCCTGGACAGGAGAAGAAGGTGTGCAAACTCGTTAAGTCATTGTATGGCCTTAAGCAAGCTCCGAAACAATGGCACGAGAAATTTGACAGAACTATGCTGTCGAATGGTTTCAAAATTAACGAGTGTGATAAATGTGTTTACATTAAAGACACACCTAATGCTTATGTAATTGTCTGTCTTTATGTTGACGACATGTTAATTATGGGTAGTAATCATGATATAATCATGAATACTAAGAAAATGTTAATCAAATATTTTGATATGAAAGATATGGGTATAACGAGATGTTATTTCGGGAATTAAGATCTCTAAAACATCGATGGACTTGTTTTATCACAGTATCATTATATTGAGACAAGATCTTGAAAGTTCAATGTGTATGACGATCCTCCGGCTAAAAACACTGTTGATTTAAGCTTACACTTAGCTAAAATTCAAGGCGAGCCTATATCTCAACTAGAATATTCTCGGATCATTGGCGATCTAATGTATGTAACAAAGCGCACACGTCCAGGATATTGCCTACGCAGATTAATAAATCGAGTAGATTTACGAGTAATCCTGGAAATGACCATTGGAAGGCATTGATAAGGGTTCTTAGGTATCTAAGACTCACCTTAAATTATGGATTACATTACTCGAGATATCCAATTTTGTATTAGAAGGATACTGATGATGCAAATTGGATATCCGACTCAAAAGACTCTAAGTCCACTAGTGGTTATATTTTTACCATTGGTGGTGGAGCGGTGTCATGGAAATCCTCTAAACAAATGTGCATAGCTCGATCCACGATGGAATCGAGTTTATAGCGTTGGATAAAGTGGCTTGAAGAAGCGAGAATGGCTTCGCAACTTTTTAGAGGATATTCCTTATGGCCTAAGCCGTGTTTTGCAATCATGATACATTGTGAAAGTCGGTCGGCTATAGGAAGGGCTCAAAATAGCATGTACAACGGTAAGTCTCGACATATCGTCGAAGACATAACACCGTTAGGCAATTGATCTCAAATGGGGTTATTACAATCGATTACGTGAAATCGAAAGAAAACCTAGCGGATCAGTTAACTAAAGGTTTGAATAGAGATCAAGTATAACGCTATCGAAAGGAATGGGCTTAAAATCCACAAAATAAGAATGTTCATAGTGGTAACCCAACCTTGTGAATTGGAGATCCCAAGACCTTGGTTCAATGGGACAACTAAGTTATGAATATTGAGATAAACACTTGGAGCATATTACGGCTCATTCTATCCAGTGGAGAAACTGCTTGAATGTGGTGAGGTTAAGTTATAAACTTTTAATGATTCCTATACTTTAAAGAAGTGGAGTATGGCGGGATACTCTTCATAGGAGATCACCTATATAAGTGTGAAGACGGGCGCTTCAACGAAATACTTATGAATCAAGATGTTGTCCAGGGCAAAATGGACACAACCGTGAGAACCAAATGATGTTAGGAAAGATGTTGTGTGGATGTTGTTGTTTTGGTTTACATAAACAATTTGAGCAGATTCAAGACATCGTGTCATCATGTCATGACTTAGTAAATCCGATAGCATTCCACTAAGGAAGGTTCAAAGCCACAAGCTACCTCTCCGATGCAATAGCTTTCCGTTTGAACTCTCTTAGTGTATGCATTCTCATATGCATTTATTATTCATTCATGTGGGGATTGTTGGAATTGGTTTGATAAATTGGGTTTTGACCCAATTTTGATCAATTATTTAAGTGGGGTCATTTATTCTAAGTATGAAATATATGAGATAAACGTCATCTACGCGGGTAGATGAGTTTAGCATTTTGAATTTCTCAAAACCAATATCGGGTGAATGAGAAATAAATGCATAAAGTTGGCCACTTAAAATGCTTTTATATATGGAATATAAAAGGGTGGAATATAAAAGGGTGGGAATATGGAAAGCCATATCACACATAGGAAACATATTAAATGTATGACTAGTTAATAAAGAGCTTCACCACTAATAAGGAGTAATCAAGTGGAACTCCTTATGGTACACCTACTAGAGGACCAAGTCAATTTTGACTAGACTTTGGCTAGTTCAAAAGGCACCGAGGACGGTGTGGAGCACCGTCCGAGCCGGGCCGGGCCGGGCGCGCGACGTCGCACATAGTCGCATTGGGCGCTTTCGAGGCGCACTTTGCACTTTGCACCAGCGACGACGCATCGTCGCGAGGAGCTTTGAGGAGCCTTAAAGTTTTGGAAAATCGAACCAGGGTTGATCCGGTGGCTCGGTGCGTGGCAAAGCGGCTCGGTGACTTGGCAGGATCGCATGCAGTGGCGACACGTGGCGGCCCGATTGGATGGATGCGTCTGTTGCCGACGGGCACCGTGGATCGACGCCAGCGTCCCGGTGTGCGAGGTGTATGCCAAAGGGTGTGTTCTTCAGACAGATGCGATCGGGACCATCGGATCGCGTTTGTGCAACCTGAGGCGCGATGTGACGGTCAAGACCGATCCGGACCGGGGGTTGCACCCGATCTGAAGAGGCACCATGAGCTCTATATAAACCAACCCCAGAATTCATTTCATCACATCAATTTCGAATTTCTGCATTTTTTTCTCGCATAACTTTGTCAAGAGAGTTCAAAAACATCTTAGTGTTCGCCGTACTTGCGATTTGTAGTGCAACTATCGCAAGTAGTTCGTCGTTAATATCTTGGGGAGACGATTGCCGTATTCCGTAAGCACCGTGAGCGGGGCAATCTCGTCTTAAAGAGAAAGAGTCCAACTCTTGCCTCGTCTTGTTTTTTTACCATTCTCGCTTTCAATCCTGTTTTTTACCATTCGGTATCACCAACCAATTTTTCCCAACAGTTAGGATAAAAGAGTCCACCGCCACCGTGCTAAATTTGACTGGAAATTCCCAATATTTCCTCTCACGTTGACAACATTTAATTGGTTTTCTAGCTCAAAATCAATTTTCCGGCGAAATTTATCCTGAAATTGAGAAGATTATGAAGTTACATGGCTATAATTGTAATTTCCCTTTAGAAGTGACGTTCATGTATTATCGACAATATTAACTATGAGACCGTTACCTTTCAATAAAAAAGAAGAAACTGTGATATTCTTTCTCCAACAAAAATTATGATATTGTTAATAAAATGAAAATGAAAAAATCCATTACAATTTGGATTTTCATTATTGAATTTTTCAACTCATGATTATGATAAAAATCGAAGATATTACTATCAGAATTTTCTATTCCCTACGTTGTTGATTTTTCCTAAAGCCATTTAGGCTAATAGACTCAACTTTTATAGTATATTTCAAGATTTATTCATAGACAACAAGTTTGATTTATCCACATATTCACATCTTATGTGAGCATTAATACTAAGCGCGTAATAAATACAAATACACTCACATTTCAAAAAAAAAATTCCAATGCCCATAGTCAACTTAAACTCTCAAATTATTGTACGCATAACATTTATCTAATATATTGTTTATTAAATGGAACGGGGGATAAAACAAGAGACCTAGACATCCAAATTACACCATTATTATAATTTTTTTATCTATTTAATCCCGAATAATTTGGTCACCTTACTACTTAAGTTGCTTAGCAAATTGAATATGTCATCCCTCCTCTTTGATTGGAATTAAGTTAAATAATCAAAATCATATTCTTTCTTTGCTTATTTAAAAAAAAATAAGAATGGAAAATAATACTTTTAATTGAGCAAAATTAATAGAGCACCATTGTCAAAGTCCATCCAAATAATATTCAGAAATTTTGTGCTGTCTCAACATTCGGTCACTCTTTGTGCAATTGAATGACATTTTTTTATAGTGAAAACCTAAATGATATATACTCTACTTAAATATTGAATAATTCCAAAATATATAAAAGAAATAGTTCTAGCTAGGCTGTTCAGTGTTCAATGTTGCAAAAACAAATTCAACCACGATGGAACAGTTAATGTGTACTAAGATAATGTATTATTACAAGGTTGACTAGGAATATGGTCACATGGAATCTTGCCTAACGTGATTGGTTGTTATTCCAATTGCATCCACGGTCCCACCTGCAAAACACTGTTTTTATATTACCCCAAAATAGGCCAACTTTGGAGATGATTGATAATTTATAATAATTTAACATACTTTATGGCTTCGCTTTAAAAAACAAATTTTTTTGATTTAGTTTTTCTTTTAAATTAACTTCTATAATCTTTTTTTTTTTTCCGCAACGATAACTTATATAATCATAACATGTTATTTTGAAAGTTTATATGCTTATGTCTTAAAAGCTTTTACGGGAGAAGACCTTCCAAGTTCCAACAGTCTGTAAATTTAATACGGTTTCTAAATATTTTCTTGGAAGTTTAATTAATTTTCTCATTTTCCTCTCTCAAAACCTTAACCCTCCTAATTGATCTCCATCATCCTCCTATGGAGGATGGGGGAAATTATTTCAATTACTTTTAATCTAAATAAGTCCCCAATAGGTGACTAGAGATGGTAATGAGGCGGGTTAAAACCCGCTTCTGTATCAAACCCGCCCCGTCGGGCGGCCTAGACCCTGTTAAACGGGTCTTGGGACAGGTCCGCCACATTAATATTTATTATATTTTTAATATGTATTTACATATTTTCCATTATTTTCTTTTAGATTTGAGTGTTATATTGAATTTATTTTACTACTATAACATCTTGTAATAATATAATTTATTTTTTAAAAAAATCTTATAATATTGTACTTTGAATATTAATTTTGAGTATTATTTGAGTACAATTGCAAGATCCTAATAATAGGCTTTTTAAAAAAAAAAAAACAATAGTAGCTAAATAGTAGTAAAATGTAGTTATAATAAGTTTCATAATTACATTTATTTTTTTAACCTATTGGCATTGGATTGCTTTTGAAAATTTGGCCACAAATACAAAACAAATAAATTATTGCAATTAAAAAAATATATTGGCGGGTCTAGACCTGCCCCGGCGGGTTTGGGGCGGGGCAGGTCCTGGGTTTTGATTTTTCTTAGCGGGCGGGTCCCGAGTTTGGCCAAATCCGCCTCGTTCCCATCCATATAGGTGACTTTTATTGTCCCCAAGAGGTGGTTTTATTTGTCCCCAATAGGTGACTATTTTTTCAGTTAATAAATTTGTCTCATACATGAGATTTTGTTCAGAAAATCAGATGAGTCATCACCCGATGATACGTGACAGAAGTGATTTTATCTTTGATACGTGTTGTGGCCAATGCCTCCGTTGCGGGGTTCTAATTCTACGGACCAATTAGGTTTAGTTAGGTTTAAATTAAGTTTTTAAGTTTTAGATATGTATAGATTAATTATGATCCTTTAGTACTTGCAACTGTTTTTAAAACTTTTACCGAACATTTTAGAAAATTTTGCGTATCGTTAAATATCTTATAATATAATTCTAAGTAGTTTACAAATTCATCTAAACATCTCTTTATTTTGATTGTTTTTTCATTTTGACTATCTTAATTGTAAGTTTATTTAATAGTATCTTATAAGTTCAGTGATCTTATTTTATCCCAACTTCCAAGACTTGTTTTTTAAAGTAAAGTTGACTGTTCCAAAAAACTTAATTTTTTTTTACATAAATTGTAATAATATATAAAATCTTTACAGAAGCTAAGTCAAACATGCTCTTTAGTCACAACTCACAAGTACTACTGCTATGAAGAAGATAAATTGGTTTTTCTTTCGACTTTTGTTGCATTAGGTCCAAATCCATTAATTGGTACATGAAAATAAAGTTATTTACAATTTAAGAGTGTGTCTCTATGTAAAGATTTATGAGAAATAGTTAAGAAAAACAAATTGCATTATAATTTATATCATAATAAAATATTTTATAATTTAAAATAATAATATTCAAACATAGTGGCAGAAAAAATAAAAGGAAGATATATGGAGTATGGACCTTTTTAAATTTTGGTAGGATACAACCATCGAATATTAAGGGATGTAAAGAGTCTTCAGTCTTTGTCTTATGGTAGCCAAAAAGAAAATAAAAAGAAATAATGACATTTTCCTTACGATTATTACTTTATGTAAATTTTATAGAAGGAAAATAGCATTTTATTGAGTTTTCAAAGTTGATACATGTGTTGCAAAGGTGAATGACTCGGGTTCGATTCCATACGAGTATGTGTCCCCTTCCCAAATTCCCCTATTATACTCAAAAAAAAAATGAAAAGGTAGTAAAGTAAAATAATATTAATGACCACAAAGTCATAAACACCATATTACTTTTTTTTATATCAATAAAATCTACACACAAATTTTGTAAGATTTCACCTTATATTCTTTTTAAGTCATGCCTAGCACTTGTTTTAGGCAGGGTAGACTTTAGCATGAATATACTTGTAGCCTTTAGGACTCTACAACTACATATCAGCCTTTTTAGTTTTGTTCTTGTATACATTTTATATCAGCCCATGTATAAAATAAGTATTTCCACTATAAGGAAAAATGTTAATGCGAATGCTATTTTGTTTAAGCAGTCAAATATGAGATTTTAGATTTAACATTGATGCGATCGTCCAAAAGCCGTTACGTAACAATAAATTTCAAGTTGGGATATAACCTACAATAAAAATAGACAGTAAAAAGGGTCTTGGAGCTATCGGAAACCCTTCTCACACTCCTTGACATTGGAGTGTCTTTCGTTGCAACTACTAGTGGATTCTGTTGAGAATGAATGCACAGACGGATGCACCCCTATTTTTTTAATTGATTATTGTTTATTTTAAAACCTATTAATTAGGAATTTAGGATGAAAAAACAAAGCTTGCTCCTATTAATTTCTTTTATGTAGTTTGTAACTGCACCTATCTTATTTTTATATAGTTTATAATTTTATTTGTTTTGTGAGTAGATTTCTTGTGAGACGGTCGCACCGTACGACAGAAAAAAAAATATTTTTAATTATTTTTAGTGTAAAAACTAATAGATTGTCTGTATAACTAAAAAATATATTCAGACATAATATTACTTTTTACCTAGAAATATTACTTTTTATACATAAAATTGTTACTTTTTTCTCCGTCGCAGTGTGTCCGTCTTACACAAATTTTTCCTTGTTTTGTGCCCTCCTCGTAAAAGAATTCTGGATCCGTCCCTGAATGAATGCATGTGGTATGTGCATATTACCCTCCAAATGTTCAAGCAAAAAGTTTGTTGTTAGTCTTAGAATTGACGAGAAAGAATGGAATTGACCATCTCTACTCAAACTAGTCAGATGGAGGCATTCCTGATAAGCCCAAGGCATGGCGAAAACCAGCGGTTGTCCCGGGAGATAAGCTGACCCTTAGTGATTTGGGGCGCTGCACAACCGTGGTGGGGGGCCCAAATTGGCTAGTCCATGACATCCTGCTCAAATCAACAAAGATCTTGGATAACATATCCAAGGACTCAAATAGAGGGGCAAAAAAGAGATATAAATTGAACTTACTTACAAATGAATGAAGATTGACTATTTATAGTTGTAACTTGGGCTTCATGGGCTTGCTTACAGCTAACAATGGGCTAGGCCGACCCTAGCCTAGTTGATCAAGTCAAAAAATTGGGGGGAAATTACACAAAATACCCTCCATTTGGCACAAATCCCGATTTTACTAACATATCACATCCCTACCTTTTTGTTTACTTTTTGTACTCTTTTTTTTTTTAATTTTCCCCCTCATTTATTGCAACCCTTTCTTGTTCAATCTGTCACTTCCTCTCTCTCTTTCCTCTCGACGTTTGAGTTTTCCCTTTGCATGTCCGCCATTGTTGGTTTGTTTTCTCGTTGATTCCTGTAACTTCTTGTTCAAAATCTGAAATCCTAGTTTCTTCATCTTCTAAAAAAGAAAGATGAAACTTGTCGATGTTGATGAAAAATAAGTTGTTAAGGGAAAATCGTCCAAAAAGAAAGCTGTTGGATTTAGAGGCGTTGATGTTGTTGAGGTATGGTGTTTTTTCCTTTATATTATTGGATTTATTTTGTTATTTATTGTTTCTATGGATTTTTTTTTTTGTTTTTGTTTTTTTTGTTGTTTTTTATTTGTGTTTTATCTTTGTTGATCTGTTGTTTTTATTATTTTTTAAAATTTTCATATAAGATGTATTGTTTATTTTTTATTTCGTTGTTGTTTCTTTGTTGTTCTATTTAAAACATGAAAGAAACATAATTGAAACAAATATTAAACAGTATCATGTTTTCTTCTTCTATTTGTTTTTTTTTGTTCTTGTATATTTTTTTCTTCTTTTTCCGATCTGATTCGATTCGATTCTTCTTCATTTGTGCTCGAAAAGATGTCTTCTCATTGTTCTTCTCCTTCGCACAGTGTTTGCGCACTTGTTTTGGCTGCTGCGTTTCGGATTTCTAATTGGTGCTCTGTTTTTTGATTTTTTGGTGGTTGTTTTATGTGCAGCGTATTGTGTGAGAATGATAGAGCTTGGAGCGTATTTGGTGGAATGTGAGCCCCTGCAGCGCATTGTTAGGTAATGTTTATTAAAAGTCGGTATTTTGCAGGGTTTTGTACTATATAGGTGGGCGTTTTTGTCATTTTCCCCAAAATTAGATTGAGACGAAATTTCATTAGGCCTGCTTAGTCCAACAAGTGTATTTTTGATCGGGCTTGTCATGTTTCGAGCCATTTGGGTTGGGGCAAAGAGGGACTGTCCTTTTAGGCCGCAACAAATAGAGTCCAACATAAACATATGTACAGGCTGGTTGGGTTGGCCCATCGAGATTGAACCAATTTTGTCGGCTCTCGTATAACGGATTGAAATATTGTGATCCTCATATAATGACTCACACTTCGTAGGCCAATAATTCATGAAACAAATATAATGTTAGGCCTAAATCGAAAATTAGATCATAATTGGATAATTAAATTCGAAATTACTCATATCAAACACCTATATATAAAAAAATTTCATTTATACATACATGATTGCTCGTTATTTTAGAGTTAATTGTTTATAAACTTTTTTCTTTTGATGAAACTCAATTGTTTGTGGAATTAATTTTTATTTATTTATAACAACAATATAAGATTATGATCATCATATATCAACAGTGACGCACGAGATATAAAGTAATGGTTTTAAATTTTTATAGGTTATAGATTATATATATAGAAATAGAGTAAAGTACTCATTTCCCGAAAACATTCCTAAAATAAAATAATGAAAACCTCAGTCTTATTACTTTCCTTCTGAAAACTCCAAAACCTCCCTCCACTCTGTCTATCAGATCGCAAAAGCGAAGACGAAGACCCCTCAAATATTCAAAATCCCTAAAACCCCCCATCTTAAATTCCCAACATTTTCAAATTCACTCCCTCTAATTATTACAGAAATTAAAGAAGACAATTAATTACTGAAAAAGTTTTCACTCTCAGCGCGTATGTAGGTATACGAGATGAACTCCCTCTGCAAGTTTAAAATCTTCGATTCGTTTCCAGCGTAGCAGGGCGTCCTTTGTTTCTGGGTTTTTCTTGGTTTGTACTTTTTGCTGGATGGCTAAGAAGGTGCACGAAGTTTGGAAGGGTAACAATGTGAGATTCGATTTCCACTTTTTTTTTTTTTTTTAACTTTAATTTTATGGGTTCTGTTTGATTTTGTGGGATTTTTTTTTTTATGCTTTTAGTTTAGCTTCTTATGTTGATGGTGTTTATAGTTTAGGGTTTGCTTGGTTTTGTTTATTACCATTAAAGTCAATGATTGGTGAACGTATTCAGTTCGTTTTCGTTTGTACTTTCCTTCTTTTTTTGTTGGGTGGGGGTCGGGATAAGAGGAAGTGAGTATTGGCCAGTTAAAATTGATAGGTGAGCGGACTTGAAAGGAGGCCACGAATGATTTTTTCTTTTCCTTTTTATTTGCTTTTCAATTTTTGTTTCATGTATTGTGAACTAACAATGTGTTGTAAGCCTACTTAGAGTAGAAGATTTATTTGTGCCTATTCTTTTGTATCTATGAAGCTAGGTTTTAATTGGTTAATTGGTATAATTACTGTTTACTTTCATACTTTTCAGTTATGTTGAACTATTTGACATTGTAGTGCCACTGGATTATATCTTTCTGGTCTATTGTGTGATGATACTGGCATAACTAAGTATCCAGTTATGTGGTATACCATTTTCCTTTTTGGGTTATGTTGTCCACTTGTTTCGGATAATTAAAATTTGTTTCTGATGTCGTTCTTAATTTTCAAATTTGAGAAGGGTCAAGTGAAACTTGTTGGATTAGTGCAACTATTTGATTTAACTGCTGAAAATATCTGCATTATGCCTTGAAATATTGTATCTATCATGTAAGATGCCCCTTCAAAGTCACATAGAAATTCTGAGATAATATGGATATTAACTCTAAATAATTGATTAAGAAACAAGTATTCCATTAACTTGTCTTCAAATTTCTTTTCTAACTTGACGATGTGCCAATTAAAGTTGAGTGGCTTCCCTAACACATGTTTCATAGAACAAATGCATATGTTGTACCAATGGAGCTTTTTTTGGAGTTTTGTTCCTTTTATTTTTTAGTAGCTCAGAATTCTAACAGTTATATAATTGTTTAATTGCGAAAAAAGTATATCGGATGCTTATTTTGCAATTTATAGCACTGTTAAGCTAGCCTAACTGAACATGTATTCCAAGCTATGCAGTTAATAAATTGACAAATATTTATGATTGCTAGAAGTTTGGTTACATGACATGATATCTAGTATCCAGCACCGTGGTTCTACTCAGTGGTGAATGGTGATGTATATTAAAGATCACTCAACTGTATCTTTTTCTGAAACTATGCAAAAAATATTCATGAGAGAGCTCTAACTCCTCTTCGCAAAGATGTGTCATCAATTATTATATTTTCCTGGCAGCATGAAATGAGTACCCATGAGATAGATCTGACCCTTCATCACAGAACAAAGATTTCCCAGGTTTTTCTAGTGAACCCAAGAAAAGGCAACTCATTTCTTCGTGTTATACTTTTAATAGTTGAATCTCCGGTTGATCTTAATAATATAATCAATTTGTATAACAGAACTTTTGGAAGTAATGGGTTATGGAAGTATAAATAAAAGGAACGTAACAAATGAGATATTTGCTAACAAGTTAATTAAAGTTTTAAGTTTACATGCGTTTGGAGGATCATATTTTATGACTAATGACTATTAAGGTTCCATGTGATTTTGTACATCTATACTGGGATATATGCTTGGAAATTAAATCTTTATAGTTATGCTTGACTGTTTTGGGAAGGATTACTAGGTATGATTCCCAAATATGAACTTTATAGTAATCAACATAAGGTTTTGCTATCTCTTGTTGTACTGAAGAACGTGATCTCAAATAGGCGTAAGGGTTTTAAATTGTTGCAATATGTAGAATCGTAATATTATGCATTCTGTGTCTGTTCCATGTCATTATGATGTAATCTTATCCTGTATGTTCAACTTTTCGTACTACACTACTTTATGTGCTACGGTATATGCATGTCTCTGTAATATAGTTACATAAATTGTCTTAGGATCCATGCTTCTCATGTGGCAGTGGATGGAGATTGGTGATGAAAAAATGTTCATGTTTATGAATAGAAGTCTTTGGTGTTCGTGGTCTTTCTTTTATCTATTACGTCCTTCTGAGCTTTAATGAATTAGCAGCACCCCTGCATTAATATTTGGAATATTATTAACTGCTTTAAAAATATAGAAAAATGGGAAGCTAAGATATTTTTGGGAAATCTTTAAATCTGTTGGAGAATGTCTTTTACTGAAATTAAAGAAACCATATCAAGTCCACATGTTTTAAAGTGATTTTGAAACTAAAAGTAGGACAAGAATGGAAATTAGAAACAGTCACAAGTGAAAGTACTATACAAGAAGATGCTGTGATCCATTTTTTAGTTTGGCTTTTGTCGTGATTATGTCTTGAAAGTCTTGGCAAACCTGAATAATGGTTTATATTGCAGCTGATTTAAAGAATGAAATATAGTTACTTTTCTATCTTTGCATGCAACTAAAATGGGAATATAATAAAACAGGGCCTTGATTTTATTGCGGAAATGATGTCAAATATATTTTAGAATGTCAATCATTTACCAGTTAAGGAAAACGAGACCCAATTTAAACAAGATGCTATTGTCTGTAAATATGATAGTAGCAGTTATCAAGAACTTCAACATCTTGTTTCATGAGTTGTTTGTTATTATCAAGCTCACTTTTATTTGATGGATCTGCAAAACTTCAACCTTGTGTAACATTTCAGGTTTACTTCTACTATCTGCAGTAAAATCTCTTTCTATATGAGTTTCCCTGGACTCAATATATTACCAATTAATCTGTTGGGTCTTTTCTTCTTATATCATAGATCATCGTACTTAGTATATAAGAAATGAGGTATCATTTTAGTAGGAATTTATCTTCCCTGTGAATTTCTATTTAGATCTTGCTTTGGATACATGGGAAGGAAGTAAAATATAATGTAATAGGTGAATTCTTACAAAAAATTACTTACTAAAAGTTACTTAACATATTTAGGTGGTGTAAAAGCCGATTGACTTTTATGGTTCAATAATGAACAGAGTTTTTTTGCCTATTAATATCCTTTGATGTTCGTATCTGATACCTTGCTTTTGAACTTTGGGAAGTTCAAAAGTTCCCAAGCTGTAATTCACAGCTTAAGAATGCACCAATTCTTGAAAGTTCTTGGATCATAGTGATGTTTTTACTTCCAACATCGAATAGCTGATGCTAGCAATTCACTAGATTTAGCATGTGGAGCATAGCTTGTTTGTAAATTACATCTGATAACTTTTGATGTACTTGAGTCATTATAGCAAGTATTATCATTGATTATTGGTGAGGATAATGATTGATTATATTATTATTCAGAAGATTTTAGATGGCTTTTTGTATGGAACTAATTTCGCATTAGCAATTTCTAAGGAACATAATTTCATGCCAATTGATTTGTGCTTGAAGTGTAAAAGGAAAAAATGGCCCTTATATTAGGATCAAGTGGTGCAGGTACACTTGAGGGATGCCATGGAAAAAGGGATGAGGAACATACTCTTACAAATAAATTGGAATGAGTAAAATAGTACTTATGTTTCAACTCATTTTAGCTCGTAAATACAAAACTAACTATAGTTTTCCACTGTAAGAAAAGATAATGCAGCCTTCTTTGGACCTGGAAAAGAAATAGCCGTAAATTCTTAGAAGATGATAGATTATCTGAGTAATATTATCACAACAGTATTTACTGAAGGTGTGTTATGTTCACATGCATGCATGACTGTGCAATATTTTATTCAGTTAAGGCACTAACTTTTAAGTAGACTTTGTGATCTGGAGAAGGTTAAAGTAATTATAAATCTTATGATTTGTCTACCAAACAGTTTACACGAAATATCTATAACATCTATAACAAGCAGACATTGTGGGAAAGTACGTGTATGCGATATTGTTAAATGATTTTATTTTGTTATTAAGTGACGAAAACTGCTTCTATTAACAAACAGTTAAATGCGAGAATTGAACAAGAGTTTATGAATGATGTACTTTGATTGTGTTTGTGGTTTTGACTTGAATCTCAATCAGATTTTATAACGTGTGTTCCATCTTTCTTAGATAGTGATTAAAGAATTGAGATTGGTGCTGATTTATCTATTTAGTTTTATTTTATTATAGTAACACCTATGCTACAGTGCTATGTTTCAAATTTACTTAACATATTCATCATGTATCTTTTGCAGATCTTTTTTCTAGGTGGAAGGTTGATTTTTGGCCCTGATGCAAGGTCACTGCTTGTCACCTTATTGTTAATCATTGTCCCAGTCATTATCTTTTGTGTATTTGTCGCAAGGCATCTTCGCCATGAGTTTTCATCCTATAACGCAGGATATGCAATCCTGGTAGCCGCTATTGTCTTCACTATTCACGTTAGTCCTTTAATTCCTTTTTCTCTTGTTTCTTATGTAACGACTATGACAATGCTCTAAGTTGTTTGTCAAATGCATACTCCTGCATTTTTTCCTAGAACCTGTCAATCATTTTTTTGTACAGGTGTAAGGATCAATTTGTGCACATCTCAAGTATTAGCTAATTTCTAACTTATTTGGATTAGCTCATATATGAGAGTTGTGTGTAAATTTTCTCTTATGAATTTCCTGAGCTATGTGTAGATTAGGTTATATTAATAAAGTCAGGGCATTGTTTTAACACTAGGTATGAATATGATGATTGTTCATGACAGAGAAGGCCGATGAAGAAATTTTCTTCTGTGCATTTTAGATTATGCAAAATGTTACTAGCACTCAAATGATATCCTTACTAGTTTAGTAGTTCTTGGCTGATATTATCTCCATTGAAAGTACCAAATTATTGGATTTATCCAACTTTGGCCATCAACAAATATAAAGGATAAAGTACTCATATATATATATATATATATATATATATATATATATATATTGATCCGGTTTTGTAAATGCATCCAATAAAGCAAGGACATACCTCCTAACAAAGGAAAAAAACTATTCCATTGTTTGATGGACTCAAGAGCAACTATAAATTTCTTGAGTAACTAAATTTTTTTCCAAGTGATTTACGTGCTTGCATACTGTCTTACCCCTGTAGAAGAACTGTCCTGTGATATTGCAATGCTCTGAACACTTTGATAAGAACATATAAAAACCTCCAGTACTAACCAAATTCTGCAGTCTCTTAGAGTTTCTAGATAGCTTGATGATGGCATTGGCTTCTATATTTTGGCTTTGATGCCATGAATATGGGTGATGTCCGTCATCAGTAAAGTCAGGAGGGCCAGAATAGAGTTGTGTACCACTGACCACTAATTTGTACAGCGAGCAGATATTTAGTATGACTTGCAACACTAGAAAGACATATTACATTAATGATACACATGATACCATCTTATTGTGGGTATGTGGGATAGTGAAATGCCATTTGAAGTGCAATGGAACTTGGTCTATGTCTTCTTTTTTATGTGACGCCCGCTGTTCTGTTCCTTTTCTGGAGGTTTTCTTTTGTAACTTTTATGATTAGTATCTAAAGTGTAATGACCGTTTGATATGGCCGACCACAGCTTGTTCTAAAACATATAAATAATTTCAGGGTGTTGTGATTCATTCACATAGATACATACCCATATTAGGTGATTGAGCCCATTTTCGTTCTTACTAATTGTGTGATTTTGTATAAGCTTAATTATACTAACCAACGAGTCATTGTGGTCAAGATTTTCTGCCGTCCAACTTACGTAGACCAGTTATCTTTTGCATTAATATGTAATCTCTATTTAATGTGATTCTGCATAGAGGATGATTTGACTAATTGCAAGTTTTTTCTCTGGCTCACAATTAATGGCTAATTGATTTTGATAGGTGTTGGTGCTGCTTCTTCTGACTTCAAGTCGAGATCCAGGAATTGTACCACGTAATTCACACCCACCAGAAGAAGAATTTCGTTATGACACTTCAGCATCAGTAGAGGTTGGCGGACGGCAGACACCAAGCCTCCAGTTCCCGAACTAAAGAAGTAATGGTTAATGGGCTCCCTGTGAGAGTTAAATATTGTGATACGTGTATGCTGTATCGTCCTCCTCGTTGCTCACACTGTTCCATTTGCAACAATTGCGTGGAGCGTTTTGATCATCACTGCCCTTGGGTGGGACAGTGCATAGGTTTGGTATGATATTTCATTGAGATTCCTCACTTTTTTTTTTTTTTGTTTTTGTTCTCCTATTCCCAAATATCATATTTTAGATATATCTTATTTTTATTGTCTGTTGAGGTGCTGCTTTACGAGCCTAACTGGTCTCTTTGTTGTTCATTTTCTTCTACTGAATGTGCAGCGAAACTACCGTTATTTCTTTTGCTTTGTTTCTTCGGCAACACTTCTTTGCATCTATGTGTTTGCAATATCTGCTTTATACATCAAGATTCTCATGGATGATCATCACAGCACTGTGTGGAAGGCAATGAAAGAATCTCCTGCATCTGTGGTTCTGATGGCCTATTGTTTTATATCCTTATGGTTTGTTGGTGGACTCACTGGCTTTCACCTTTATCTAATAAGCACGAATCAGGTTAGCTTCTTATCTTATCTGAATGCTCTTCTAATTTTTGTTGTTTGTGAGATTGTGTAGCGTATTATGTAGCTTAATATCACGTGTTGGGAACTTTTAGAAAGAGTTTCTGCGACTAATTTAACTTGTAATAGCCTATTACCTAGTGTTTGAATGGATAGGGTACTTTTTAATTAGATTTGTTGAGTAAATAAACAATCAAGGTAATGATTTGATAATAACTTCAATGAATATCTTATTTTCAGCTGGTTAGCTATTAGCTGTCCTAGTGCCACACTGTCTATATTGGCTGCTGGATCCCTTCCTCAAGCCAACTCACTATATTTTGATGAAAATAGGAAAACTAAAAGATCATTCAAAAGCTGTTAGCCTTTATCTTCCAGTAGTTAGATTGACGCAGGAAAACAAACTGTTTTGGACGGTAATCTTTGGTTAGGAAACGAGGGTGAAGAAAGATATTTGCAACATGGGCAACATATAATTCTGGGATGGGTTTGGATTGCAATGTTTTTTCTGTCCACCAATTCATTATAGGTCCTAAGGCCCATGTAAGGGAGTGTTTGCAAACACTAAAAAAAATGTGAATTCTCAGCTTTTATTTGGAAAAATAGCTTTTTAGTATTTGCAAATGCAAACTTCTGCTTCTCATTCTGCTACATTTAATCAAAATCTAAAAGCAAAGGGAGGAGTGCTTTAGATTTCTGATTGTGCTTAATGTTTGACTTCGACACACAATAAAACACTTTTACAACTTATCCACCAAATACTATCTCTGAACTTAATCAATTTTCAGCTTCTATTTGTAAATAATACCAACTTCTGTTTCGATAAATCACTTTCTCCAAAAGCAGAACTGCATAAGTGTTTGCAAACACTCCCTAAGGCTGGGGGGAGGGGAAAGGGGAGACATACCGTGTGCCCCTTATATCAGCACTGAGAGTTACTAGTTCAATTAAAGGTTCAATAAGGCCAAAAGCTTCGGTGCACCATCATGCCGAGAATGCAGGTTTTTAAAATGGATGCAAAGTGGAACATCTTGCATTTCATATGTACTTTATCTTTTTAGCTTTTCATAAGGTGGATTGTGGTTGTGGTGGTGGATTATGATGAATGTTGAGTCGTTCTAATTTCATTTGTGATTTTTGCATGTTTTAATTTTCACCCATCCTATTTTTTATTCCTTTGCAGACAACCTATGAAAATTTTCGTTATAGAGCTGACAACAGGATCAACGTCTATGATCGTGGTTGTTTAAATAATTTCCTCGAAGTATTTTGCACGAAGGTGAAGCCTTCAAAGAACGACTTCCGAGCTTTTGTACAGGAGGAACCCCAAAGGCCGCCACCTATGCATACCTCCCGGGACGCTGAAGCAGAGGATAATACGGGAGATGATCGACGAATGAAGGTGGAAGATGATTTAGACATCGGTGGGGATCTGCTGAAAATCTCACAGCGTCATAATATAGAAGATATAGAAGCAGATATCCGTAGTAGAGGCAGTGATGTGCCTCATCATAATTCGTCCGAAGCAGATTCTGTCCTAGGTTCGGATAGACGGACCACGGTCGTGCAATCAGACGCACGTCACTTAAGTTGGGGGAGAAGTGGGAGTTGGGAAATTGCGAACGAGGGAAATTATGCCAATCCAAAAGAAGCACACCAATGAGAGCATTTGATGGAAACACACATCAAACAGTAACGTGCGCGGTTGAGTGGAGATTTTCGAAAGGGCTGATTTTGGTGTTGGTTTTCTGATTTGGGAGGAAAGATGCTATCTTTTATTCAATCCTGGCAAGGTGTGGTAAATTTTATTATCTTTTTTAGGCTAAAATCTGTGTTACCATTCTTCTCTTGCTCGTTCTTGGATCGATTTTTAATTTTTTTCTATTTGTATGAAAGTAGTGAAGGGTGAGGTTTATGTAATTGTGCTGGGGAAAATGTCCATTTTCTTACTACTGTATTTTCCCCCAAAACTTGACCTGCTCATTATTGGATATATTTAGCCATGTGGTTTGGTGGATTGGTATTCTTTGTGTAATTAACTTTTTCAGATTGGGAAAGGTATTTATTTCTGATTTCATTATATTTCACATTGTTTTGAAATAAAGCTAAAGAAGTTTCAGATTGTTACTTTTACTTTCTAAATGATGTTATTTCATATTAAATATTGTAATTGATTTTTTTGAACATTTGTGTTCATTAAATATTAGCAAACAAAAATGTACATGTAGAAGTTCTCCACATATCTTGTTTTTTTATACAATTTTTTTTTTTTTTTAAAGTGAGAACCCAAAATTTGAGGAAGACCCAATTTGAGAAAAAAAAAAAAAAAAAATTGAGTCTTGATTTGAGAAATTTGAAGTGATAGATTTTCTTAAATTTGGACTTTATTATGAATTCTTCCCTTTTTTTCTTTTAAAAAGATTAGAAGGGGTTTTATTTGATATCCTGTGTTTTAATTACCAACTTCAATTAATGCAAAAGTTATTAACTCAAAGTCATAACATATTGTACTAAAAAAAACTCATAACATATCAACTTTGTAACACCCGCATTCATTTCAAAAGATTGTAATATGAATAGAAAAAACTATACATACTCTTACAACTCCACCTAAAACAATTCGTAGAGTGGCATTTTTATAGCTTTTCTACCTCCCCACAAAAACAAAAAAAAATGGGTCCTTCAAGAAACATAATACTAATAATCCCTTTAGCCTTCTTTACCCTATTTTCCTCCCTCATTCTTTCACCAACATATGCACAAAAATCACCAACAAATCCACAAAAACCCAAACCCACAAACCTAAATCCATATGAAACAGTGAACAATTTCTGCCTCCACAAAAGGCTCAATGTGAACAAACCCTTTGCCTGAAGGTTCTCAAAACCCCTAAAGCTGCAAATACAAAACCAGATGACTTAAATCCCCTCCTTCAAGTTGCTATAAACTCAACCTCAACTTACATTTGCAAAATCCTGAATCAATTTCTTGACCTGTCCGAAGACTTGAAAACGAGGCGCTTGGATACCAGCCATCGAAAAATGCATCTCGGATTATGAGAACATAGCCGAATACATAACGAACGTGTTATTGGACGCTTCTCAAGAATCGACCATCGCGGGCTTAGACGGTGAGGTGATTGTGGAATATATTAATGGCTGCATCTACTCCTTGTCGAAGGTTAAGGTCGATTCTGATATTTCGGCGTGGAATAATGAGGCCAAGAGTTATGCAAAGCTGTTGATAGACATTGCTGATAATCTAGGCAGTAAGGAACCAAAGTAAGATAACAAGGACATAATGTTGTCATGTTTCTATTGAATGAGATACAATTAATTGATTGTTAAGGTGTACGGGTTATCAAAAATTCTTTTAATGTTCACGACATAATAAACCAAAAAAATAGAGACTCTCTTTTCTTAGATGTTTATTATGGCAATTGAAGGAATATTTGTAGGAGTTATTATAGTTGAATGATTGAATCATTTAGCAACTGCACAGAAATTCATTTTTACCACACACACACGCACACACACACACACACATATATTGATACGAAGGAGAAAGTAAAAACCAGAACAAGACAAGAAAACGTACACGTGAAAGTTTTACATAGGATTCTTTACTCAAATCTTTTGTTGGATGCATACCATCCTTGATTTAGTTAGCCTAAAAGTCATCTTCAACATTGCAAATAACATAACAAAACATCAATGAAACAAAAATGCATAGAGGAAATTACAGTAAGCCCCTTGTACTATTCGCGTTTTTACACTTTACCATATGAACTATCTTTATTTTACCATACGAACTATGTAAATTTTTGCACTTTGCCCTATATGGACATTTTTACCCCTAAAATTTTATTTTTCTTATAATAATAAAAATAGTTCATTATGATCATATCCAATCTATCACGCTTCCGTATAAAAGATCAATAATCTCTTAAAGTCATACATTGTTGACTAGAATGTGGAACTGTCAAAGGCCAGGCCAGGGCAGGCAAGATAGGCCCGGTGTTTTTCGGTTTGTTCTTGCTGCAATGTTTTGTTTTTTTTTTATATGTCATGTTGGTATGAACCATTGCGATGCCCCTTAAGGTTGAGTGCAAGGAGCAATCGTAAAACTGTACATGTGATGAGCAATCCAAAAATCGACTATGAATATATGAATTTATGAAAATATCAATTTAACATACGACAACTTGATAGGCCCGAGGACCATAATAAACTATTGTCATTATTCTAAGAAAAATAAATTTTAGGAGCGAAATTGTCCATATAGGCCAAAGTGCAAAAATTTACATAGCTCATATGATAAAGTGTAACGAAAAATAATTTATATGGTAAAGTATAAAAAGCCGAATGGCATAGGGGGTTTAGTGTAATTTTCTCAAATGCATAACATGTAAAAACTAATTTCTCAACTTTCAATCACCTGTATACACTAAAATTTTTAGAGGTTAGGGTACAATTTTGCGGGGTCGTGCAAAAGAACTTAGGTAATAAATACACAGTACATCCACAGCGAACCAATGTCTTCTTCATTTTCTGTACCTTCTATTTTGCTCAGAAACTGAAGAACTGTGACCAAGACAAGAAAATATTGGAAAAAAAAATGTTGATAGACCGTGGTTTCAATATCCCCTATACGCATCACAATATAGTAAATGATAGACAACATCGGCACCATCAAGAAAATGAAAACCTGTTTGATATCGAAACTGATTGCTTCCCAAAAGGTCATTTATACCCATTCCAGCCTGCCCTGGTACTCCACAAGATGTTGAATTTTACCGTTCGGCAATAGAGCCAAATTCTTCACTTTAGCAGGTCTAGTGCTGTATTTCACTTCAAATTTTGGCAACGGTCGATTATGCTCTTCCATGCTCCTTGACATATCGGGTGAGACCTCATCAAGGAACTCGTCGGCAATATCTCCATCTTCATCTATCCTAAGGCGCCTTGCATACCATTTCAAACCCTGAGCAATCAGGAAACAATTAAGGATAGATGTACACGCCAAAAAACAGTCTCTAATATTAAGCATATTATACTGAACGCGGTGGTAAAGAAATTAAAGCGAAACAGATATAAGAGTAGTTGCCTTGCAATCTCAACGGGATCAGTGGAACTGGGTATAACCTTTAGCTGTCATTATACTGGCAAAGAACATTAGATAACCTATCGTGCAAAATCTAGTTACTATGCCCGTGACCTTCAGTCAGAACCAGTATTTGCACCTCTTAATGTTAAGAAAAAGGGAATACTCAGGGTCAATTTGAAACCAAAATACATTAAATTAAAAATTCTCATATGATCAGTCGACTAGGGGTGCAAAATGAGTGGAGCTGGCTCACGCACTCAGTGACCCAGCTCAACTGGAGCTTGAGCAAATCATTAGGTGTTCATGAGTATGTGAGCTACAGGCAAGCTTTAATTTATTTTGAAATATTTCATATATCCAGATATAGATTTAATACTATACCAGATTAATAAAACGAAAATAATGTATAGACAAACATAAGGACTAACATTGTTAACTCTGCACTCTTTAAGCACTATTATACACTTCCTCATTGTGTTATACCTGCTTGTTCCCACTCAGTAGCAACTCGAGGTATGTAAAACACTAGCTCGTTATGAAGTTGCTGAGACATAGATGCAATGCAGATAGGCATTTCAGATACTCAGACCATGCTACTTAGCTATGCCAAATTTGTATCCTACTAGCCATATGTTTTCTTATAAATGCAAGTTCAATTCAGTTATATATTAGTATTTGCCTTCTGTAGACACTAAAGCTTTCTTAGCACGAAATTTCTCCCATGATAGCACCTCCTTCATTCTTTCTTTTCTTTTCCCCGAGAAGAGATAGTAAGCAAGGTAATCAAGTTTAAAGTCATTCCCATTTCCAGGGTTCCAAAGTATAGTAGACTTCCTTTCAGGAACTAGAAGCCAGGATAGAATAAGAAAACTACGTTCTCCAACAAACACATTGAAACCTTCATGTTCCCTATTTATACTTTATAGTGAGCTCTCTTGCCTCAGAACTTGGTCTTGAGAATAATAAAATAGCCAGTACATCAGAGGAGGACCCTGAGTAGCAGAATGTAAAACCACTTCAAGCTTCAAATGCATCAAACCTCAATACCTCATTCCCTTATGTGTGCGAAGTGTATATACATACGATTCCAAACACATATGTGAACAAGTTATGCAAACAAACATGTACGCACACATGCAAGACTCCAGAGGATCGTAATGAATTCATTTAATGTATTAAGGAGAACAGCAAATATCCACCCTTTCCCATCAAGAGAAGCACAAAGACAATCAAAGGAGTGATATAAACTTTTTCTCCCCAATAATTATACTAATCCCTTGCATAATCAGTATTTTCTTCCTCTACCTTCCATTTAGGACAGCATACACCTAACTGTTAATATAAATGTTCCAAAAGGGTGCATGTTTGGCAACCTGTTCCCATCAACTCTTGCCCTGGAAGCATCATCCAGCAGGCAGTAGCCCTTCTCCTCAGGGCAGATCTTACTCTACCCATGCACCCCTTCCCAGATAGCCTTATCCACAGCACTTCATACTCTACGTAGCACTAGCTTGCATAGCCCTTTCCTTCTCCAAGGAAACTATCATTCTATTAGACTATTATACAAAGCCGTCAAGTTGGTAAATTTTTTCATGATCCTAAGATGTCTAGCCTTGTCTAATACTCCTTGTTAAGCAATTAAAGAAACAATAATAGTTTAAATTGACCCAGATCCTCAAAGTTGGTACACAACTCAAAGATCCTATGCGGTTCGAAAAGAAAACCAGCCAACAACGCACTCAAATTAGGAGAAGCCTAACACATAAGCTCACGCATTACAATGAACTTGATCACCAAATCGACAAACCTTTCCCAGAATTACACCAGATAAAGAAAATGATACATTTGAAAATAATCATAAACTACAAAGTCAAAAAAGAATCCAATCAATTCTTTCTTCACATGTTTTTCCTGTTACATTTGAACTTTGGACACTGAAGCTAATGACTTTCATGGCACAGAAACACAAGAAGTAAGAAATTCCACTGGGATTCATCAAATCATCAGCTCTCATACACCTAATTATGAGGGACACATTCTCGTAATAATCTTAAAAGGCAAAATTAACACCACAAGATTCAATGCATCCGTTCGTCACTCATCAGATCTGAAAATAAAAAATTATGCTCGACATTCAAATGCTTAGTATTGAACTACGAAAAATTAAACACCGCTACAAACATAAAAAGAACACTTCAACGCAATCAACTAAATCAAACCGTAATTCAACAAAAACACAAACACAAAATAAATTGCTTTTCCTAACTAAACAGACCTGAATTCCGCCGTCTCCGGCGGGGCAGAACACGAGAAGGGGAGGCGGTGGGGCCCGCTCAACAGGAACTTGAACGGGGACACCAAAGCCTCTGCGTGCAAAATGCTGAGCTGAAGCAGATGCTGCCGCTGCCGGGGAAGACGATGCCGGAATGGAGGGGTCAGAAGCTGCATCGTCGTGTTGCTGCTGTTCTTCGTCTCTAGCAAACCCTAACAAACCCGCGAGTCTTTTAAACAGCCCCATATTCCAATCCAATACATATATACAACACAGAAAATTGCAATTTGTACTGGTTTAGGGTTTGGAACTGTGAAATCACAGCAAGTTGTGGACTTGGAATTTGGGGAAAACCTGAGAAATGTTGATGATAAGCACAATGTTTGGAGAGAGTTTATTTTTGTTGTGTGTTAAATTAGGGTATTTGGTTGGTTTTCAAGGTAAACTCAACGGGTATGCATGTTTTTTATAAGTTTCTATATTGGTAGTTTAATATTAAACTAAAACGTTATAAGAATTTTCTCCAAAAAAAAATGTTTAAGAATTATTTATTAATCAACGATTTAAATCGAATAACATGAGTAACTCAAAGTTATTTTTCAAGCTTATTTGAATTTTTATCGAGCTTCAAAAATTGTGTTTGAGAATGTTTGAAATTGATATACTAATTAATTGAATCGGACTCAAACGATCTTTAATGGAGCGCAAGACCAGTCCTGTGTTTCTCAAGGTCCTAAACAAGATTCTAAAAATAGGCCCTTATAGTGGTCACGTGTTTTAGCGTAAAATATTAATCTAAAACAATTGTAACACTAATTATAACAATAACCAAATGAAATAATTATTTTAGAGAGACAACATGTTAATTATGAATAATAATATGCTGGAAAGACAACAACAATGTATCAACTAACAAACTAATATTCATATATCAGTACAGTCAAGTGGAAATTAATATGTTGACAAGACAAGAATATTTCATTGACCAAAATATTACAAAAGTGTATCATATTATTCATATGTTTTAATACAATAAATAAATATCTCATATACAATAAGTGCAACTCACAATTGCAGCTCATGTTAATTACAAAAGTCTGGTCCTGGTCGAATCGACCACGAGTTGGAAATTTCGAGTAATTTGATATTTTTATACATTTTTTTATAAATTGAATCGAGCTTCAACCGAGTTTTGCATATTACTAAGCGGAAAGGGTTCATTACGTTAACAATGTTGGAATTGTTTGGTAAAATGGGTGTTGACCCGATTTTGACCAAATAATTAAGTGGTTTCTATTAGTAAAAAATGTAATTAAATTATTTGTAAAAATTCTAATAAGAGAGTAGATGAGAATAGCATTTAGAATTTCTCAAAACCAATTTTGGGTGAATGAGAAATTAATGCTAAAAATTAGCCACTTAAAACTAGAAAATGGTATGGAAAATGAAAAATATGGGGAAAGAGAAATGTTCCATCCCACATAGGAAGAAGAGACAAAGTTTGCTCACTTTATGAATCCCAAGTTCGACTTATGAGTTTGAGCCCTTGGGGCACCCAAGTTTTTAAAGGGGTTAGAATCTACATGCTTGTGAGTTTGGTTCAAAGCACACACGCGTGTGCGCCGCCCGATCCGGGTCCGTGTCGTGGATCGTGGGCCGTGGGCATGGGCTTGGGCTTTAAGGCCCTTATTCTTTTTTGGACCAAAAATCTTTAAAATTAATAGTTAATTAATTTTAATTAATTAATTAACGGATTTCCAACTGAAGTGCTTCACATCCAAGAACGAGCGGACGCACGGCCCGTGCATCAGGTCATGCGTCAAGTCAAAACTTTGTCATTTCATTCGCATCCAAGCACGGGCCGTGCTCCTGGTCGTGCGTTGATGCGAACCTCTGAACAGATGCACCTGTTCAGTGTAAATATGTCTTTTCGAGCCAAAAGACATGATCTTTCCATACGGGCACCTTGATGCCTATATATATATATATATCTGATCCATGCAGATGAAATAAGACACGAAAAACATAAGATATCAGATTTATAATCGAGTCATTTGCATCAGCATATTGATCCCCTTCCCGTTCAAAAGCTTGGAAGTCTTAAACACTTCCAGTTCGCTGTAGTTCCGATTTTTGCAAGTGCTGCTAAATCGGAATAGTTAAAGTCGTTGTATCTTAGGGACGAACGTCGAAACCGTAAGCACTTAGTATACAGGGCGTTTTCGTCTTGCGGAGATTGTATCCAATCTGAGGCTCGACTAAGCCAAAATACCCAAACACTTAGCCATATTCTGGAATAGAAACCTTTCCCAATTTTTACCCAATAGGCAATTCAAGCTCATACGAACTTTTAACCATCGTCTTGAGTCGAGTATCGAGTTGTTCAATTTCTTTTTCATCCTAGTCATATACACTCGAGTATGTGTTTCCAAAAGAAAAATATATTTCTTCATTTCTTTTGAATTGCCATCATTCTTTTTTGACATTGTGGTAAAAAAAATTATTGGTTTTTTCGTCTCTATATATTTCCAACAAACTGAGTATCATCCTCCATCAATTCTATATTTCTACGTTCGAAAAGCTGATGCTTGCTTTCTTTTTCTATTCTTTTCCTTTTCTGAAAATATCTGTAAATTTTATTTTTTGTTGAAAATAAAATATCTATAAATTTATACTCGAGATTTTTCGCACAACTTTATTTGTTTTATTATTTTCAAAATCTGATTTACATTTTTTCGTTTCCGACTCAAGCTGGGCAAGAAAGACCAGTTTCATCAAAGATTGTTCTGAATTGAACAAAGAGATTAGCGCTAGCCTCTATTGGGTTTGAAGAGGAGAGATGGCCCAACCCAAATAGAATCTTGGGCTGGATAAGAATATCAAATGAGGCCAGCAAGCTTTAAGCCCCGACCCACTTACATTTCAATAAGGGGAAATTACATAAAATACCATCTTTCCAGTAAACATACCACAAAATACGCTTCTATCACTTTTTGATCTTATATATTTTTTCTTTTTTACGCTCATGCATATTTTTTGATTTTTTTACGCTTTTTCGTTTTTTTGTTCTTGTATTGCTTTATATGTTATATATGTTGTTTCAATATTGTTTAATTTTTTGTTTCTTTGTTATTTCTATGTTGTTTTTTTGTTGTTTCAATGTTCCAAAACAACTTTTATCTATTTGTATGCTGTTTTTTGTTCATGTATTATTTTGTACATTGTTTCTATTATTTTTGTGTTGTTCTATAATATTTTTAATGTTGTTCTAATATTTTTTTTTTTTTATTGTTTCCATGTAGTGTTCATTGTATAAATACGTTTTTACCTATTTTTAATCCATTTTATTCATGTAGTATTTTTAATTATTGTTACGTTGTTTATGTGTAGTTTCCATACTGTTTTTAATGTTGGTCTTATTTTCGTTGTTGTTTTCATGTAGTTTTCGATGTTTAAATACAATTTTTATATATTTTTAACTTTTGTTTGCTCATATGGTGTTTTCATATTGTTTCTGGTTTGTTTTTATATAGTTTACGGATTGTTTCCATATTTTTTGTATGTTTTCACGCCAATATCAAAAATTGAATTGTCTTTTTTATTCATGTTGTTTCTATAATATTTTTATTTTTTTGGTTTTAACATGTGTTGTTTTAAATGTTCTTGATTTTTAATAAGATTTGAGTATAAAATAGATTATTTAACGGGGCAAATATTATTTTTCACTGAAATTTTATTGGGAGAAACATGTTTGAAACATGCTCAAAACAATCTTGAAAAAACAACGTAAAAATGTCCGAAAATTTTGGCGGGAGCATAAATTTGAGTAATGAAAAAGCGGGAGCGTAAATTTATCCAAAACATTTTAGAAATATAAAAATCTGTTATTGTCTCCAAAAAGTGGGACAATAGTATCAAAATCGTTTTCAATAAATATTTAGTTTAATTTGAGTGTTGGTGAGCCCATATACAATAGTTTTCTTCTCTTTGAAGTATTAGGATATTCATACAACCCATTTATTTTTAAAATATTGGTTAAAATTTGATATATCCTGATTAAATTTGAAGCTCATAAAAAATATTATGATTTTTGTTAGGTATCGACCCCGCCGTATGCGAAATAACCGCCATTAATGCCAATTTTACAAGCCTAACGAATAGACTATTACAATAAATCGCCTACGGGATAGGGATTAAGAATTACTGATCGGTTCTACAATAAAGTCAGAATTACAAATTAAAGCTAAATATTACAAGCTAAAACCGAGACACCTTCGAATCAGCCCGTAATACCGAAAATAGAAAATACAAACGGTGAATACAAATATATATTAGATCGAGAAATACTACGATTTACCGAACACGAACGACCCGGTCACAAAGACCCGTTGAGGCTGATGAAGCCCGATTTCGGCCTCGGGAGAGTCGGCTCGGACCGATGGTGAAAAACCCCGAAATGTCGGGAAGCCAAGACACGGGCGAAGGAGGAAAGGTCACAGGACCGCTCGGCCTCAAAACGCGGGAGACAAGACCACTCGGGAGAACCGCTTGCTCGCCAGGAAACCCAAACCCAAAGAAGGCCTCCGTTTCTAATAATGAAGATTCACAAAGAATCGAGAAGACAATACTCACGGAGAGTAGAGACGGAAGGAGAGGCGCAGAGAGAATTTTGGGGGAGCAAGAATGTTCTGTCTTCTTGTCTTAGGGTTTCAAACCAATGGGGCCTTTTAATGATAAGTGGAGGACTTAGATTAAAACCCTCAAAAATGGACGTATGGGATGCAAAGGCGGGAGAGCGACTTTCTCGGAGTGGGTTGGGCTCTTGGTTTTGGGTGAGCAACCTATCAAGTTATTTGGGCCAACAAACAATATATTGGGCCACAATAATAACATTCTCCACCTCGCCCAATGCCGGTTTCACAAAACATAGGGTTCACCTTCGGTAATCATCATCGCTTTAACCTTCCTCGCTATACACAAAGTAAGTAGGAATCAAGTTATAGCAAGCACAAAGCAAGCTATAACAAAATAGTGTAGTATCTGTCCGCTTCAGATTCGGTCCTGTATCACGGTTCAAAATTTTCGGACATGAAAGAAATTTACTCACCTAGGTAAACATTTCGTACCCATATCTGTGAGGATTGAACTCGAAGGAATCTTTTCAAGATTAACTAAGCCTTTAGTAACAATATCACGAATGTAATGAAATCTTACATCTATATGCTTAGTTCTATCATGAAACACAGGATTCTTGCAAAGTTGGATACAGTTGACTATCGAAAATACAACAACTTCACCTTTAAGAAAACCAATTTGGAAATTAAACCTTTCAACCACACGCCTTCTTTTAAAGCTTCAAAGGTGACAAAGAACATACTCAGATTCAGTAGTTGAAAGTGCAACAATGTGTTGTAATTGAGATTTCACTAATGCATGAACCACACAATGTAAACACATAAGAAGTTGTAGATTTTCTGTTATCCCTATCATTTGCGTAATTAGAATCCACATATCCTACCAATTTCACACCTTCGGAGATTTACGAATTTCAAACCAAAGTTCAGAATGTTTTAAATACCTTAAAAGCCATTTAACAAAGACTCAATGTACCATACCAGGATTAGACATGTATCTACTCAAGCAACTAACAAAGATATGCAATGTCGGGCCTAGTCTAACCATAAGATACATCACGGATCCAATAGCATTAGAATAAGGCACATTTTTCATACAACTCAAATCATGTTCGATTTTAGGAGACTGTTCTTTAGTCAAAACAAAATGGGCAAAGAAGGGGAACATTCAGGATTTGCGGTTGACATAGAAAATTTACTCAAAATCTTTTCAACATAAGAAATCGGTTAAGAAAAACAGTTGAGTTTTTCCTATCTCTAACAATGTTCATTCCTAAAATCCTATTTGCATCTCCTAGATATTTCATGTCAAATTTAGCACTCAAGCAATTTTTAACATGCTCAATTGATTTAATGCAAGAACTTATCAACAAGATATCATCAACATAAATCAACAGGGAAAATAGGCACGAAAGC
This sequence comes from Rehmannia glutinosa, assembly GCA_016081115.2. Classification (NCBI taxonomy): domain Eukaryota; kingdom Viridiplantae; phylum Streptophyta; class Magnoliopsida; order Lamiales; family Orobanchaceae; genus Rehmannia; species Rehmannia glutinosa. The sequence goes on from CM071928.1 coordinate 10,099,929, forward strand.
ATTTTCTTTAAAATACAAGCAATGATCATAACTACTTCTTTTAAATTGAGCATGCATTCATCAAATTTCTTGTTCCATTGTCTAGGAGATTGTTTCAAACCATACAAGGATTTTTAAGCAAACAAACATGATCGGGTTTCTTATCACAACAAAGCCCTCAGTGTCTCATGTAAATCTTTTCTTCTAACTCCCCATGCAAAAACGCAGTTTTAACATCCATTTGTTTTAACTCCCAATTAAATCGAGCAACTAATGCAAGCATGATCCTAACATTTGTAAACTTAACAACGAGGAGCAAAGATTTCGTATAATCTATCCCTTCTTTTTGAGTAAATCCCTTTAGCCACAAGTCTAGCCTTATATCTAATCGATTCATTTTCATTCTTGATTTTAAATGACCATTTACTGATCCACAAGAACAATTTTCAAGTTTAGGCACAAGAATCCAAGTATTGTTAACATGCAAAGAGTTCATCTCATCTTTCATAGCATTTAACCAATCAACAGATTTATTCGACTTTAAGGCTTCTTGATAAGACTTAGGTTCATTACTATCAATAGACTCAAACACACTACAAGCAAATGAAGCCATGTGAAAATCATCAAATTTAGATGGCGGTCTAGAGTTTCGTCTTTCCCTATCTCTAGCAAGTTGATAATCATGCAAATCAACATTTTCATTTTCGTTCACATCAACTAAATCATCATGCACAACAACATCTTCATGATTTTCAGGCACATCATTCGCAACAGGTTGATTTCTAGGCAAACTTTCAGTTTCAACATGCATATTTTCAGATTCATCAATATGACTCAAACCAGGCAATTGCTCCACCTTATTTGGAGCACCTTCGTGTTTAGACAAAGGCAAAAGCGAGACAAACAAGGAAAATCAGATTCATTAAAAATGACATCTCTGCTTTGGTAATAGTTTTAAAACCAGGTTCACCTCTAAGCCACAACCTATATCCTTTCACCCCCCTTCAGGATATCCTAAAAAACACATTTTTTGGATCTTGGTTCAAGTTTATCAACCTTTTGATGAACAAATGCGCAAAGACAACCAAATACCTTCAAGTTTGAAAAATCAATTTCTTTACCGGAAAAAAGCATTAGAGGACATTTTCCTTTCAAAGGCCGAGATGGTGATCTATTAATCAAATAAGCGGCCAGTATGAACGAGCTTTTTTCACCTGAGAACCTTTTTGAAAGTCCAGGAAGCAAGCATGCTCAGGACCCTTTCAAGTAAGGTTCTATTCATACGCTTCAAGCAACACCATTCTGTTGGCGTATAAGCGCGATTTTATGCCTTGAATACCAAATTCAAAGACACATAAGTTGTCAAACAAATTATTGCAAAATTCGAGCCCATTATCTGTCCCAAGAGTTTTAATCCTTTTTCAGTTTGATTCTCAATCAACATTTTCCGATTTTAAATTTTTCAAACACTTGATTTGTTTTTCATTAAGAAAACCCATACTTTTCTTGAAAAATCATCAATTATAGATAGAAAATATCTATTTCCACCTTGGGTGGGTTCACTATTTGGACCCACACATCGGCATGCAAGTATTCAAGAATGTCGAACACATAGTCGATTTGGGAATGGGGAAACAGGGAACTTGACTCTAGATTGTTTACAAGTACACATGAATCACGAGAAAGGCATACAAGACAACTTGTCTTTTCCAAAACAACCATTTTTATGCAAAATTTCAAGTCCTTTAGCACTCATGTGACCTAACCTTTTATGCCATAAATCGTTTTATCGCTTTGGGATGAATTCAGAATTATGCACATAAGATTCATGTTCGGATTGAAAGATTGCAAACATACAAGTTCCTTTTCTTTTCGACTTTGAAAATAACAAGGTTTCCCTTCAAAATTTTCATAACTCCTTTGCCCATCTACCTTCTAACCCATCATCCTCTAATGCAAAGACATGAAATCAAATTGTTACAAAGTTCGGGCACATGTCTCACATTTTTCAAAGTTAAAGCATATCCCGATTCGAATTTTAAGCACACATCACCAATCCCAAAAATTTTACTCTGTTTTTCATTAGCCATCAAAACAGAGCCATTCACAACTTCTTTATAATTAGAAAACAAATTTCTAAAAGGTGTCATGTGTGAAAAGTACAAGCGAGAATCAATCAACCATTGACATGCGATTTAGGTGAAACAAAATTCACGTAATCACATAGATCATAAACCATAAACACATCACCCGTACTTCCACTACTTGAAGCCATATTAGCTTTGATCATTGGATTGGTAATTATTAAAATTACGATTTTGCTTTCCTTTAGGACAATTCCTAATGTAATGACCATGTTCGCCACAATTGTAACATTTCTATTATTGGCTAGACTTAGACCTAGTTTTACTCTTTCCTTCTTTTTACCAAAAGACTCGATTTTGGTTATTAAACCTCGTTTGAGACCGAGGCCCCTAACATGCATAACTTCACGAACTTTGTTTACTACCTCTACTAACTTTTAAATCAAGTTCCTTGCTTTTTAAGCCATTAACAATTGATGTCAAGAAGTAATAGAATCTCTACCATACTTAATAGCAGCGATTTAACATCAGCATGCGATTCAGAATTGCATTTAAAAGCACAATAGGGTGTAATCATCAATGTTCTTATCACCGATCAATTTAATATCTTGAATTAATTTGGTGAACACATCAAGATTTTCATCAATATCTTTGTTTAAATCCAATTTAAACCTAAAGAATTTTTCTAGCAAAAACAATTTACTAGCAAAGTGATTTTTCCGTATATAATTCTTCCAATTTTTCCCATAATTCTTTAGCAGATTTGAGTTGACCAACCTTCCTAAGCACGAGTCGAGAAAGATTCAAGATAATAGAAGAGTATGCATATTCATCAGTTTGACTTTGGTTTCTTTAGTATCGGTGGGACGATAAGAATTATTAATAGCTTTATACACCTTTTCTTTGAATTAAAATACCTTTCATTTTTGTTTCCAAATAGAAAAGTCGGATTTACCATTAAGCGGTTCAAGATGATAACCAGACATGCGGCCGTATTAAAACACAACAGTTAATAATATAGCAAACCACAAAGTCAACAATGTCACAAAAAATAGCAAATCCACACAAATACGAGAGATATACAACGGAAGCAATTAATCGGGCCACAAAAAATGAGAGAATTGAAAATCAAGCAAACAGACTGACAAGCTATATAGCAAAAAAATGGAGGTTCACACAAAGCAACCTAAAATATTCTACAAAGACGTAATCCCGACGTGAAAAACCGCGGCAAGCGGTATTTAAGCTACAAAAGCAATAAACCCGCTACAAGCGGTATTTAAACTACAAAAGCAATAAACCCGCGGCAAGCGGTTACGCTCTGGCGAGTAAAGAGAGGTTCAAGCCGCTTTTGCAGCGAAACCCTACGGTAAGGGTTTCGTAACACCACAACGAGGTTGCTCACGATACCACCTGAGTAGGTATCGACCCGTAGTATCCGAAATAACCGCCATTAATGCCAATTTTACAAGCCTAACGAATAGACTATTACAATAAATCGCCACGGGATAGGGATTAAGAATTACAGTCGGTTCTACAATAAAGTCAGAATTACAAATTAAAGCTAAATATTACAAGCTAAAACCGAGACACCTTCGAATCAACCCGTAATACCTGAAAATAGAAAATACAAACGGTGAATACAAATATATATTAGATCGAGAAATACTACGATTTACCGAACACGAACGACCGGTCACAAAGACCGTTGAGGCTCGGACTGAAGCCCGATCTCGGCCTCGGGGAGAGTCGGCTCAGACCGATGGTGAAAAACCCCAGAAATGTCAGGAAGCCAAGACACGGGCGAAGGAGGAAGGTCACATAGACCGCTCGGCCTCAAACGCAGGAGACAAGACCCACTCTGGAGAACCGCTTCAATCGCTCACGAAACCCAAACCCAAAGAAGGCCTCCGTTTCTAATAATGAAGATTCACAAAGAATCGAGAAGACAATACTCACGGAGAGTAGAGACAGAAGGAGAGGCGCAGAGAATTTTTGGGGGGAGCAAGAATGTTCTGTCTTCTTGTCTTAGGGTTTCAGCCAATGGGGCCTTTTAATGATAAGTGGAGGACTTAGATTAAAATCCTCAAAAATGGACGTATGGGATGCAAAGGGCAGGAGCAGCTTTCTGGAGTGGGTTGGGCTCTTGGTTTTGGGCTGAGCAACCTATCAAGTTATTTGGGCCAACAAACAATATATTGGGCCACAATAATAACAATTTTTTCCCACGTGTATATAATTTTATCAGGAAATTAAAGTAACTCATATATATAAACAAAATGTATAAAATTTATGGGACTAGCCTTGTACTGGCAAAGGCTTGTGTTGTCCGAACGATCGTCCCCTATTTGATATAACTATGTGTCTCCCCTACTATCCTGAACCCCATTTGTACTAAAAAAAAATGTAGTAAACCTGTGCATATAAATCATTCATTCATTAAATACGCCTAAATAGTAAATACAGGTCTAAATAATTAATGAAATGTTGAATTAATGATGACAGTGAAACTGCCAGATTAAGGAAAGAACAGTCAAAATTATGAAAATAGTTTCACGAAATTGACTAATTAATTATATGATGAGAAAGATTTATCATTACCTGTTGTTGTAGTTCCAAAAGCTACTTTTTGTTTTTTTTCTTTTTTTTTTTTTTTTTGAAAAGTCAAAAAGCTACTATTTATATATGAGTCAACAAACCATGATTGTTAATGAAAATTCAATCTCATATACAAAATCAAATCTCTATTAAATAAATGAAATTTTATATATGATTACTTATTAACAGATTTCTTATATACAGCTGCAATATAATCGTAATTACTTCAAAAATCATGTAAACATATCTGACTAAATGAATCAAAACTTAAATTCACAAAATTTGCAAACAATTTAAGGTATGTTTCATCCACGAGGATGTTATATATAATATCAATCCTATCAAAGACCCTTACAACACTAAGGTAAGATTATTACATTGCCTTCACCAACAAACAATGTCTCCTTCAAACCTCTCAATGTTCATAGCCTCCATTTTCTTATTATCTTCAATGTCCAATATTATTATTATCACTAATGCTAGGACCACTTCATCTTCTTCCTTGATCGAAAAAGCTTGCTCCGACCCTCGTCTACGCCCCAACTCAAAAGTCTGCGTCCGAATTCTCCGATCTCATCCTAAAATAGCATCGGCGCCAATTTAATTTATTCGACTTGTCAATCGCAATCATGGAAACGGGAATTTCAAGCGCGACAAACACGCGTGCGTATATAGAAAATTTGTTAAAAAGTCGAACGTGGGACCCAATTCAAAGGGTGCCCTAAAAGAATGTAAATCGTCATATGATTCGGTTATACTATCATTTAAAAGTGCCCTAAGTGAAGTCAAATATGATAAGGAGTACCAAACCGCAACGTCACGATCTTGATTGGTAGCAGACGACATCCAACGGTGCATAGACAATGTGGCCTCGGGGAAAATTAAAGATAGAAATATTTTGAGTGGGAATAAGGTTGTCCCAATATTTGGGTTATCGCATATCAGTGTTGATAGTCTCTAGCTCAACAATTCTTTCAATAGGAGTTATTACTACAGTCAAATTAATATAATTCTCAAATAATATACACTCAGACACACACATGTGTGTGTGGGTAAAGAAAAGTTGCAAAATGGGGTTTGCACCAAAATTTATGTATTTATATATCATACTTATTTAAGATGAATGAATTGAATATGTAAATCTGCAATGTTTTATGAAATAAAGCTTCTTGATTCTTAATTTGTTCATTTTTGGAATTGTTGACTTGTTTGTAATTTTCGGGGTAAATTATGATGAGATTTAGTCTAATTACAAATAAATTTAGTTATTTTTCAAGATTACAAATGTCCCATTAAAGTTCATGTTTGTGTAATATACTCCCATTCAATAGGTGGAATTGTAAAATAGAAAATATCACAATGTAAAACAATAGAATTAAGTATCACTGAAGTATTTGAAAGATAACATACTAAATTTTAGGATTTTTTTTTTTTTGTAATTTAGCCTAATGTTTGTATCATCCATAAATTCTTAAATTTCTTTTTCCTTCCTAAAAGTATGTGTTTATTAAATAAATTAATCACATAAATAAAATAAAACCATATCTTACTAAATTGGTGGAAATGAACTAATAAATGTAAAATCAACGCCAATATATGGTACATATATATTGACCTAGAAAGTGTCTCATTGTTTATGAAATTGGATATTTTTTTAAATAAGTTAGGAGTATTGGTTGGATGCGAGTGGATAAATTTCAAAGAAATTGAATGATACAAGGTTCGAATCGATCAACACCCTTTGTCACGCCCCAAAATCGGAGCGTGACTCGGACGGTCTAACTATTGCGGTTTACCATGCCGGCTCATTTATTCATTAATATAACCCAAACAGAGTGGTAAAATACCAAAATAGAGTGAATATTAAATAAACTAAGTCGAGTACAAAACGATCGCGTGAAATTAGAAAATAAAATACAATCCTCATCACAATCATACTTCCTACGGGTCTGCGCCAAACTATTACAAGGAAATTGCTTAACCTGTCCATACATAAAGAAACCATAAAATTCAATTTGTCACAATAGTCCAACACAATAGAGAGCTAATCGGAGCTTGAAATCTTCCCGTGGTCTTCTTCCCAGGCGGAACCTCATCCTACGGTTGAAAAAAATAGGTGGGAGTGAGACAAAAATTCTCGAGTGGGTGTGGTGAGTGTGTGCAAGTGGGGTTTATACTTTTATGCAAGATAAAATCATTTTATGAGTTTTGATGCGAGAACGTCAATGACATTCTCTTATACTTAATAATTTTATTAGTATTAGTTAACGATCGATCCGTCAATTGAGATCGGTTTGTTGCGACGAAAGTGTGGCGCTAAAGTCGATCCCCGTCAATTCATATCGGTTGGTTGCGCACGAAAGTGTGGCGCCAACCGCAGGCGATCCGTCGGCTCATATCAATTGGTTGCGCACGAGAGTGTGACGCCAACCTAGACCACCTTATACGACATAGAAGTGTTGATCAAACATCATCTCCCCAAGACACCTTATCCCTCCATCGATAGAGAGCTATAAGCCGCTATCCCGATTGGCATAGCGTCTCCACGGTGGAGCCATTTAAGCTCGGAGAACGTCATAATCATGATTATACCCAGAATCCTACGCCAATCGCCCGCCGAGACTCTCCTATCCGGCTCGAGGTTGGGAGTTGGACGATGGAGGCCGGCATGAGATCGTAGCCAAGCTACCCATCCCATACGCGACTTATCCATTCCACAAAACCGTCAATTCATATCGATTGGTTGCGCACGCGAAAGTGTGACGCCAACCGTCGATCAATTAGTAGACTCGCGCGTCCGATATTGATCGATCGGTCGGTTCAAGTTTCACAAAGATAGTTAAGGATGGGTAATCTAGCCGGATATTTTATTCGATTCAGTGTATTATCTTTGAAGTCCTTAATGAAATTCGGATTATGCGGGCGAGAAGTCACCGTATTACTAGGATAATTATTCGGTATGAGAGTCTCGAATAAAATTCGGATAATAATTAAAAATAAAATTTAATTAAATAAATTACAATTTTTTTTAATATTATTATAAATAAACCAAATTTAGAAAAATATAAGTCTCTATGACCTTGGTTATTTTATTTAATATAAAATTAAGATATAAATTTTTTTTATGTCGGGTTTTAAAAATTCCATAAGTTGTGATCCCGAATTCCGAAAAAGGACAAGGTCAGTCTCTAATTTTTCCAAAATTCTAAGGAATCATATTTTCTGGGTCTCGGGGTCAAATTTTCGAAAATTGCAGGTCAGTCCCGAAATATTTCCCAAAATTATATTTTTGACCCGATACTTTGAAAATGGATATCTCTTAAACCGGGAAGGGTATTAACAAGATTCCAAGTCTAAAATTTTCTTTAGAGCAGTATGTATTTGAGTTAAAAGCATTTTTGAAAAAATTTCAGATTTAGTATCGATTTTTCTAAAAATCCATTTTGGCCTCAAAGGTGATTTTACCGTTAAGGGCCCGTTTCAAGCCCCTTTTTCGTGAAATTTTGGACTATAGGTCCAGAATACTATTTGAAATAAGTTTGTATTATTTTTGGGACAGTGGTTGCCCCTAATTTTTGGATTTTATAGTTTAGCCCCTAAAGTTTGGAAAATTATTATTTTAGTGCCCAAAAGTTCTTGTATTCGCATTTTCTTGACCGGAGGGTCCCAATTATTATTTTCCATTGTTATTACAGAAATTTCAGTCCAGAATTTTGAAATTTTACAGTGGGTTTCATAGTTTTTGGTTTTATCATTTTTGGCCCTATAATTTGTTTTATTTGCAAAAGTAGCCCAAACTCGATTTTGTTCACAATTTCATATGTCCAGAATACTTATACAACATATAAAAATATATTTTCTCATATTCTCAGTTATTTTGAACACATACATAACAAGAAGGCCTAAAAGCATACAAAAAAGTATTTTCTTTATGTAAAATCACTTTTGGCTTAATTCCAATACACATATACATAATTTTTTTGAAATTATTCCAGAAATATAACAGAAAATTTTCCAGAAATATATCTTAAAACAAAATACATACATTCATGCCAAAAAAAAAAAAAACATATAAGCATACAAAAGCTTATTTTTCTAAGAAAAATCACTTTTGACATAGGTTCACATATCTTTTGTGAAATTTCCAGAATAAAACTGATTTTTTTCTAGAAATATAAATAATATAAACACATAATTCCATGCTATTTTATGCAAGAAAATATCATGAGTTTTTGAAAAAAAGTTCCCACCCAACTTAAGTCTTTTGGTATGAATGGTCTAATCTTCTAGCTTTTACAAGCTTCCTCAAGGTCTCCTCAAAGCTCTTAGAATAGCCCCTACAAGGTGTTTTTGAGGGTTAAATGTGATGGAAAAATGGAGAAAATGAAGAAAAAGAAAAGAAGAAGGATGAACACCCTAAAGGAGTCTTACCACTTGTCTTGGTAGCTAGTCCCTTAAACACACTTGAAACTCTCTTCCTCTTGGAATTTTTAGCCCTTTGATTTGGTGAAGGAGATGGTGTTGCTTGTTTTGGTAGGATTTTCAAAGTGTGTAGAGTGAAAATGCCAAGAGTTCTCTTCCCCCTATTCCTCTTAATGTTAGGTACTCATTGTTCCATCTTGGAAGTTGGTTTAGGAAGGCATGCTTGGTTGGGAATAGAAGACTTATCTTGGGGCTTGAAAAGGCTTGCAATTGAAGTGAATAAGACAAGAAGAAAAGACAAAAGGAAAAGACAAAAAAAGAAAAGACAATGCTTGTATCCTCTCATATAAATCAAATCTTATATCTATCTTACTTAAGTCATCTAGTAATTATAAGGCGTCTAGTAATTCTAAGTAGTATCATCACTTCTAATGTATTAAATAGAATTAGAACCAATAATAATATATCAATCAAGCAATTAATCAAATTATAAAAATTATTTTGAAATAAATATAATTTTCGAAATTACTAAAACATTTAAATAAATATTATGCTACAAGAAAATAATTAGTTGTTAAGAAAGGAAATCAATCGGGTAGTGTATCGCTTTGAAAGTTGAAAGAAATCGACAATTATTAAAGAAGTGAAAATAGGTGTTATTAATATACACCATAAAATAAATATGATTCTAAGTAGAAATGATCATATATCTACTAGCTAAATCAAGTAGTAATTAATTCAACAAATCAAGAATGAGACACTTAGCTATTTTAATATAAAGGTCGAATTTTTATCAAAATAAATATAGAACACTATTCTTTCAAAAAGTGAAATTTTACTAGATGAACTTTCAAAACATGAGGCATTGTATTTGTTAAAGCATTAAATTAGTAGTAGATGGTTTTAATAGATTATAAAATGAAATGATTTGTTTGTAACACATAAACTTATTTTCAAGTAAAATAGGTTCAAATACTACTTGATTTATGCCAATAATTTCAAAATCATAATAAATTTTGTTAACTAAAAATAATAGATTTGGAGTAAAATGTTGAGTTTATCGAAATGGATATTTCAAAATCTCAAAATTAAGACGTAATTTCTTTTAAATAAAAATTATTTTGATCGATTGAGCAATAGTATTTTTATGGAAAATGACTAAATATAAGTATCGTCGTCATTAGAAAAAATATGGCGACAAGAGTTTTATTTTTCAAATACTAAATAATGGATTTTAAATAGCATTTTACCGAATTAAGTTGTAGGGGAAATGATAATAGTCGTCAAATTTAAATAATAACATAAATCAATTGCATTATCATGTAATTAGGTAATAAATTAAGAAATGTTAATATTGATAACATATTGTGTTATGGACTACTAAGATAATATATCGGGAAATATATGTGGATTGTGTAGTCCATGGTATAAAATCAGGGCCTCACACCCTTATAAAGGATGAATGATACCACTTAAACTACAAACTTGTGGTTATGAATGGGATACTTGTTAATTGTTATTCGTATCGTCCATTAGATATGAGGCTTAGTTAGGGTATGATTTATGAATGGGAAATGTCCATCTTTTATAATGTCTCATGCATTGCATTGTTTGCTTCACTTATGTAAGGTTACATCCATGCATGATATATGCATGGGGAATGGTGATGTCGCGTCGGATCGTATGATTGCAACTTCAAAAGTTATTTTACTATTATTGGAACACACCAATAGATACAAGAACAATTTTGCAATTTTCCCATAAGTGAATCTTGAGTTTAACTATTTTATTGGACCCATGGAGTTAATGTTTTATATTGATCGTTCTTTGAGCCTTTGCCCATCGCATAAATATGAATAATCATGTAAATAGGGCGGAGCTAGCCCCGTAATTTTAGGGGGGTAAATTTTTTTCTTCTTTGGGTGGGGGGGGGAGTGGCTAAATTAATGAAAAATAAATATTTAGTACTAAAAATTAATTTTAAAATAAAATATACATCGAAAAGTATTATTTTTGCTCTTAAAAGTATAATTTTTCAAAGTAACTAACATTATTCACTTGAGTTATATATAACATTATGTAAGAGTATCACTTTTTATTAAAAAACGTATCACTTTTACATGAAAAGTATTCATTTTCAAAGAAACAAAAGCGATCGATTACTTGCAAATTTATATACAACCTTAAAGTTTATTGTTTGCACTAAAAAGTATATGTTTTCAAGTTAACAAAAATTACATTAGTAGTTTCACCTTGACATAGTATTACTTGGACTCTAAAAAGAATCACTTTTTATTTAAAATAGTATCACTTTTACTTTGAAAAATATACGTTATAAAAGTAATAAATTTGACTATTTACTTGTATAGTTATATACAACCTTTTCCAAAAGTATCATTTTTTATTAAAAAAAAATCACTTTTTCTTTTGTAAAAAAAAATATATGTTTTTAAAGTAACAAAATGACAACCACAGTTCCTTTAACATAGTATCACGTTAGTCGAAAAGTACCACTTTTTATTAAAAAGGTATTATTTTTATTCTGAAAAAGTATACTTTTTCAAAGTAACAAAACTGATTATTTACTTACAAAATTATATGCAACCTTTTTTAAAAGTATCATTTTTATTAGAAAAAGTATCATTTTTACTCAAAAAAAGTATATGTTTCCAAACTAACAAACTAGTAATAGTAGCTTCTTTGAAAATTATTTGTTTTTTATGAAAAGTATTATTATGATTATAGATCAAATTTTGTAATGTTTTAGGGTCGGAAAAGTATATAGAATTGAGATTGCAGTGGTAGAGGCCAATGTGCGGCGACAACGGCTATATTTTTCCATTCCTACCACCAAGCCACACCCTACAATCCTCTCCCATATTTGGGTTGGATGTCATATTTATAAGTGAACAAAATATGAATCATAGACATATGGCCTTCCCGAATGCTCAATAACTTCATCCTAGAAGCCAACCACGAAAGATAAGATTGCATTCCTAACATCACATTTAATTATGGTTGCAAAAATCGCTAGGGCGCTAGTCGGGCGGCAACCCGCCTAGAAACAACACTATTTTTTTTTTCATTTATTTTTATTTTTACCGATTTTTGGTCGATTTTTTCCGCCTAGCCCGATAGGCCCAATTTTTGCCGCCTCGGAGAGCGCGCTAGCTCCGATTTGGCCGCTAGTGCCAACTGATTTTTCAGCTAAAACGATTTTTAGACCGATTTGAGCAAAATTGGATCGGCCTAAGGAGCGCTAGCGGCCGCTAGGCCGATTTTACAACACTGACATTTAATGCTTACGCATAAGTTAAATGGACAAATATTCATCTTTAGCTAGAACAATTAACCATTAATTCTCGATATCAATCAACATAATGCAAAATCGATGTTGGGGAGAGAGGAAAAGAGGAAGAAAAGGATTGAACATAAATTTAATCTGTGAGTGGGATGAGATGCGATTGATTAGCTCAATTAGACGCAACAATTGACAGAAGGATATCAGAGAGGAGCCTCGCTGGTCGCATGGGCGAGAGAGAGACGGAGGCTTGCGTGTTTTTTTTTTTTTTGGAATGCGTATGGATTGATTTGGGTATGGGGATCCATCTTACGAAATTAGAATCGTTAAGACGGTCTCATGGGAGAACTTTTCTATGAAATATTGTAGAGACTAAACACTTTTTTTTTTTTGTTTGACGAATAAAGACTAGAAACTTGATGAAATAAGAAACCAATTTTCTACATATATACTTAATGAAATATAGCTAGCAACATTTATAATTAGAAAAATGTTATCGATGCGATGTGCCAATCTTGTATGGGTTTTGAATTTTGATTTACGATCGACCACAAATATACCGTGATGCTATGTTTGTATTTAAATATTCTTATTTTGAAAATTATTTATTTTTTTTTTTACGACCAAGAGTATCCCCACACCGGTAAGGGGCACAAATCTCACACTTCCTTCGGACTATGGGACATCGTCCTTACGGAGATGATCTAATCTCTCAGGGGAGGGGGCAAACCCCAACCCTCACGAATTTTTAAAAGACTTTTTTTTAGTACTGATAGGGGATAATAAGGAGGGCACACACTTAGTTTATTTATAGCATTTTTGGGATGTGTTTTATACTTTTATTTCATAAACTAGAAAAGTTCAATTCGAGTCGTCAAATTAAGATTCTAAAATTATAAAGTATCGGATTTTTTTTTCTCACTAAGTGTATCCTTTTCTACAGTATTTTATTATTAATTTTTCATTTTTAATTATAATTTTACTTATCGTTTGTTATATTTAAATTTCAAATTCAACTCATTAAAAACGATACTTACATTGACACATATATTAAAAACTTTAATTATAAAAGAAACATTCCCAAAAACCACTATTTGAGTCAACCATGATTGTTAATGAAAATTTAATCTCGTTAATTAATAAAAATTAATCAAATCTCTGTCAAATAAATGAAATTTTATATATGATTACTTATTAACAGATTTCTTATATACACCAGCAATGTAATCGTAATTACTCCAAAATCATGCAAACATATCTGATTAAATGAATCAATACCTTAAATTCACAAAATCTGCAAACAATTTAGTAAATATTTCATCCACGAGGATGTTATATATAATATCAATCCTATCAAAGACTTACAAGTTACAACACTAAGGTAAGATTAATACATTGCCTTCACCAACAAACAATGTCTCCTTCAAATCTCTCAATGTTCATAGCCTCACGATGATACGAGCCTATTTTGTGAGAAATTAATCCACGTCATCGATCGACACATATTCAAATAGGTGACCTACGGATGACGTGGAGACAATGATGTGCGACAACACGCCACGAATTAGCTCGCCTACCCCATGAGCCCAACGGCTATCGAGCCCAATCGCAACACGACTCACGGGCAGAGCCCCGAGCCCAAGTTTGAAATGAAATGCACGCGCGAAACTTCGTAAAAATAAACACATGCCCATGCTTGACACTTTATTGGTATGGGAACTCGCCACGTGTCGAGAATTATGAAGGCAAAGTCGACCAAGTGGCAAGTTTTTGGGTGACATGCACAACTATAGAGAGACATGTGTCGTTTTTTGGCTATTTTATTAATTAATGAATAGTTAGTGCAAAGATGACTATTGTAAACCCACTTACTCAAAGGGGTATAAAAAGTACGAAAAAGGAGAAAACAAAGGGAGGGAAATTGTAACGATTATAAGAAAAACCGACCCCGATATTCCGCCGCAAAATACAAAAAAGGCATAATTAGCGAGAAATAAACATACGTTACGACGTTTTCATTTCCCGTGTTAAATCTTTTACATATTTCGCTTGTTGACCAAAACGCACGTCAACAATTTGGCGCTAGAAAAGGAGGCCCGTATTGGTCGATCCAGGAGTTCGATCAAAAAGCAAGTGAAACAAAAACCAGGTAAAATTTGACATCGAACCTTTGATAAGGGAAGAAAATGAGTCAACCCGAAAATGCCCGTTTATTTGAAGAGCAACATTTGAACAACCAACCTGGCCAAACTACGAATGGCCCAATATGCTCCAAACGGGCAGAGTACTACTTTATTCCCTTTCATTTCGAGTTAATCGCCAACCCAACCTTTGTACAACAAATGAACCAACTTATATCGCAAACTCTCGCCACCACGAACTCTCAAGCACCTCCTCCACTCCTTGCAAATACTAACCCACTCAACCCACAACTAAATGTTAACATTAATCCTCAAACCGGATTTCCTCGCCACGAAGCCAAGAAGCTTGATTCGGGTAATGAACAACATGTCCGTCATGGAGGGAAGCGGCAAAAGAGAAAATGAGGAGGAGCAAAGTCGTATAAGCGTAGTCATTTCCCAGAGCAAACACGACATCGTCGTGCCCACTCGTGTTAGCCGGACGATCGGAGTTGATCCTTTCGCCCTTCGATCGATAAGTTCCCTCCAGGTTTTAGGAGGGCGGGAACAACTCGGGTCGATCGGGTTCAAGGCCTAGCTTATGGCGAACAGGATGTAGAAATACACCACCTACGTCGTAAATGCGAACGCATTGGATTGGAAGGCGGTGGGATGGCGAAGCAGTCTCAAGACCGCCCCAGTATGGAGCCGGCCCGTTGTTCCGTCGCCATTTTCTCCTGGAATCCCTGGTGATCGTTCGCCAAAGTTGAAAATCCCCAGTCGGCCTCTATAATGGGGAAACCGACCGAGCCACTCATGTTCACAAGTACTTAGCATGGATGGAACTATACGATCCAGCGATGCCATCCTCTTGCAGGGCCTTCCCACGACTTTGGGCGTAGGAGCCCAACCGTTGGTTTAGGACCTGCCGCGGGGATCCATTCAACATGGGGGATCTAGCCTCCGCTACGACACATTTCTTAACGTCAAGTCCAGAGCCGCGCCTAAAGACTCCTCGTAAACATCAAACAAGGGAAAGACGAGCCCTGAAGAGATATATTTCTCGGTTTAATAAACAAGTTCGAGAGATGGGCAGGTGTCCCGATGACGCCATTTTGATCGCAGCCATGGCCGGATTTGAGCCCCCGAGACTTGGTTCAATTACTCTATCCACTTAATCTGGGGCGACCTCGTATCAAGAATTTCTAATCCAGGCGAACGCCCGTATTTATGCGGAAGAAGCCATGGCAGAACCGCCCAGAGCACCGACAAGGAAACGTAAGAAAGGACGGAAGGAAAGAACCGGTGGTTGGTAGGAATTCGGGGTTTAGAGCCATTCTCGGAAACCCGACCACCGATTTAGAGAGCTCGCCAAGAGGCGAGCCGAAGTCGCCGCTAAAGTACTTTGACCCACACTCCGTCGCCCATATGGAGTGAAGTCTGGTCTGAATTTGTTGCCTCGGCGGCTCGGCTCACGAAAATTGAGCCGTCAAAATTAGATTCGCGTCGATTCTGCGCCTATTATCGTCGATGAGTCGCGATCTTTGACGAAAGTGCCGAGATCTAATTAGGAGATTATGCGGGTTGTTCGGCAGGGCGGTCTTAAAAGGCACGTTTGAGCTACCGGCCCCCCGGCATTGGCTCAGCGCGTCAACCGGAGCGCGTAATCAATCGGCTCTCTCGCCGCCCCGGAAAACCAGGAGAGAAATCCTCATGATGTCAAGTGTGTCGGATCAATACCAACACAATGGAGGATAGGCGCTCCAACAGAAAAGAAAAGTCGATGTTGAGCGGAAACCAATGCCGAAAGACAAGTTCGGGTGGCGAAATCAAGGAAGAGCGCCAACCCAAGCCCACTTTGTGTTCTCGGACGCTGGATCGACGGTGGTCCATCCTCATTCGACCCTCCTGGTCATCACGCACCGATTAAGGTATTCGGTTCGCGAGAATTTTAATTGACTCGGAAGCTATTCATCGGTCATTTATGTCCAAGGCATTTGAAGATTGAGCGTGGATGATAGTTATATCCGAATCCATGTAACGATAGCGATGCAGGGGTTTGGAGGAGGAAGGATAGTCCCACTCGGAGAAGTTGATTTGCCCATCCAAATGGGACAAGGTTTGCATAAACGGATTTGTCATGACAACATTCAAAATAATCAATGCCGATCCGAGTACAATGCCATCATTGGGAGGCCATTGCTTTATCATATCAAAGCGGCCGTTTCAATATATCATTTTTGTATAAAATTCCCAACGTCGATGGCGGAAGCTATACATAAAGGGAATCAAAGGGAGTCACGAGAGTGCTCTCTAAACTCGACCGGTGGAGATTAATGTGGTGGAACAAGTGGCAAACCGGTGGAACCACACAAGTTAATCCCTTGCCCTTGGGAGGAGTCCGAGCGGCGGTGATCGTTCAGGAGGATAATCCGGGCGTCGGCCTGGAAGAGCAATGATGGAAGAAGACAGGCGCAATCGAAAAACGAGCGGGGCCCGAAAGACGAACTACCCTGCAAATCAAGGAGGCAAAAAGAAAAAAAGCGGCGGAACCAAGAGAAGGTTGATACAATCAATGTCGGAAGGAGCCCGGGGCGCTAACTACGTGGTCATGATCTCCCAGAACCATATCGAAGTGAGTTGATCGAATTTTTTGGGGAATAATCTTGGCGTCTTCGCATGGACTCACGCAGGATATGCCAGGAATTGACCCCAACATGCGTGCCACCGCCAATATTGATCTAATGTTCCGCCTTAGGTCATCCGGAAGGCATGAAACTCGGCCCTGATAGACGGCGGCCACTCGAGGTCGAGTTAACAAGCTACTAGACAATCAATTCATCCGGAAGCCCTCTATCCTCGATGGGTCGCCAATCCTGTTTTGTAAGAAAAGCAATGGCGATGGCGCTGTCGTGGATTTTACCGACCTCAACAAAGCATGCCCTAAGACCGATTTATCCATTGCCAAATATCGATTACATGGTAGATGCCCGCGGAGACACGAAGTGATGAGCTTCATGGATGCATACTCGGGTTACAACCAAATACGGATGCACCCAGGAAGATGAAGAAAATACCTCATTTTTTCTCTGTTTCAAGAGGAATTCACATTTACAAGATGATGCCTTTCGGATTGAAGATCTTTGATCGACCTATCAAATGTTAGTAAATAAGATGTTTGAAAATGATAGGTCACACTATGGAAGTCTATGTAGATGACATGCTAGTAAAATCTTTGTACATGTCCGATCATCTAAACGATCTTAATAAAATGTTTGCTGTTTTTTGAGAGTACAAGATGATGTTAAACCCGAGAAAGTGCACATTTGGGGTCGGCTCGGGTAAATTTTTGGGGTATATGGTCAGCCGAAGGGGAATCGAAGCTAACCAGGACAAAATCAAGGCCATCACCGACCTAGAATCCCCCAAACTCACGTAAAAAAGGTACAAAGCCTATCAGTAGATTGGCCGATTGCCGCCCTTAACCGGGATTTGTTTCTCGGTCCACAGACAAGTACAAACCTTTCTTTGAAATTATAAAGAAAAGCAAAAATTTGAGTGGACCGAGCAGCGAGATGGCCTTTGAATCCCTTAAACAACACCTATCTTCAATCCCTATATTACAAAAAGCCGACCCGAGGAGGACTTGTATTTATCTTGTGATATCCGAATATGCTATCGGCTCGGTGTTGTCGTGCTAAGACGGCTCTATTCAACATCGATTTATTACACGTCAAGCGTTACATGATGCGAGCTCACAGTACCCCTTAATGGAAAAAGTGGCTTATTCATTAATTCATGGCCGGAAACTCGTCCATATTTCTTAGAACACAAGATTATAGTATTGACGAACTTCTCCGTTGAAACAAGTGTTACGCAGGCGATGATATCTTTGGTCGGATGATTAAGTGGTGTCCGAACTTAGCCAATTTGACATTATATCACGAACCACGTCTTTGATAAAAGGGCGAGGCTTTAGCGATTTTGTAGCTGAATTCACGTCTTGCATACTGATTGGAAGTCAAGGAAGACGAGAATGGAAATTATTCGTTGGCGGTTGATTCTTACTGCTGTACGAGCGGCGGAATCGTGATGCCGATCAAATGAAAAATGCTCTTTGCTTTCACCGTGCGATTTGAGTTCCCACAACGAACAACGAGGCCCAGAATCAGGGCGACAAGCGGGAAGCTTAGATATGGCGGCCTCATGGGCTTTGAAACAACTATTGGTGCACGGTGACTCTCGGTTGGTGCGTTCATCAATCAGCGGCCAATCCCAAGCGAAAGAGCAAAAGAATTGCACAATATTTGGATTTGGTCAAGAAAGGGTATCACACTTTAAAAACAAAAAGTCTTACATGTGCCCGGCGAGAACATGCAGCGAATGTCTTAGCTCGGCTCGGCTCGATCGAGGGGCGGATGCCGTCCGCGGATATCCGTCTCGATCACTCTCTTATGCGCCGTCACTCGGTGCAAAGAAAATATATCGACCAGCGTCGAGCGGACTTGGATGACCCATCATCCAATCTTAGAAAAGAGTTCAGCTGAAAACAAAGTTGAGGCCGACGCTACGAACTCAAGCGGCTCGGTTACACTAGTAGACGGCATCTATCTGAAGCGAGGATATTCCATCCACTCCTCTGGCTGCCTTTGAACTGCAGGCCTTGATTATGCGCCGAGAGGTTCATGAGGAATATCGGCAAGCCGGGAGCTGAGAAGACGTTGGCTATAAATTATCGGCAAGGATACTCGCGGCCATCCCTGAGAAAGGGCGCAACCGACCTCGTCAAAAGATGTGAGAGATGCGGAGGTTTTATCATTCGGGTATCAACGACTTACTTAAATGTTTTAGTCCATGACGTTTGCCGAATAGGGAATGGACCTCATCGGACCACTACCAGCTGGCAAAGGGCGTCAAGTATGCCGTTGTGGCGGTGGATTATTTCACAAAATGGGTCGGCGGGCCTTTTGGCAAAAATAGATGAAGAAAAGGTCGTGAGCTTTGTATGAAATCTATTATCGTAGATTCGGGATACCCGTTCGGTTATTACGGACAATGGGAAAGCGATTCGACAACGAAGGTTTTCGGGGAATTTTTGTAAGTTTCGCAAAAACTATTTCTCAGCTCCTTACCACCCCGAGTCGAACGGACAAGTTGGGGCCGTTAATAAAATACTCATATACATTGAAGGCGGATTGGAAGTCACAAGGCAATTGGCGGAAGAACTACCCGTACTGGTCATGCGGAGACGACACATCGGCGGCTGGAGAAATACCTTTTCTTTAGCTTATGGGAGACGGGGCGGTGATTAACGCCGAGATTGGAGCCCTACCTTGAGTGCAAATTTTGAAGAAGCAGCAATAAGGCACTCAGTAAAATGCTAGACACATTGAAGAAAAAGGTCACGATCGAGATGAAAATGCGTGTATAAGCAAAGGAGTAGAAAGTGCTTACCTGATTGAAAGTAAAGGAAAGAAGATTTTGGTCGGCGATCTTGTATTAAAAAGATAACGGGCATTGACCCGTTAGGCTTGACACAGGAGGGCCCATTTAAAGTCGACCCACGTCTTATACGGTGGGTACCCGGCTAGAATATTTGAGTGGAGAAAAATTTGTATCGGAGCGTAGCATGCGGTATTATCGATAAAGATCTCGTCTGATCGGATAGGATTCAAGAATTATCCATATTTGGTATTTAGTAGACTCTTTAAGGCAGTTTTTACTCGCACGAATAAAGACTCGTCACGCACCGAGCACAAAATCGAAGACTTGGTTGCGCAAGGCCTGATATAAAAAGAACTGGAAGCTCACGCCCCTTAGGCATAAAATAAGACTCGGCTACGCACCGAGGCAGCAATACGT
>CM071928.1:10120394-10493420 GCA_016081115.2 Rehmannia glutinosa
ATGACGATCGCTCCCTTGAAATGTTAACTGATTTTTTCAAAATAACTTCAAGAAATACCTAAAAATTAGTAAAACATTTTAAATCATTTGGGAGTATTATGCATTATAAACATAGTTTTGGTGTAAAACCAATTTAAATAAAACTATCAAAAGTGTTGTCCAATTTTTAATAAATTAAAATCCTAAGAAATACTCCAAAAATTAGTAAAAACATTTAAATCATTTAGGAGTATTTGGACAACATATAAAACATTGTTTGGTATAAAACTTATTAAAACAAAATCGTCAAAATGTTGATAAAAACATTTTATCTAACAAACTCCCCATTTTTTGGTGATTACAAACCAAAACAATTTTAGAAGGTCGATTTTATAACAAAACAAATTTTCAGTGCTTAAACAGCAATCAATTCCAAACAAGATACATCATAAGACAAGCACACAAGGATAGAGCAAAGATTTTTCAAAATTATTTTTGCACAAGCTCCCCCCCATCAACATGCATATAAAGAACAAGTATACAAGCAACAACTAAAAGCTGCGTTTAGCTTTCACAACTTGCCTTGAATTCCATGAGCTTATAAGCTCCCCTGTCACAAACATCATTAGTCAACATAAAAGTCCACAATACATCAAATGGACTAAGATTGTTCATGAACATTACTGCTTAAGAGCCCTAGCTTATAGCTCTTTCTCTTTTATAGTGACTTATTTTTCGCCTTCTTTGACGCGTATGGCATTTTCCGCTTTCTCCCCTTTGGAATCATCAAAAAGAATGTTAGCGTGATAAAACATCGTATATTAAATATATCGTGCGCAATTTATCGATTTATCGAGCTTATTGAAAATGAAGCTTAAATTCCAAATAAAAGGGAAAATTTGATCAATGACTTGCAAAAAGCTCATTTGATTGATAAAACATGATCTCTATAAACTTATATGTCTTTTCAAATCGAGAGAATCAATGTAGGTGATGAATTTTTCATTGAAACATTTTGTCGAACACTTGGCGTGCGTCGAATAAAACTAGAAGTATATAACGCCTTTGTGAAATTCATTAAGCCAAAAATTTTCATCACCAATTCAGTGCAAACAACATTCAATACATCATAAATATTAAGCTCATCACATTCATATGAAACTAGAATCAAGAATTTGCAAACAAGTCGAAAAATCGAGGTTCGTGATTGAGCAAATGGAGTAAAAATTCTTTACCATTTGATCGGAAAAAAGATGAGTCATAATGATGATAATCATGATATATAATATGTGTTGTGAAAAAAATGCATGAAAACCATTTTTGAATGAAATATATGAAATTTTGGCAAAGGGGCGAAAAATGGCCAAAATATGTTAAAATTGCGAATCTGACGAAACAATTTTAATCAATTTTATGCTTAGGGCGGCCAGAGTCGAGTTGAGCGAGCGGCCGGCGTTAGTAATAGGTTGCCTCAGCCTTTTTCGGCTCCATTTTGTCTGTCGGTTTTTCAAATCCATTTTCAACCAAAATCCGATTTTATTTTAAGTTTTAAAAAGCGTGCAAAATCACAAGCGTAAGCCTCATTCAATATGCATTATGCCTGTCGAGCTAAATATCGATGCAAAGTCTCGGAAGATAGCGGTTTTGTAAAAATGTCCGCTAATTGATCTTGAGATGGAACAGATATCTCAATTTTTCGTTTTGAGACCACGATCTTGCCCAGAAAATGATGTCGAATCTCAATATGTTTAGTACGGTTATGATGAACGGGTTTTGAGCAATATTTATGCGGATATGTTATCTGAAAAGATAAGGAACATTTTCAAAAGAACATTTATAATCAGCGCTAAGTTTGTTTAATCAGAAAAGAAGTTGTGTACAACAAAATGCGCGGAAATATATTAGGAACGTAGTTGAAAGTGAAACACAGTTTTGTTTCTTTGAAAACCAAGAAACTAGGCAATCGCCTAAAAATTGACATGATCAGGAGAAGTCTTTTCCGATCATCAATATTTCGCATAAATCCAGATCACTATAACCTTTAAGAGAAAAATTTTCATTCTTTGGATAGAATAAACCGTATTGAATAATGCCTTTCAAATATCGAAAAATCCTTTAGCAGCACTCATATGAGATTCTTTAGGATTGCTTTGAAAACGAAAATGAGCACATAGGCATACGACATGAAGAATGTCAGGTCTACTTTGCGGTTAAATAAAGTAAACTACAATCATACCTCTATATTTGGATTCATCAACCGACTTGCCTTTTTCATCTTTGTCAAATCTTGGCGTTTGTTGCCATTGGGGTAGAGCGGTTCTTCGTCTTCCAATGTCGGAATTTCTTCAAAAGCTCCTTTGTATATTTTGATTGAGAAATATAAATTCCTTCTTGGCATTGCTTAATTTGAAGTCAAGGAAGAAGTTGAGCTCCCCGTCATGCTCATTTCAAATTCACCTTGCATTAACTTAGAAAATTTCTTGCACAAGGATTCATTAGTAGCACCAAAAATAATATCATCAACATAAATTTGCACTAATAAGCAATCTTGCCTTTTTCAAAAACAAAGAGAGTAGTGTCAACTTTTTATCTTGTAAAACCATTTGCAAAAGAAAAGAGCTAAGTCTATCATGCCATATGCAGGGTGCTTGTTTCAAACCATATAAGGCCTTTTAAGTCTATAAACATCATTAGGCCTAGAAAAATTTTTCAAACCCAGGAGGTTGTTTTACATAGACTTCTTCTTGAATAATACCCATTTAAAAATGCGGATTTTACATCCATTTGGTAAAGCTTGAAATTTTTAAAACAAGAATAGGCAAGTAAAATCACGAATAGCTTCTAAACGTGCTTACGGTGCAAATGTTTCATCATAATCAATACCTTAACTGTGACAATAACTTGAGCTACTAACCTTGCTTTGTTTTGAACAATATTGCTTGGTCATCGATCTTGTTCGAAATACCCATTTTTGTACCAATAATGGTTTGAGATGGAGGACAAGTACTAATTCCCCATACATCATTCCTTTCAAATTGATTCAACTCTCTCTTGCATTTCTAAAAACCAATCCTCATCTTCAATGGCTTCCTTAGCATTTTTAGGCTCTTTTTGAGATATAAGAGCTTTCTCGCTTAAATTTTCTCGAGTCATTGCTTTTATCAGGGATCACCAATAATAAGATCTTTTGGGTGATCTCCTTAAATTTCAATGCTACGGGAAGATTCGAAGTATCACCTTTATCTTCTTGAGAACAACAAGGCTTGAAGGTTGATCATTTTGAGTTTCATTTTGAACAATGGTTTCAACGATATCCTCTTCATCACTTTCATCATAGGGTATCCTTTCAACAAGAAGCTTCATTGAATTTGACATGGATAGATTCTTCAACAACCCACTAGTCTTATTATAAACCCGATATGCTTTGCTCTTGATTGAATACCCCATAAATATTCCTTCATCGGCCTTAGGATCAAGTTTGTCTAATTGATCCTTAGTATTCAAATAAAACATTTACATCAAATATTTTGGAAATAACTAATATTTGGAGTTACTTCCTTTCCAAAGCTCATATGAGTTTTATTCATTTTAGGGCGAATATAAGCTTCGATTAATGACATAGCAAAGCGTGCTACGGCCACGGCCCAAAAATATTTTGGAAGTGAAAATTCATTGAGCATGGATCGATTTCATTTCTTGAAGTGTCAGGTCTTCCTTTCGGCTCTACTCATTTGTTGAGGTGTCTTGGGCGAAAAATTATGACTATATCCCTTGGTTTCACAAAATACTCTAAATTAAGCGTCAAATTCTCCTCGATCACTTGAATGGACTTAATAGTATATTTTTTTCATTTTCAATGAGTCTACACAACTTAACAAACTAAATTCGGCATCGCTTTTATTTGTAAGAAATAGAGCCCAAGTATATCTAGAAAAATCATCAACTATAACAAAGGTGTAATGTTTTCCCTTAGACCCATTAGTACAATATCCCCATACAAATCAAGATGGAAGCATTTGTAGGGGTTTGGTATGGAAATTTCATTTTGGGCTTAAAAAACTACTCTTAACTAATTTGTTCTTTTGACAAGTATCACATAAGCCAAGATTTTCAAAAATTCAATTTGGGTAGTCCTTTTACATGTTGGTTTTGTAAATAGTTTGCAAATTTTTGTATCAACATGTCCAATGTGCGCCTATGCCATGAGCTAGTTAAATCATTATTGGCAACAAGAAAAAACATTTTGACTAACCAAATCACTTGTACAAATTTTGTAAAGATTGCCTTTTCTAATTGCTTCACAAATAATTTTATCATTTTTTGGAAATAAGGCATTTTCTTTATTAAAAACAACATTATAATTTGAGTCACAAAGTTGGCTAACACTTATCAAATTGAACTTAAGCCTTACTACTAAAAAAGAACATTACTAAGAGAAAGAGAAGAGTTACCAATTTCTCCATTTCCAAGAATTCTTCCTTTGCCATTGTCGAACATGACCATACCCTCTTCTTGGAGCTTGATGTTGGTAAAAGTTCTCTCTTTCGGTCATATGGCGTGAACATGTGTCCCACGAGCCATTTTGAATCTTCCATTGTTGTTATATTTTATAACCTACAAAGGAATTATTTTTAGGTACCCTATAATTTTGGGGTCCATGGGGGTTAGCATTGAGACCTTTAGGTCTCCAACAATAACTAAAATTATTCTTCAATTTACAATTGCTAGCATAGTGTCCATTTTACCCACAATAAAAACAAGTAATAATGAGGACTCTTGTACGTACAAGGTTGGACCTTGTTTTTTTCTTAAAAGCATTTTGAAAAGGTTTATAACCAAGTCTAATTTAGAATGCTCACCTCTTTGTGCATCTAAAATTTTTGTGACTTTATCCGTACTTAAATTGAATCGATGCACATCCTTTTTCAAATTTTCAATATCATTTGTGAGCATTTGTTTTTCGGTTTCAAAGTACGGACCATAGTAAGAGTAATAGCATGAGCTTTATCAAGAGAGTCATAAAAAGTAAATAATTTATCCTTTTCTAGTTTAAGCTCTTTATGCTCCTTTTTCAAATTCTTGTATTTAACAATCAAATTTTGAAACTCATTTTGCAATTCATCAAAATCACATTGTCATTCATCAACTAGGGAAGAAGATGAAGCATTAGGCGTACCTCGGTATTTTCATCGTCTATGGCCATAAGACCATGTTGGATTCTCCTTCCTCGTCGGTTGTTTCAAGTAATTCATCCCAGTTTTGGCGTCGCATTTGCCTTCTTTTCGGGAAAAGGCTTTTCTTCTTTTGTTTCTTAGCTAATTTTGGGCGTCGGCTATGTAGTGCCGGATTTTCCGCATTTGAAGCAAAATTGTCTCTTGGCTTTCTTGCTTTATTTTTGTTTACAAATTTTGCAAATTTTCTAACAAGAGCGCCGTTTCTTCATCATCCTCATCACTAGCATAATAAACATTATTAGAAGAAGATCTAAGCCTTTAATAATATTTTGCGTACCCGATTTAGAGGTGGATGGTTGAGAATTTTCCTCTCCTTGAGATATACTTCATAAATGAGGAGATTCCCAATGAGCTCATCAAACTTGAGTGTCTCGAGATTTTGAGCTTCGTGATTGCCGTCACCTTTTCGGACCATGAGTAGGAAAGGCGTTTAATACCTTGGTCACCTTGTCTTCTTCGGAGATGACCTTTCCAAAGCCACAAGGATTGACAATGTTGTCAAGCCTTTCCACCATTTTTGATATGCTTTCACCATCATGCATATTGAAATTTTCAAAGTCTTTCACAAGCATTGTTTTTCTTGCTTGCTTTACTTTCTTTGTGCCCTCATAAATGGTTTCTAATTTTTCCCAAACTTATTGTGCCGACCGTATGCCTCTTATGCGATTATATTCGGTGGCGGTAAAGAGAGCAATGTAAAATATTTAAGGCCTTACCATTTAGAGAAAAGCCTTCTTGTCATTTTCATCATACTCCTTGAAAGGCAGGAGTAGTGGTACCATCCTCCAATTTTGTTGTTGGTTGAGCAACTCCTTCAATGACCACATTCAAATATCAAATCAGCGTCCTTGTAGAAAGCACTCCATGCGGTCTTTCCAAAATGCGTAGTTGTTGGCGTCGAATAGTGGTGGCTTGTTGGTGGAGCGCCGGTGGTGAGATAAGCTTCATTCGTAGCCATGGATCTTTCCTCTTTACTCGGAGCGAGCTTAGCGAAGTTTGACTTTGATACCACTTGTTAGTCCCAAGTGGCTCTACGATAATCTAGAGGGGTGAATAGATTATGCGATTTTCCATAAATCACCCTCTTTTTCGAATCAACAAGTAAATGACAAGAATGTAAATGCGGAAATTAAACAACACTCGTTGATTTAAAGAGGTTCAACCCACCTAGGGCCTAATCCTCTACCACCCCAGTATCTCCGGGATGGATTTCAAAAAGAAAAAAAGATTTTATTAATTACCACAATTAATACAACACCTTGAGGATCACCACAATCCTCTTTACAACACCTTCAAGGAGATTACCATAATCTTCCTTCACCACCTTTGAAAGTACCACACTCTTCCAAACACCTATCACCTAAATCACCCAAGTGTATTCTTACCACAAGAATACTCACAAGGATGTTTTGTGTTGAATGATGGACAAAATTCAAGATTACAACTCTATGAAACCAATACAAAAGATTGAATGCAAGTGTAATCAAGAATCAAAAAACTAGACCTCAAGATGTGCAGTAGTGAAGTACTTAGGCTATTACAGCAAGAATGAAAAAAAATGAAAGCTTGAACAATTTGCAGATTTCTTGTTGTGTATTTTTTGTATGTGTTGTGTATTGTGTCTTCAATTCATCACTATTTATAGGAAGCTTCATAACATAGGCTCCCAACATAGGCTCCTCTATCTTCACTTTTGTCTACAAAAGAAGATCACAAGATGTAGAAATATTGTACAAAATTGAAAAGCAAATCTTGTAACATCACAGTTGCAGCGGTTGGAATTTTCTTTGTCAAAAAAATAACATAGAGCGTAGGTTGCCCTGTTGAAATTTAACCGTTTTTGAAAAATAGTGCGATCCGGTAGGGGTTGCGGAGGGTTGTCGAGGTGGTGCGACCGGTCGACCTCACCCTTGAATAGATCCCCTCCCTCTTTTTTTCAAGACACATTAGAGTTATTTCGAGTTTCTAATCTTGGTGCCGGTCGACCACTTTGGGCGCCAGGTCGGCCGCCCCTTTGAAATGTTGTCGATTTTTTCAAAAATAAACTTCCAAGAAATACTCCAAAAAATTAGTAAAAACATTTTTAAATCATTTGGGAGTATTTAAATGACATTTATAAACATAGTTTTGGTGTAAAAACCAATTTAAACAAAACAATCAAAAGTGTTGTCCAATTTTTATCAAATTAAAAACTCTAAGAAATACTCCAAAAATTAGTAAAAACATTTTAAATCATTTAGGAGTATTTGGACAACATATAAAAACATTGTTTTGGTATAAAAACTTATTAAAACAAAATCATCAAAATCTTGATAAAAACATTTATCTCTTGACCTCTTGATTTCTTAAGGATGTTTCCACCACGGAATCGGGTATCATTGATTGCACAAACTTTGTTATAAGATCTTCCAATTAGGCTTATCTGATTTTGGCTGAAATCCGGGAGACGTGTGTAGATCGGGATTGGGGTTAGGTCGTGGTTGGCATGATTTTGACCAAAATTGGGGATGTTGTCGCCACCTAGGATTGTATGTGTTCTTTGTAAGGATTGTTTGGGTAATTTACGGCTTGATTCCCAGCGTAATTGGCCCGTTCGGCTTGCGTTATTGTGTGTGGCGATCGATGATTATGCGATCCTCCATAAGTTTCACAAAAGATAAAACATGCGGTGGTGGTGGTTTAGGAGCCGCTAGATCGTCGATTTTGGGTCAAAGCTTCGGCACATGTGCGGCGTAACTACCGCATCTGCATTATACACACCAACTAACAGTTAGTTTTACCTCGTATGGATTGCCATTGGTAGCCGTTCATGGCCATTCACTCAATTAAATCTGGCGGCTTAGGTGTTTTGTTATTAAGAGTTCCCCGACATTTGCATCGATCATTTGTCTTGTTGCACAAAGTAGTCCATTATAAAATGTTTGGACTTGCATCAAATAGGTAGGCCATGGTGTGGGCACTTTCACAACAATTCCTTAAATCTCTCCCCAGTATCGTATAAAGTTTCATCATACGCGAGTAAATGAAGAGATTCGTTCCTTAATCTTGCGGTCTTTGCTTAGGTGGGGAAATACTTCAAGGAATTTTACGCCATAATATTCCATATTGTAATCGTTCCTTTTGGCAAAGTATTTAACCAACTGTTTTGCTCATCGAAGAGAGAATAGAACAAGCGTGGCGGATGGCATCATGAGACCAGTTGATTTTGAAGGTGTCGCAAATTTCAAGAAAACTCGCGATGTGATTATTGGGATCTTCGTCACGGTAGGCGTCAAATTGGACAAGTTGTTGCACCATTTGAATAACGTTGGGTTTAATTTCAAAATTATTGGCGGGCGGGTCTTACAATGCTTGGCGTCGTGCCATCCATGGATGAGCTTGGCGTCGTGCCATCCATGGATGGCTTGGCGTAATCATACATAGTTCTTTGTTGTTCATCGCCATGATAGGATCGCACGCCGTTAATATCCTCCTGCGTGAGTACGTATTAGTGCTTTCCTGCGTATTTGCTAGGCGGTTTCGTGTTTCCAAATTCGGCGACAATAGGCATCTTTGCGGTAAATAAAGAGGATAAAGTGTAATCAAGACTTAGAAAGATAGATAAAAGAAGACAATGATGAAATAAAAAAATGATTAAATTAATAAAAATAAGGTGTTCTTAATATTACAATCCCCGGCAATGGCGCCAAAAACTTGATGGCTCAAAAGCTACTTTTAAAAGCGTAGCAAATTACCCCTGTCGTTTTATAGTATAGATTATTATGCAAGTGTCATTCCCACAGGATTGTAAGTACTAATAATTGCCGTCTTTTTTGTTATTTAATCTAACAATGTTTAGGATTTTTGTTTGATGAAAAAGAAAACAAATTATAAATTGTAAAAATGAAGGAAGATTTGTAAAATAAGAAATTAAGAGATAGAAATGTGTTTGAATGTAAATCCCTCTAGAATGTTTTGTGATTTGACAAGTTAAAAATACAACCGTAAGCCCCAAGCAAAAACCAACCTCTTTTAATAAAATCTCATGTCTTGTGGACCGTAGAAATTCCCAATTTAAGTTAAACCCTTTCTCAAGGCGAAAAACTTCTAATCTCAAGTTGATTAACTGAAATCTCTTTCTAGTTAAAACCCCCAAGACAACATTATAACGATTTGTGAATTCCCATATTAGGTTTGACCCTAATCCAGAAGATTTATGTCGTCCTATATCTAGGATTGCATGCAACTCTTTTCACTTATATAGGTTCTATTTCACCATGAATCTCTCGATTTCCCGGATGAAAAATAAACTTCAAATCAATATTGTGCATATATCAATTTGAATGAGCGAAGCATAATATAAGTGAATCACACAAAATATGAAGATTTTATTAAAAACATACACACCTTAATCACAATTCCATTCTAGAGTTCACTACATTCAAACACTAGGAGTTTAGCTACACATGATTTTGACCAAGAATAAATTACACAAGAAGATTTAAGTATTGTAGACATGGTGTACTTATCTTTCTCAAAATCTCAATTGACTTCTTTCTTGATTGATGATGTTGCTCCAAGCCTTCTTCTCGATGTTGCTACAAGCTTACTCCTCAAGACCTCTTGATCTCCAATGTCTAATGAATTTAATGAATACATGAATCTAATGAATTCAATGTATCTTGAATTAATGAATCCATTCCCCCAACTCATACTCTTGGCTTTTATAGACATTATTTTTGTGCAAGAACACATTAATAATGCCATCCTTTGTTAAACAAATGCTCAATTCATTGTTGGGTTGGTGAATTCTTGTATTCAAATGATAATTGAGGGAATATGGGGACATGTTGTAGCAAAATAGGGTGTTAAAGGTGTACAAAAGTGGTCTAAAAGCTTGGTTGGTGGTTTTCCATAATTTTTCGCATGGAAAAGTTGCAAAAAAGTCCCGAACACCGCCATGTGGCCCGGCACGCTCACAGCCATCTTCCCTTGAATTTTGCTGAAAATTGATGCGACATGGCCATGTCGTCTGTTTCTGACGGCCAGGCTATGTTATGCGACATGGCCGTATTAAATGCTGCAGCGGACCATGTTATGCGACATGGCGTGTCGTCATGACATGGCCGAGGCCGTGTTAATCTGTCCAAGCCTTTAAAAATTGTGATTTTCGCCCTGTTTGAACATGGTCATGTTGCGGACACCCCTGGCCGTGTTGCACCAAAAGGCCCCAAAATAGCTTAGCGTTTGGCTTGGGATTTGGCGTTTTTGCATCCTTAAACTCCCGGTATGTTTTGACATGAATCCGTAGTCCGAAATTCACAAAAATTAGCCCCAATGGTCAATCTACACCAATAAAGCACCTCACGGTAAGTATAAACAATATACAATCAAAAACTAGAAAGTAACAACAAAAGAACTCAAATTCTACTCAAATATACACATAAAACATGCATAAAAGACCCTTATCGGATAAACAAGTGTGGGATAAGCTCCAAGTATCTTACAAGGAGAAGAAAGTTAAAAAGAGGTACGATTACAAACATTGAGAAGAGAGTTTGATTCACTTTACCAAATGAAAAGAAGGTGAACTTGTTTCGATTCTTTTCTAGAGTTTTGACCGTTTCTAATCAACTAAAAAGAAATGGTGAAAAACTAGAAGATGTAGTCATTATGGAGAAAATTTTACGATCATTGGATGCAAATTTTGATAGTATTACAACTATCATCGGGAAACTAAAGACCAAAACTATGACAATTGAACAACTCCTTTGGTTTTTGCGAGCCCATGAAGAAGAAGAAGAAGAAAAAGGGTGTTGTAGATCAACTCCTTAGGAAAAGTCGACCAACCAAGAATGAAAAAGCTTCCACAATACGCAGTCAGCGTGGAAAAGTGCGTGGACAAGGAAGAGATTGTGGACAAGGAAGAGGTGAGGTCGTGGACGAGGTTGGAATTCAAACAATAATTTCAACAACAACTATATGCAAGGAGAAAGTTCCACAAGAGGTCGTGGAAGAGGAAATTCATACTCGGTATGATAAATCTCAAGTTCAATGTTATAATTGTCAAAAGTTTGGTCATTACGCCGGGGTGTAGAAATCTCAATACTCGGGTTAATGAGAGAACCAATTTGGTGGAAGAAAAGAAAGAAGATGGTCTAATGTTTTTTTGTAGAAGCGATAACGGTGAAGGTCAAGATGACACATGGTACCTAGATACGAGTGCTAGCAATCATATGTGTGGGAGGCGAATAATGTTCGTAGAACTTGATGAATCTATAAGTGGCAATGTCTCTTTCGGTGATGATTCTAAAGTAGCGTAAAAGGAAAAGGTACAATCTTATTCTTGAAAGATGGGAGGCATCAATTTATTTCTAATGTTTATTATGTACCCACCATGAAAACAAATATTTTGAGTGCAGGACAACTCTTAGAGAAAGGTTATGATATTCATTTGAAAGGCAAATAACCTACATAAACGATATGAATAACTTGATTGCCAGGGTACCCGTGTCAAGAAATAGAATGTTTACGCTCAACATTCAAGCTTGATGTAGCAAAGTGTCTCAAGATGTGCTATAAAGATTCATCATGGTTGTGGCATCTAAGATTTGGACATCTCAACTTTGGAGGACTCGAGTTACTATCCAAGAAGAATATGGTGAGAGAGTTTACCTTGTGTCGGCCATCGATCGGCTTTGTGAAGGATGTTTACTTGGGAAGCAATTCAAGCAAAGCTTTCCCAAAAGAGTCAAACTCGGATCCCAAAAGCCACTTGAGCTCATACATGCGGATGTTTGTGGTCTATCAAGCGAATTCATTCGGTAAAAGTAATTACTTTCTACTATTCATTGATGATTTTCAAGAAAAACTTGGGTTTATTTCTTGAAGCGAAGTCGAGAAGTGTCGAAGCATTCAAAAAGTTTAAGGCGCGATGGAGAAAGAAAGTGGTCTTCACATTAAAGCCATGAGGCGAACGAGGAGGAGAATTCACTTGAAGGAATTCCAAGAGTTTTGTGAAGCAAATGGAATTCGCGACCACTTCTGTTCCCAGATCCCCCGACAGAATGGAGTTGCGAAAGAAAGAATCTAACCATTCTCAACATGGTGCAGTATGCTCAAAAGCAAGAAAATGCCAAAGGAGTTAGGCGGTATTTGTGGCGTGTGCGGTTTATATGTCAAATCGGCTCACCAACAAGAAATGTGTGGGGCAAGACACCCACAACAAGCATGGAATGGGGAAAGCACAGTATTTCTCATTTAAGAGTTTTTGGAAAGCATAGCTCATGTACATGTACCGGATGAACAAAAAAGTAAGTTGGATGATAAAGCGAAGTTCATCTTCGCCACTACGACAATAACTCAAAAGCTACAAACTATATAACCCCATCAATGGAAAGATAATCATGAAGTCGAGATGTTATCTTTGATGAAAGAAAGCGAATGGGATTGGGGTACACATGCCAAAGATTACAACTTCATTCACGAATTTGAAGATGATGAACAAGTAATTGTTGAGCAATCGGAGAAGAACCCGTTACAACACCAACATCATCGTCATTTTCACAATCACCACCATCTTTTCCTAGTTGAGAAATGAAGAAGCGTCAAAAGTCACGGAAGAGCTCTATGGAGTAGCGATAAGCTCGAAAACCTCACCTGTTTGTCATTCGCGATTGTGAGCGAGTGAACTTTTGAAGAAAGCTACTCAAAATAAGAAATGGGGAGATGCGATGGATGAAGAAATTAAATCCATCAAGAAAAATGACATTTGGGAGCTTGCTCAACTTTCCAAGGTCATAAAGCAATCGGTGTAAAATGGGTGTACAAGGTGAAAAAGAATGCAAAGAAGAAGTTGAAAGGTACAAGGCGAGGCTTTTGCAAGGTTATAGTCAAAGGAGGCATTGACTATGATGAGGTATTTGCTCTGTTGCACGTTTAGAAACCATAAGACTAATAATTTCTTTGGCGGCCCAAAATAAGTGGAAAATACATCGAGATGGATGTAAAGTCGGCGCTCCTTAATAGATCTTGGAGGAAGAAGTCTACATTGAACAACCGGCGGGCTATGTGGTGAAGGACAAAAAGATAAAATCTTGAAGTTAAAGAAACTCTCTATGGATTAAAACAAGCAGAGAGCATGAAATAGTAGAATTGACAAATACTTGCAAGAAAACTACAAAATGTCCATCACGAACATACTCTTTACATCAAGAACAAGAATAATGATGTTTTAATTGTTTGTATCACGTTGATGATTTGATTTTTACGAGGGAACAATATAGGCTTGTTCCAAGAATTCAAGAAGGCAATGATAAAAGAGTTGAAATATTTGACATTGGGTTAATGGATCACTACCTCGGAATTGAAATCAGCGCGAGAAGGATGATGGGATATTCATCTCACAAGAAGGCTACACAAAAGAGATTACGAAGAAGTTTAAGATGGATGATTGCAATCGATAAATACACGATTAGAATGTGGATTAAAATTGTGCAAGGATGATGAAGGAAATAAAGTGGATCAACAACTTGTTCAAAAGCCTAGTTGGGTGTTTGAGGTATTTAACTTGTACAAGGCACGATATTCTTTCGTGATTGGACTCGTGAGTCGCTATATGAAAAATCAACCACCACACATTTCAAGGCGGCCAGAAGAAGAATTCTCCGTTACCTAAAAGGTACAATCAACATTGATGCATTTTTATTCGGTTTCTAATGATTATAAGCTTGTTGGGTATAGTGATAGTGATTGGGCGGGAGATGCGATGATCGAAAAAGTACAAGCGGCTTCACATTTTTCAGGAGAATCTTGCTTTCACTTGGGCATCGAAGAAACAACCAATAGTCACTCTTTCAACATGTGAAGGTGAGTGCGTGGCGGCTACATCATGTGTTAGTCATGCGGTATGGCTAAGGAATTTGTTAAAAAGAATTTAGCATGTCCGAAGATCAATGAGAGATTTATGTTAATAACGACAATAGCTTTGGCCAAGAATCCGGTGTTTTATAATCGGAGCAAGCATATTGATACCGATACCATTACATCGGAGAATGCATTGCCAGAGAAGAAGTTCAAGTGAAGTACGTGAAATCGCAAGATCAAGTTCTTGATATCTTTGCAAACCATTGAAGTATGAAGACTTTGCAAGATTGACAAGTTCACTTGGGATTATAAAATAAGTTTAAAGGAAAGTGTTGAATTATATAAACTTATTTTATGTTTAATTGTGGTAGATGAGTTTGGTAGTTGAGTTTAAGTTGTTGGTATGGTAGGTGAATGTGGTAGATGGAAATAAAAAGATAACCATTGGATTAAGGTTGGTGAGAATCAATCTTAACCATTGATCTAGATGAAGTTTTAGTATAAATAGGTGGTGTTGGTTCATTTTGTATCAAGTTAAGAAGAAAAACAAGTGAGTGAGAAGCAAAGCTTCTAAGTAATATTTGAGTTTGAGTGAAGTTGTGGTGAGGTGTGTCTTGTAATATTTTTTTTTTTTTTTGACGATAGTATTATATTATAACAACTCAAAAACTAAAATTACAACTACAATCGTAGCCAACAGGCTAAAATGAGACATGACTAACTAAAAGCCAAGCGAGGAATTGGTAAGACCAATTGATTCTAACATGGACTAAAAAACTACCCAGCCCCCAAAGCTAAACCACTCCGCGTAGGAGACTTGGCCTCTTAATGGAAGCGTAACACACTAAAAAAACTGAAAGCGGGCAAGAACAACCATTACATGATGAGAATCGATCCACGAAGGATCGGGCAACACAAATGCAAGCTATCTCAAGTTTTGAAGAGTATATAATTGAGTTCTTGAGTTCTTGTATTTGTTTATCATAGATTAAGTGTTATTTTCATTATTTTGAGTCATTTGAGTGGCGAAGTTGATGTTAGAGGCCAAGTATATTGAGTTGAGTCATATTAGTTAATTATATGTCTAAAGGAAGCATTGTGGTCGAGCGACAAGAGGATTCCTTAAAAACAAGCGTCAAGCAGTCGACAATTTTTTTGGCGGTGTTTAGTAGTTGAGCCATAACTTTCTCTACAAAGTTGGTATTGGGCTGATTCAAGTTGCTATGGAAAGCTAAGAGAAAGGAATACAATTTTTATGAAGACTCGAGGAGCAATTCAAAAATCCCGGACGTATATTTTCGCCCACACGTGAATATTATTTGCGATTGAGTTTCCTTTTTGGGTTTGGACTTATTTTCCTTTCTAGTTTGTTTAGGGCTTGCTTTGATTCGCCTATATAAGGCAAACAACTTGTTTATTTTCAAAACAACTTTGATTATTGAATATTGAATTGAGATTATTCTCTCCAACCCTTTAGGTTTTTCAAAACTTGAGATTGTTCATCATTGCGATTACTAGAAAGTGTCAATCCGACTTATCAAGCGAACTTGCGAATTTGTTACCAATTTGGCTTATTTTTTGATCATTTTGAGCATAACCCAAATCGACCGAAGCGAACCGAGGTTCTGGCTTTTAATTGACAGCGGGCTTATCAGCGAACTTACACATTCGTTTTGGCGTTTCCACAAGAGGATTCTTCTTTCTTTAATCGAACTAGTGAAGATCTTGGGTTAACAACATATTGTTGTTGGTCGTATCCTGATTGTTGTTGCGGTTCATCGAGTTGGTATTAAGTCATCTAGCAAGGTTAAATCTATCATGTTTTCTTTTATCTTTGTTATTTTTTTTAGATTTTCTTATAAACCCTAGATTCTTAACAAGGTACCAAAAAAAAGAGAAAAAAAAATTCAAAAAAAAAAAGAAGGAGTTGATTTCGTGATTTGTTGGGAGATTGTGAGTTGAGTGATACGAGTGTATACACGTGAGGGATTAATTTTAACATGTCAGGAAAAAGCGACAACCGGCCAGTTTGGGTAACAAGTTAGATATGGAGCGTTGCAAACATGTTAAAAAAATTAATGTTGAGACATACGGGGATCAGGAGGCGCGCGAATCGAGGAGCACCTGCTTAGGGTACGAAGGCCTAAGAGGTTCGAGTTAGAGGTGGGCGGATGAGATGGATGATTTTGATTCAACGAGGAGCAAAATTACAATCCGGGTAAAAGTCGGCGCGCGGAAATAGGGGTGATCGGGGATGTGAGGATGGCAATTTGAGTAACATCAAAATCAAATCCCCTCGTTTCGGGAAAAAGTGACGGGCCTTTATTTGGATTGGGAGAGGAAAATCGAGAATGTATTTGATTGCCAAAACTATTAGGAGTTGAAAAAGGTAAAATTAGCGTCAGCCGAGATTCTCGGATTATGCAAGTGTGTGGTGGGATCAATTAATGGTCTCAAGGAGGAGGAGAAGCGGCGGCGGCCCGTTTCCACATGGGAGGAGATGAGGAGTTGATGCGGCGTCGTTTTGTACCAAATCATTATTCTGAGAGGTGTCTATCAAAGGTTGCGGAGGTTGACCACGGGGGTCGAAGCGTGGAGGATTATCATAAGGAGATGGTGATGTTGATGGCAAGGGCTAACATAGAGGAGGACCGGGGAGGTTACGATGGCGAGGTTCATTGCGGATTAAATACTCTATGGCTTGAATCGCGTCGACTTACATCATTGTGTCGATCTTGAGGAGATGGTGCACATGGCGGTGAAAATTGAAGCGGCGGCTCGAAGAGGAGGGTTTTACGGCAAAATCCCAACACTAGCACCGATGCTTGGTTGAATACTCTGCGATGGATGATGACGTTTTTCACATGACCCGAAGTTGTGGAAAGCAAGGCGGACTCGGACAAGGCAAAACCATCGGGTAAATTTGATCCCCTCACTTCACGCACTAGGGACATTGAATGTTTTAAATGTCATGGGAGGGTCATAGAGCTAGTGAATGTCCGAATAGAAGAGTGATGGTGATTCGGGCTAATGGTGATGTAAGTCAGAAAGTGAGGATGATCATGATAATCGGAATTGGAGGAGGGTCTAGAGATAGTTAAGCTAGGTGAAGAGCGTGTGTTATCACAATTAGTGTCGCGTAGAGTTTTGAATATGCAACCAAAGTTAATTGATCATGGCGTGAAAAAATATTTTCACACTAGATCTTAGTTAAGGATAAAGTGTGTAGTATGATCATTGATGGAGGTAGTTGTACAAGCGTGGCTAGTGATAAATTGGTGGAGAAGTTGGAGATTCTACAATTGAACATCGAGAACCATATACCACTACAATGGTTCAATGATTGTGGCGAGTGCAAGTTAATAAAAAGTGTTGGTGTCTTTTCAAATTGGGGGTTATAAGGATGATATATTATGTGATGTAGTGCCGATGCGGGCTTGTCATATTTTGTTGGGAAGGCCATGGCGATTTGATAGGCGAGTTGTGCATGATGGATATACTAATTGCTATAATTTTGAGCATGAAGCGAAGAAAGTTCATCTTGCATCTCTTACCTCAGAAATCTCGATGATCATGTGAGGATGAGAGTTTGTGAGTCAAAAGAAAAAGAGTATTCGGCAAGTGAGCAAAAAGAAAGAAATAAAAGCGAGAAAAATGAGAGTTTGAGTGAAAATAAAAATAGAGAGCTTGAGAGTTTGGTCAAGGGTAGTTGTGAGATTCGAGAGATGGCAAGAAAAGAGAGTACAAATTTGAGTGAGCGAAAAAAATGGGGGGAAAGGCCAATGAGGTAAAACAAAGAGAGAAAATTTGTGCTTATGATTAAGAAAGAGGCATTAGGCGAGAGTTTTGGATCTAACATATTTGATAATATTTTGTCTAGTTCTATTGTTTCTCATGTGCGGGATTTGGGCAACCGGATGAATGTGCGTGTCGTTTCACATTTGATCCGGGTGGATTGATATAATTGTTCAATCTTTGGGGTCAGCGTTTGGATTCGGGGCGAATCCCTTTCAAGAGGAGGGGAATGATGAGAATCCGATCACGAAGGATCGAGCAACACCAAATGCAAGCTATCTCGAGTTCTTGAAGACTATATAATTTAGTTATTGAGTTCTTGTATTTGTTTATCATAGATTAGGTGTTATTTTCATTATTTTGAGTCATTTGAGTGGCAAGTTGATGTTAGAGGCCAAGTATATTGAGTTTAGAGTCATATTAGTTAATTATGTGTCTAAATGAAGCATTTGATCAACGACAAGAGGATGCCTTAAAAAAACGTCCAACGCATCAACAATTTTCGATCTTGGCGGGGTTTAGTATTTGGGCCATAACTTTCTCTACAAAATTGGTATTGGGCAGATTGATTCTATGGAAAGCTAAGAAAGGGCTACAACCTTTATGAAGACTCAGGAATAGATTCGAAGATCCCGGACGTGTATTTTCGCCCACACGTGAATATTGACTACGATTGAGTTTCCTTTTTGGGTTTGGACTTATTTTCCTTTCTAGTTTGTTTAGGTTTGCTTTGAGTCGCCTATATAAGGCAAACACATTTTATTTTTAAAACAACTTTGATTATTGAATATTGAATTGAGATTATTCTCTCCAACCCTTTGGGTTTTCAAAACTTCAAGATTGTTCATCTTGTTGCGATTCCAGGCTTATCAAGCGAACTTACACATTCGTTTGTGGCGTCTACGCATACCAGGGTTCTTGCTTTTCAAAGCGGCGGGTCAAGGTTTCCACCAATCTTTAAGCGAACTAGTGAAGATCTTGGGTTAACAACATATTGTTGTTGGGTCGTATCACAATTGTTCTTTGCGGTTCACATCAATCTTTGCGAGCGAAAAAAAAAATTGATCCTTCACGAGTTTCGCAAATCAGGATAAAGAAAACACAAACAAAAAAAGAAAAAACAACTATAGCTAAAAACGAGAGAAAAAAATACAAAAAATTGCCTCTCCTCACTTTGACTTAAGCTGCTTTGCGGCCCATCATCTACTCAAACTCAGACACCTCCGTGGAGCTCCGGCCCATTTTCACCCTAGAACGAAAATATCGGTCACCCGAATATCACAAGGAACGCGCCCGTCGCCCTCCAATGGAAAGCATGGAGGAGGGGGGAGGAGGAGGGATGTGTGGGTGGCGGTTGTGGTTGGGGAGGGAGGAGAAGAGGAAATTAGGTTTGGGGATTTTTTTTTCGAGGGGTTAGAGAGAAGGGGGAGGAAAGTGTTGTGTCTTGTAATATTTGAGTGGTTGATAAAATTATGTCTTTTAAGTGGTAAATTTCCAACATCAACATCTCAACATCAAGCCTATCCTCTTAACTTTGATTTTCAATTTGATGCGGACAAGTTGGAAGTTTTAGAGACCAAGCCAGACGACTTCTCAACTAGTGCAGTCTTTTTACTCATGTGATTCGATTTGAAGCTATGAATGTCATAGCAATTGCGGCTCGAGGATCGGTGACATTCCGGAAGATACATCGGATCATTTAATTGATCTTTCGGCATGTCTTAAAAAAGCAAACAACAATGTCATTGAAAATCACTCACAGAAATAGATGTCGCTTCATTTAAAATGTGTCTTTAAGTTATTTTTGTTGGTTTTTTTTTTATGGTTTAACATTGTTTTTTCTGCCTGGCCAGGGCTTGGGATTGTGACTTTTTCCTTTCTTTTATATATTCCATTTATTTGAAAAAAAAAAAACCTTATGTGTAGCATGTTTTAGTAATACCTTAAAATTAAAATAAATCAGCAATGCAGTTGAAAAATATTTTGGATATGGCTAACAACGGTAAATTTAGGACCCACTAGCATAATTGGAGTGCAATTCAAAAAAATAGTTTCCAAAAAACCCAAAAAAAAAAAGAGAGAAAATAGACCATCACTTTCATGTTGTCTCTAGATATTCAACCTTTAATTTAGTGTCGTTTTCGACTTTTTGGAGGTTTCTTGGAGCTTTAGTTTGTTTCTTATGTAACACATAGAACAGTCCAAATCACAATTGGAGGAATTGCATGTTCCTGCCCAGTACAACCAGGATGACACTGTGAATGTGTATGTGTGTGAGAGAGAGATGATGGAATGTTTACCAATTTTAATATTTGAAATCAAAAGGTGAGCAAATTATTCAACCCACGATGACGTCTCTAAATTTTGACAAAACTAAAAGGGCAAGAGGCGGGCGATTATTGGCCCTTCACTATTAATCAGGATTTATGGGTGTAATAGAGTCGAGTCGAGCCGAACATAGTATTGTTCAAGTTTGTTTGAATTTTAATCAAGGTTCAAAATTGTGTTTGAGCTTGGTTTAATTATTATTCGAATCAAGCTCGAATAGCTTGAAATTTTTACATATGTTTTATTTCTTTTTACTAATCGAGTCGAGTTTTACATCTTAATGAACGAAAAATATGTGCAAACTTGGTTCGTTAACTTCGAGTCGAGCTTTACATCTTAATGCACGAAAAATATATTCAAGTTTGGTTCGTTAGGTTAACGAACCAAGCTCAAATGAACTTTAACGATCGATCACTTGAATCAGTATCGAGTAAACGATTCGTTTTTCAACCCTATATTAACTATATTGTTGTATCGATGTTTTAATCTGTTTGTGTGAATGTAATGCGTATAATGACAACATTATTTAATGAACGTGGCATTCACCTTTCGCATTGAAATACCATATAAAACATCATAAGAAATAGAAAATACTGTATACTTCAATTAACAATGGATTGAGTATTTTATTATATATTTCTATTTCACGTATTTCGTTATGTTGGATAAATGACACGTGTACTGATTATGGCGTTATCTTGTACACATATCATTTATCCCAGTATAATAGAATAAAGAGTTAAATAGAAATGTAGAACAGCAAATTTGTACTTGTTCACAGTAGCCAGGTTTTTGTTCCTTTCAAATTGGTCATTGAAATTCAACATTATGTGGATAATACATTGGATATATAGATGAGCATAGATCTTTCCATAAAAAATTCTAGACTTCCTCAATCTCATAAAATTACAGTGTATGAAATAAACAGTGTTGTCCTAAAAGAGCCAGCAGAAAGGCATATCAATTCATACAGTTTCACCACAAAAGGCATAATACAATGTCAAAAGACAAGGGGTAGGTGGGTCAGTGCCAAACTTTAGATTTTAAAACTTGGGGCGAATTCAAGAAATGGTGACCTCGAAATTTTATAGTTTTTGTTAAGTACAATGTATTGAAAGGGGTGGGATTGGTGGGATTTTAATGATATGGGTTATAAATCTTTCAATCGATTGAACTACGATCGATTAAATTTAATATTCATATATTGTTATCGATAATTAGAGGTGTCAAATGGGTAGGTCTTAGGATCAAACATTGTCTGTGCCGCTAATTTTAGAGCTTGACCGATCCAACTCATAGAAAATACTCTAAAAATCGAGCCGTCTAGGTTGACAAAGTTTTCGGGCCTAACAAGCTGGGCTTTTTGAGGCCCATTTTTTCGGTCCTGGAATATTACAGGCCGACTCGATAAAAAAATACCGGGCTAGTCAGTGGCCCGTTGGGCTTAGCCAAAGAAATTTACACTCTATATATAATAACAAAATAACATTATAACATAAATTCTAAAAAATAAAACCATATACAAAATAAACCATCCAAGATAATATATATAATAATCAAATATTAATAACATTATATCAAAAACATCGCCCCAAAACTTTTGGGACTTGAGACGATTCTTCATGAGATTCATGTCAAGCCCGACCCGAATGGTGAGTGGGAGTTGGATCAAGTGGACTGCTTCCTTCAACCGTGTTGAAATCTTTTTCGAGGGCTCAACTTTTTTCAATAAGTATCCACTAAATTTTCCGGTAAACGAATAAATATGCAGCCAATGCAGTAATATTCAACGCCCGGACATGGATAAAGTGATAAAACAATAAACTAGAAAACCCATAACCCTTGACTTACGGAAAATACTTTTTATCTCAATTAAAACTGCTCAAAAAGTGAAATTTTCTTCTGGTGTTCATACGACTTTTATGGGGAAACAATTATTGTTTACGTT
Organism: Rehmannia glutinosa; assembly: GCA_016081115.2. Classification (NCBI taxonomy): domain Eukaryota; kingdom Viridiplantae; phylum Streptophyta; class Magnoliopsida; order Lamiales; family Orobanchaceae; genus Rehmannia; species Rehmannia glutinosa. The sequence continues at coordinate 10,142,523 of CM071928.1, forward strand.
TGATTTTTTAAGGGTTTAAATTTTTTTCTCCGTTTTTTTTTTCTGTTGTGTGAAAGTTTAGGGCCCCACTGACTTTGGAAAGAGTCTTTTTGACAGTCAGTCACCTAAGGGTTACAGCTCAACCCCCATCTTCTACTTCTCCAGGCATTTTTCTTCATTGCATTAAAAAATGAAAAGCATGGCTTAAATTTTATTTTTTTAGTACAATATGGGACAGTCTGGAAGAGACACACGCACTTGTATAAAATTGAATCTGGATCAATTGTTTTTATAACATAAGTCTCTATTATTGGACCACGAGGTTGATCCCTTCTGCTTATTCACACTTGCTCCTGGATAAATTTCGGATATTTAAGAGGGGGGAATGATTTTCCCATAAGATCAGATTGTATAAGCTACTTGATATATTTTATAAAATAATATTTAGTAGCTTAATAAGATGTCCTATGTTTTTGTAACATTTTTAAGGATAAACTCCTTAAGAAAAACCTTAAACTTATTTATAAAATCATAACAGACTCCTTCAAATTTTAATTGGTCATGATAATTACACTATTGTGATTACTAACATCTGGTAAATTTTATGATTTTGTTTTATCCAAACATTTCAAAACTTATATTTAAGATATGATATTGTGTCTTATAAGTTTGAAAAACATCATATATCTTATGATTAAATCTTTAAAAAAAAGTTCACTGAAATACCATCCACATAGATACATACAAGAACATATACTTATTTAAAAAAAATATTAAATATTGCAGTTAAAATTTCAAAATCCGAATATATGTAACAGACTAAAATCTAGTGATCTCAAATTGACCTGAACCTCCAATGGACTCATGGTAGGTTACCATACTGAACCCAACATTTTTGTTAAAAAAAAAAAAAGAAACATTTGGTTTGGACATATTCAAGCCTGGTCGACTTGATCTGGACTACATTTTCTTTTCTGTACCAGGCCCAGGCTCATTAAAACTCAGTGGTATAACCCAAAAGATCTTAATGCCTGAATGGGCTTAACTGCTTCCCAATAAAATTGAACAAGCTGCAAAAAGAATCTCAACACTAGATTAATACGCCCTCCGTCCCATTAAGATAAATCACCTTTCTTTTTCCATTCGACCCAAATTATAAGTTTATTTACTTAATGAGAGTATTAATTACACTATAATAGACTAAAATACCCCCATTTAATTTACTTTATTTTTAACAAATTTTATTTTTCAATATAATTGGGCTCATTTAATACAATGATATAATTGAGCTCATTTTTATTTTTCAGGTAATTCTCTAGCGCACCATCTTGCACGTTTAACTTTTTCTTTAGGTGGTTTGAAACTGTGATTGGGGACACCCCTGCCCAGCTCCTAGACATTATTCGGGCAGAGGCTCCCGGTTCTGATTAATATAAATTTCCGTCTTTCCTCAAACAAAAAAAAAATGCAAGGATATAATAGAAGATATATGGAAAAAAATTACAATCTCAATTACATTTATTATGTTTTCTTAATCTGTGTAAATTGTCCTTCTTGTCTATCTTAGTAGGACGGAGGGAGTATATGCTTATCTAGGAATTTGAACCTCATTTGCTCTTTGAAGTCCTAGGCGAAAGCAGGAATTCGCCTAAATTTTACATGAAACATCACATTCACACTAAAGGGGGTTAATTACAAACACTATCCTGAAGTTTAGCCTAATTATAAAAAAAAAAAGCCAATTATCTGTCAAAATTACAAATACCCTCTTAAAATTTGTTTCTTTTTTACAAATTGCATCTTCAAGGGAAGTAGTTGTTAGGCAAATACAAACTTCAATAACTAGAGTTTTTTTTTGTAATTAGTTTGAGGTAATCTTAGGGGTACTTTTTTGTAATCATCCCTACACTAAATTACCATAACTTTGAATCCTAAAGACAGAGTAGACCTGTGGGAAATGTTAAGACAAAGGCTTCCTTCAAACCGAGTTTATTTTCTGTAATAACTTCCTTTCAACTATTCACAAAATAATAAGTGATGCAAAAGAAGAAAAGAAACAAGAGAAACAAGCTTTCATGCCCAAAAAGAGAAGTAAATTTCTTTAGAAAGATACCTAGACTCACAAAAAGGGCACTGTCCGAGCAGCCAAAGAAATAACTATTAACCAAGAATGTAGTATATAAAATCGAAAAAAACCGAGGGCAGATTAAAAACGAGAAGAGTTCAATCAACGATACGACCTACTTGAGCTCAACAATCCAACCCATTTTATCCTCGGTGAGTCCCATTTGTAGGCTGGTAAGGGCAGAATAGAGTTGTTGCGACACACGACCAACTCCATCATTTCCGTAAGTTATCCTGCACGAAGTAAAATGGGCGTAATTGAGAAGAGTGTATAGCAATCACGTTTTTGCATACTTGAAAAAAACTCAGAGAAGGTCTAAGAATTTCTGAAGGTCCTGTCAAATTTTCATAAAAGAAGTTTTTACGACATCAACCTTTTTCTGCAACGGTGACTAACAACCGGGGAAATTTGAATATTGATATCAAATATTGGGATGGGGGTGGGTATTGTAATTTGTAATTTGACAAACCATAGGAAAGGTATTTATGCATTGGACAACCTAAGGGAAGGTTTTCGTAATTTTTCGAACAAAACATCACCGCTACACATTTCTATCAATTAAATGCTAACTCTTAAACTCCCACCATCCAAAAAAAAAAAAGAGTGGGTGAGAAAGAGTAGAGAAAAAGTAAAATTTGAATCTTTGATACAAATGAAATCAATAGAATCTGATTCAAAGTGTGAATTTCTTTAAAACTATTTCAGCAGTTTTTTATCATCAATTAAAATCTAAAAAAGTAAGAGAAACAACCTTTCATTTTGATATGTGATGCTGCCTACAGGTGAAACCACAACAGCCGTTCCGGTACAAAAGACTTCATCGGCATTAATCAATTCGTCCACTGTGACAAGGCGTTCCTCAACCTAGAAATCAACAAGAAAATTTTTAAACCTCAGACAGGATAATGAAGTGCTTATCTAGTTAATGAAATGTGATGGCAGCCAAACTTTTAAACCTCAGACATCCTCACTTTAAAATGATCAAATTTCAAGGGCGTTCAAATTTGGTTGTTAATTGAAGGATAATACCCTAAAATATCCAGTATCTTCAGAAACTTAAAACCGATTCTAATTACCTGGAATCCTTGACTACGAGCAACATCGAGTATACTTTTTTGAGTTATGCCAGGTAGGATGGTGCCTTTTATTGCAGGAGTAGATATCACATTACCCTGAAAATATAATCGGATTATAGGTTAAACTTTTTTTTGATTTTAAACGGTTGCAAACAAATACCCGATAATGGATGAAATGAATTAAAAGGTGCGCAAGATGTATAAAAGGATATAACTTTATAAACTAATAAGAGGGGAAAAGAAGATGCTTGAAAGAAGAACAGATATACCCAAAACAATATGACCAGTTTTATAAACAATATAATTTCAAGAAAGAGTAATTTACTGCAATAGAAATATCGAACATGAAAAGTTCCCAACTTAAGCATATTAAACGGAAGTTGGATATGCACTTAAACATTGACAGTGGAATAGTAGATTGAATCAAGGCCTAGGATTCTACACTATCACTCAACTTCGACACCCTAAATTGATCATAATAATTCGATTAACTCCAGACAGGTTATTTCTACACTAACCAGTCTTATGTATTTCGGGCAACATGTTATTTCGAAATTCAGCTATAGCTAAAAAGTGAATCACAAGGCCTTAGGTTTGAAGCATTGACAACCCAATTGCATCATTTGAATTGCCAAAACTACCTTCAGAAGCCTCCGGAGACTGAGTTGTTCAATTTTAAAAGTCTAATGCGTAATTACATGGCAATAGAGAACAACTGGAAAGAACATAAAATGTACGAAATGGCAATCTAAACAAGAATAAAATGTATGATACACTTTCAACTCGTGCAAAAACTAATAAATAGATGTTACACAGTTACAGGGACATTGTTGCAGTGTATAAAGAAATTGAAGTAATGTAACTTGTTCAACACCTTCTAAAGTACAATAACAAATAATAAAGTCTTATCTGTTACAGGAAATGGTTATTTTGTTCCTGTATGAAGGTTTTGACATGGCAATTTTTCACAGTAATGGAAAGATGAAAAAGCAACAGAAGTCAAAGAGAAGAAATTGTAAACAATGGGTTGCAATTAGTGTGTAACTCAGTTTCGAGTGTAGCAAAATACAATGAAATCAAATTAAGCTACTTAGAAGATATAGTACCTTTACAACAAACACATTGCAGGAGGAGACCTCTTCCAGGTATCTTTTGTGGACACTATCCAAATACAGAACATCAGAATAGCCGTTTGCTTTGGCAGTACCCTGGGCCTTAAGAACCTATAAATTATAATTCAGAAGAGGTATGTATCAGCAAAAATAGTATTCAGATTTCAAAGTCGGCATACAAAGTATGTTCTCACAGCAATATGGTTTCAAAAGTTCCAGTGCAAGCATAATTACTTCTAATGGTATAAACAAGGTATAACGCACAAATTTCAAAGTTTGGAGCCTTGTTTTAAGACAAGTACAGAAAACTGTTTTTAGAATGTTAAAGCATTGAAAATATAACCAAAAAAGAAAAGGTAAAGTTACAAAAAATTCTAAATGGATAGAGGAAAGGATATGAAAGAACAAAATCAGAAAATTGTTAAAGTAAATTGTCAGATGCATCGTTTTATGCCAAAAAAAAATGTGAAGGCATGTGAAAGAAATACAAAGAATCAGAACAATAGGGTAGAAAGAATCATTAAACAGTCACTTACTGCTGCATAATTTCCAATAGTTTTCACTCCTCCAGTACCACCTGGAGTGGCTCGATGCATTTCAGTTTCAACTATCAAATTTATTGGGGCCAAACCTTCCTGACAATATAATAGATATTTAGAACAGTGAGATATATCACCTTTAGGGCATAGACTCGGAAAGCTTGTAAAGGAGATGAAGCATGAAAACAAAATATTGGTGATAATATTATGAATACAGTATTTACAAAAGACTAGCATAATTAGGAAGGCATCATCATCTGTAGAATTGCATAGTTGAGAAAGAGTCAGTTCCTAGACTAAAAGTATTAACTTCACATTTGGACTAGTAAAAGAATTCAAATCCCAAAAGAATTGTCATAAGTGACAATGTGGTGCAGTGATGCTCCAATCAGCACGAAAGAAGAATTAGCTAATAATTATGCTCTAACAACCAAACATATTAAAAATATCGCAGGAAGAAATTCAAAAACATTAGCAGAACGAGATTAATAGATATTGATGTAAAAACTTCAGAATTTCAGGTACGCGCACTGCTTTAGATAAGACTCTCGTCCTTATGTCTCAAAGGTGAGTAACTAACTTCTATGAAACCTTCCAGGTCTAATGCCTTATATGTTGTACATATATGTCGAACAAGTTCATATACTTCTATTTCCAACCAACCACAAACTTTTTTTTAGTCCAATTATGTATTTAAATGTAATAAATAAAGTACATTTTAGGAAACAAAAAGCCTATTACTTGCTAACAACTCGAAATGTGCATGAGATAATCCAATCCCATGAGTACTGCTCATGAACAAATGTGATAGACTTGATTCATATTTCCTAGAAAATAAATCCGCGACCATTTGCTTCCTCTTTTCCATTATCTTTTTTCCACAGTAAGTGCGAGTGGAAAAGATTTAGTCACACCATACAAAAATATCATTATCTGTAACTAATATTTAAAAATTAATACAAATTATTCTTATCATATGCACTAGCCGGAGACCATTCTACAACTCAAATGACCAATGATTGATGGAGAATATCGTCAGGCCAATCAAGCACAATGGATCGATTTGTATGAAGTATATATAATAGCTATTTAATTTGTTTTGAATCACATAATGAAGTGTACATTTAGACCATTTTCTCAGAAATGGAATAATATACCTCAAATACGCAAAAGCACATATAACCAAATAAACTTTCAGAACATTCAAGTGATTTCCACACAGCACACATTACACTCAAGACAGAGGACAGAGTGGATTATTCATTAGGATTGGCAGCCTACGCATGACCAATGAAGAATCTTTTATCATTATCGATAAACAAAAATGTATATTTGAAAAAACCGACAATTCAAGAATGTATATTATAAACCTTTTCCAAATAAAAATGGAGATGAGAAAGCCATTGTACCTTGAAATAGTTTCCAACTGGCGAAACATATATCAGAAAGGTGTACTCTGGAGCCGGAGCAAGACCTAGAACAGCTCCACTTCCCATAAGCAATGGTCTTATATATAACGAACCTTTACCTGGTGGAGGAATCTGAAATTGGATAATTAAAACATTAGAAAAAAACAGTTAATTGCTTAATAAACCACAGCAAGCAAAAAACAAAACTAAAACTACAACGTCGAATTGTATCATTACCCATCTTTCATTAGCTAAAACAGTGGCTCTTACGGCCTCTATGAACTGCTCTACAGTCGGAGAAGGCATACACATGCGCTCTGCACCCATCCTAAGTCTTATTGCATTTTCCTCGGGACGAAATAGTAAAATATTACCATCGTGCTTTCTGTAAGCTTTTAAACCTTCAAACAATCCCTGGAAATTTGTTTCGTATGAGTAATTATCAGAACTGATAAGCTACAAAATCAGGCACCAAACGTATACAAGAATAAACGAAAAGTGAAAATTATATACACAAAAATCAACCTGTCCATAATTCAAAACTCCAGCAGATGGGCTCAACTCAATCTTCCCAAATCGCTGCAATTCACCTTTCGAAAAACTATCCCCTTGGGAGCATTTCATCATATACATATAATCCGTGGGCATAAGCCCGAAACCAAGGTTGTCCCAATCAATGTCAGCTAACTCCGATGTTACATTGCTGCCAAAATTAAATTAATCGTCAAAAAATAAAACATAAAAAATAATTTGACGAAAGAATTAAACATCATTTTCGCAAACTAATAATCGTACCTAGCAGGCGATGCCACCCGAACGGAATTAACATGGTTATTGTTGCCATTTCTGTATAATGCCAAATCCGATTGCTTCTGAAGCTGCACCAAATCCCCAAGCAATCATAAACACAGACAATGTTGAGCAAACATGAATCTATATGTATAACTTTAACAAAGGAGAGGAAAAATATGAACTAGGAATTTCTTTTTTTTTTTTTTCGGGTGGTTCTTCCATAGCATTAAAAAGTACCTGCAGAGATTGAGGGTGAGAAGAGAATAGTTTTTTGTCGGTGAAAAGAGGAGGAAAAAACTTAATAGCACAGCGAGAATGGCCGAGAAGAAGGTGGTGTGAAGGTGGAGTGGGGTGGCGATGTAGTCCAGAAAACACAGCGCCGCTCTCCATTTCTCTCTCTCTCTCTCTGTATCTCTCTCTCTCTCTCTCTCTCTCTCTCTCTCTCTCGCCTCTGGTTTCGTTTCCTTTTCTTTGACACGCTTTTCTCCAAAATTATGAACAAAATAATAGCTATAACGACTTCGATGCACTTAGGTTAGCAGTTGGGACATGCTAACATTCGGTTTAATTGCAACATTGGACCCATAATTATAACAAGGTTCAATTTTGGTCCTTCAAATATTTTAGGTAGCAATTTTGATCTCATAAGATTGTTTTTCGTAAGTTCTAATCTGTGTAATATTGGTTTTATAAGTTCTAATTTTTATGCGATTTTGTTCTCAACTTGGTGTTTTAATATTTTATTTGTTAAACAACCTGTCGTTTAGTCAAAATACATATAATCTCGTTATAAACCACATGACTAAAATTGTTATTATAGCTAAAGGGTAAAATCGCCATTCGCCAAGGACCAAAATCTTCTACAAGAAGTTACAAGTCTAAAATTGACAACCTGTAAAAGTTACGGGACTAAAATTGCAATTAAGCTATTAATAGTCCACTATTTGGTAATCAAAACTTCCATTATTTATTTATGGTAAATTAAAAAAGTGAATTAAACTTTGCTGGGGTTGCTTCAATTATAAAGTATAAACAAGTCAACTATAACACAAATTATTGGGTGGCTTTTATTTGTCCACCTCATTTTTATAAATTTAAAACATTACCCCCTTAAATTATTAAAGGATACACTTTGTCCCCACCCCCAAACCCCAACTAGGAAATAAAAAAAATTATTCACTTAGGGTTGCAATCGAATCGAACCGAGCCGAGCTTTTGAATGTTTGAGTTTGGCTCGTTTATTATCGTGTCAAATTCGAGACTGAATTTATCGAACATGTTGATGGCTCACGAACTTTTTCGAGCCTTATCGAGCCTAAACGAGCTTAGTAATATTAATTAATAATTAAAATATTCTTCAATTTATTACAAAAAATAAAATTATTTATATTTAAAATTCATAATATATTTATTAAAACTTATAATTTTATTCAAAAAATTAATTTTTTTGAAATATTTTGATATTGTCTTAAGTAAAAATATGAAAAATACCACTAGCTTGTAGCTCAAGTGGTATCACTAATCCTTTATAAGGGTGTTAACTAGGGTTCGAATCCTGTATCTTTCAGTTTATTTGGAATTCTCTAACCAGTAGTCCCAGCTTATTAAAAAAATATATATATGAAAAATTAAAATTAAATTTTTTTATTAGTTCAATTTATACGAGCTTACTAACGAGCATATTTACGAGCTTACTAACGAGCTTGTTCACGAGCTAACGAACCGAATATCTCTAAGTTTGAGATTGGTTCGTGTATTTTATCGAGCCTCATTAAACGAATTTGAATGAGTTTTTATCTGTCGAGCGAATAACTCACATGGCCACTTGGTTCGTTTCGTGTCATAATTCAGTTTGATATGACAAGGCCTAGAATTTGAGATTTTTGGCCCTAGAAAATTATAAATTCACTGTTAGGGGCTAGAGCCTACGTCTTTTCATACGGGTCGGGTTGACCTACAAAACTCAATCCAAGATCTTCCGAAAAGCAACGGGCCAATAACTATTGAAGGCCCAATTAACTGTACCGTTAAAATGGGCCAATAACTATTAAAGTCCCAAATTCGGTGGTGGTGTGTCATTGACCAGCAACTTTTACTATCCCGAATTGAGATGCACTTTTTTTTAACGTCCCAGAGATCATACACCAATTGCGACAAATTCCATATTTTCTTCGAACTATAGGGACATCCGTCTTTCTCCAATGGATGGTCTTAAACTCTAGGGAGGAGAAGAACCCCAACCTCTCTCACTCCGCGATAGTCACAAAAATAACCTTTTATCACTTTGTACAAATTTTAGTTGTAAATTCTTACACAATATGAGCCAATTTCAACAATAGCTTTCACTAATCAATACCAAAATTATTATTAATGTCAAGTACGTTGTATTTTTATTCTTATTTTTGCTTTAGTACTCAAATAAAATATTTGATATGGGATAAATTTATCTTTCCAATTAACGATTGCTTAGGTCGTTAAAATATTGGCTTGTAAATCACATAAATATTATTCGCTATATATAACTATAGAGTTGTCAAACGAGCTGGATGGGGATAGCCTATTAGCCTGGTGCCGGTCCAGTGGGTCAAAGGTAAAAATCGGGCCGATCCAAACAATAACCATGTCTCTATTCTTGGAGCTCAAACTAACCAACAAAAATACAAATAAAATTCGAGTTGGACGAGTGTTTCGAGCCGATTTGGACCTCTAGAAATTAAGTCCAATCGATCTTTTATGGAGTCGGATGTGTTTTGACAGTTTTATATGTAAGTGCGCAAAACATACATATTTTGCAAATGTATGCATAAATATAAATGTATTTATATTACACGAAATACATGCATGTAAATTATATCGGTTAAAAAAAACATTTACCTCCATTCTTGCCTTCCACAAATGTTCGCACGTGTGACAAGGCCAAGAAGGAACTTCGTCTCCTTAATCCTTAATCCTTATAGCTGCTAATGCTGTTTTGCCCCCCTACATCACATTTATATATACTAATATGAGTTGTAAATTATATTAACTAAATATCATATTAGATCAATATAATAGACATACATATTATATAATAAATAGTTGAAAAGTACTATTGTTTTGTTGTACATTATTTCCCTTACTTTTGAGGTGCATTACTAATTAGTATACTTACCATATTTATTCCACATAAGACTTGAAATTAAATTATTATATTTTTCCAACAAATATTTATAATATTATATTAAATTCTTGTAATTACGTGCATAATTGAGAATTGGAGCGTTATGATAAATTAATTTACTGGACACAGTTTAATGGGAAAATCAGTAACGGGATTGACTGGACACGGTTTAATTTACACAACAAATGGGTGTCCAATATTAAAGCAGGAACCAGGTTTTGACTACATTGAGATTTTTGTTGGGTAAATATATATATCTGGAAGGTTTTTGTTTAAGAAAAAATGGCTAGGTGTTTGGATTAAGTCGAGACCTGAATTGGATTCAGTCTCCGCAAGACGAAACGTCTTGTATATAAAGTCTTAATAGATTTCGGCGTTCGTCCTAAGATCAACGACTTTTCTATTTCGAGTTTTAAAGACTTGCAAACTCGAAGTTACAACGAACAAAAGGTGTTTGGACTTTCAAGCTTTTGAATGGAAAGGATGTCAATATCTTTGTAAATGCAAATTACTCGATTATTATCTTGTGTATTTCATGTCTCTTTCATCTCATAGGGGTTCGATTTATATAGGCATCAAGGTGCCCATACGGAAAGATCATATCTTTTGGCTCGAAAAGACATGTTTACACTGAACAGGCGCATCTGTTCAGCCTTTCGCATCGACGCACGACCAGTGCGTGGGTGCGAACGGAAATGACAAAGTCTTGACTTGACGCACGGGCCGTGCATCCGCCCGTGCTCGGATGCGAACAAGTTCGACTTGACGCACGGGCCGTGCGCCCTCTCATGCTTGAATGTGAAACACTTCAGTTGGAAATCCGTTAATTAATTAATTAAAATTAATTAATTAATTTAAAGATTTTTTGGTCCAAAAAGAATAAGGGCCTCCAAACCTAAGCCTAGGCCGAGCCGGACGACGGGCGGTACTATCAAGATCAAGGAAGAAGTGTTCTGAATCAATATATGAAGTTTCTTTTTTCAAAAGCATTATCAGAAAAAATAGAATGAAGTTTTTTGAAACAACAGAAAAAGAAATCCACTGTGTGCTTTTGAATCACACCCACAAGCATATAAGTCCTCACCCCTTTAAAAACTTGGGTGCCCCCAAGGGCCCAAACCCATAAGTCCAACTTGGGATATATCAAGTGAGCAAACTTTGCCTCATTTTCTTATGTGGGATGGAACAATTCTCCTTCCCCATATTTTCCATTTTCCATACTATTTTCTAGTATTAAGTGGCTAACTTTTAGCATTAATTTCTCATTCACCCGGAATTGGTTTTGACTTTTGAGAAATTCCAAATGCAATTCTCATCTACTCTCTTAGTAGAATTTTTTAGAAATAATTTAATTCCATTTTTCACTAATGGAAATCACTTAATTATTTGGTCAAAATTGGGTCAACACCCATTTTACCAAACAATTCCAACAATTTTCTCTTAGGGACGATTAGATTGTTAATATGGTAATTGTAGCACTAGAAAATATACATCTTGAGTAGTAAGATGTATAAGGCCATAAAAAATAGAGAACAATGATAGAAAATCTTACTGCTAGAAAACAGTGAGAGAAAATTTTTGAGAGAAAAAGACTATAGTTTGATAATGTGATTGGATATGAGACGATAATATAATTATTAAAATTGATTTGATAGAAAAATAGTAAAATAATAATTGAATATGGTTGGTAGTTAGAAATATGTGAGTGGTTAAATAGTAAAATTTACGGAAAAATATATAATTATTATTTGTTATATTTTTAGAAAAGTGGGAAAAAATAAGAATTAGTGAGTAGTGCATTTTAAGAAAATTTTGGTATGCAATCACATTTTGGTTTGAAAAATTCTCTTTAATGGAACAAAAATGAATTTTGTTTCCTATCCAATCGCCACCGAGTATGTATAGTTCTGCGTAAGAGAGTCTTTTTTATTCCCGAGAAAGAGCGAGTAAAAGAGTTAAATAGTTAAAAATTGAAATTTTCTTGGGTGTAATTAGGGTTTGGATTGTGAAGTCTCACCTATTAGAGAGGTCAAATTTAAAACTCTATCCTTCCCTCCATCATATTGTAATGGTTTGAATTTGTATTTAGAAGGAAAAATACAACTATTTTCAGTAAACCATAGCGCCTGAAAATTGTGTTGTTTTTCTTCTTGGTTGCATTATTTTCTTATGTGCTATTTTTTTTTTTTTTTTTGAGGTATCTTATGTGCTATTTTGATCACCCCATTGATGGACCTCGTTTTCATCTTCTTATTCCACTTAATTGGATGAATATATAACACGTGCTATTTAGGTAAATATGGTTCGCCAATTGATTTGATATATCTACACATGTCATTCATCAGAATTCAGAACAATGGAGCAGGAAGTTGGAACAGGAATCCTAATCTCTAATGCCTTGAAAGGTTTTATTTCTTTAAAATAAAAATCAATGAGCGAGTAAATGCTGGATAATAAAAACTAAACCATATTTATATATGAAATGTTCAGAGAATCTCTATATACCAGAAAAATCCCAGTTTATGTTTCGACAAGTAAATAAACATCATTGGATCGTCTATCAACGTTAATTATAACAAAATTATGCATATTGTTTTTGGTTTTTATTTAAAGTAAATCTCACTTACTCTATAGATTGGAAAATGGGACTCAGCAATTGGAAAAGCTCCTGTCTTCTTAAGAATCACCAGAACAATTGCACCAAAATTTTAAAGAAAATGTCCTTTTATATCTTCCCTCGGTCAATTTCCTGCAAAGATTCATGTTTGATTCTACGTGGAAAAAGCAAAATAAAGGATTGCAATTTTTTATTGAACTCTAAATTTAAGGACCCCCAGAGATTTACCCACATAATCAGAGATTTACACCGAAAAATACTCTTTTTCTTACAAATAAAATCTTAGCAACATAAGTTATAGTCTACGTAATGATTAATTAAGGGAAATCCTAAAGGGTTTTGGGACAATCTTGAGATAAAAAAAGAAAAATACCAAGAACAAAAATATTTCTTTTAGAAATAGCAGTTACACTGTGTACTCACGGTTCGGGGCAAAATTGTCATCCCTAGTTACACACAGGAACCCTATACATATAAAAAGGGATAATTACAAAAAGAGAAAAAAAACCTTGAGGTTTAGACTAATTAAAAAAAAAACTCAGGGATTTTTTAAATCTACACACCAAAAAAAAAAAAACTCTTAAGGTTTGATTTTGTCTAAATTTAAGGGGGTAACTGTAATATTTCTATAAAAGTTAGAGGGTTTTTGAAATATTTTTTTGCTTATGATGGGGAGAAATATAAGACATAATCAAACCTCAAAAGTTTTTTGTAATTTTCATAAAATCTCTGGAGTTTTTGTAATTAGCTTGAACCTCAGGGTTTTTATTGTAGTTATCCCTATAAAAACACAATAATTTTCTGTTTATTTTTTTTTTTTTGTAAGTAACTTGAACTTCAGGGTTTTTATAGTAGTTATCCCTATAAAAACAGAGTGCAATAGGACTGAATCCCACATAAAACATCATTCTTTCAAGAATATCAGTGCTTCAATACTTTTTATCCACATATTTATTGTACAAGAAGGGCATAGATGCATTAAAAATGAATAAATAAAACACACACACAGACACAAACGTGCAAACAAACAGGAAAAATCTCAAAACACTTGGAAGTGGAAATGGAACTTACAATGTAAGAAATTCGTGGAAGGTCGAGTGGAAAATCGATTGTGAAGAACTAAAATACGAGATATATATTGTATTGGTAAGGCGTTCTCATGAACATATAATTTAATGTTGCGAAGTGGGCGCAGTTTGTATATCTAATAAACGCGTTATGAATAGCAAAATAAGATAATAAATTTACATAGGTCTTATTAATTTCTTTTACCTAATCTTAACAATGAAGATGGAATCCGAACACTTTAGTTGAATTCAATGAATATAACCATAAATATTACCATTACAACATATGTGTAGCTTGTGGATAAATTGATTGAAGCATTTATGTATTGGCCCAGCTCGTGTTCTCCGCAACGAAGATTTGGTGTAAAATAGTATTTCATCTCGCATTCATATTTAACCAATATATGCCATATATATACTTATGACGTATATTAATATACACGTGTTGTAAACATGCGATGAAACTTAAATTGAAATTAATGTTCGACAATCTTTTCTTTCTTAAGTAAGTCTCATGAGTCAGACCCAACTTATTTATAAAACAAAGCAAATTAGATTCATATTTAAATTAGTTAGCTAATATGGATCATTTTAAGATCTATTTCACGAAATTAAATGTGTAAGACCATCTCATACGAATTTTTATCTTCTCTCTTTCAAAATGACGTTATAACAGCAACATACATAAAACGTGACATGTTACACGTTACATCATATTAATATAGTGTAATTATATGTCAGGTTTCAGAACTCAATATACACTTTACAAGTAACTGCTAATTAGTTTTAATGAAGATATTTCATTTCTAACTTACCAAAAAAATTACGTTCAACTGTTCAAGTACTAAGACTAGGTATAAAAATATAGCTTAATTAATTTACTCGTCTTGGCTTTACAATTATGATGGTGCTCTGATTGATTTCCATGCAGCGGAGGCATCGAGGCTGGATATTATTTGCCAACCAAATTTAAAAAAAAAAACAAAAAAAGGAAAGAAAGAAACAATCACATAATAATAAAGAGAATCTATTTTTTTCTCCCCAAATCCTAGCCCTTTTTGTTTCTTCTTCTTCTTTTTCTTCTATCAATATACTTATGTGGAGAATCAGGAAAATAATTTCCAATGCTTTTAGTCTCACTAAATTTGTCTCCGATGGATTTTTTTATTGTCTCAATAGGTGGCTTTCATTTGTCCCCAATATGTAGGGGTGGCCAAATGGATTGGGTTCCAAATCGGAACCAGAACTGTTGACCGGAACCTGATTCCAAAATTAGAACTGGCCGGTTCCTTGGTGTCAAAAACCACTGAATCAATGGGTTTAACCGCCAATTCGAACCGGCAGTTTCAAAGGTAAAACTGACGATTTTTATTTTATTCCGATAAAAAAGACCTGGGCAGCTGGCCGGCTAACGTTGTATGCATCTTAAACATTCAGGAATTGTGGTCAGTAATACATTTTTCGAACTTCTGGAAAGAAACCAGAAAGATCGTACAGACGGTCTCGGGTCTTGCTTTCATGAGTTAATAAACGAGAAAATGAACCTCGTTGATAAGGGCTTTTCACATGTCAAAAACTGCTCTCTTTCGATCAAAGTATTCGTCTAACCACCCTTGGATCAACTTGACTTCAGCTGCCCTTTGCTCTATCAGCCAATCAGGATCCTCCGCTGTTGCTGGACGTAAATCTAAGTGATGGGCACCTAATGAACAATCAAAATGTTAGTCATTGTACAGAAAGCACCAACTCGCGTTTTCTTCTAGTTTCCAAAATCAATGCATCACGGTCAAGTTTTTATGTTCTTCACATGTGTCAGCAAAAGTTGATAAATTCGGTCAGATCGTCTTATCTGATTTATCACTAATACTCTAAGGTTGGAATCAGCTGAAATGCAGACCAAAGGTACTAAACACAGAGTTCGTGAAAAACACCAAAAACATATGTGGCCTTGAGCACAACTAATAATGCAGAGTGTATACTTGATCAATAGCAGATACTTGTCATGGTATGGTGAATGTACTCAATGCAATATAATATATTGACAAAATTCTGGTATGCAGACACTCTTTAGTAAAATTTAGCAACCATCAGAATATTTCAGTAAAAACTTAGCTAGCACTGAAGTAGCCATAAATTTAAGAGTTCCAATAATTTTATTTTCAGTTGATCTAATTTCAGCACACAACATCATCACGTCCAAAATCTTAAAAATAACTGGTACAGCAGAACAGGAACTCAAAATAGTCAAAAATTTAACCAAGCACTGACTTTTATATTTGGTTGAAGCACTGAATTTCAGCACAGGAAAAGAATGACTTAGGTTGTATTTGGAGGTTATTATTCAGTCCCATTAGTGATAGTAGTGAAAAAGAAGGTATAAAGGAATTACTGTAACATTCGATTAAAACAACATGAAACCTGGTTCGAGCATAATTTACCTTTTTCTGTAACAAGAGCTACAATAGTTTCAGATATATCCTCCAAAACACTGCACCAATATCATTCTATCTCGTCAATTATTTAACCAGTGCTTCAGAGTTGAGCAAATGTATAAACACAAACAGCTAAGACCTTACCTGCCGCCACTCCAGGGATCCAATAACCCATTTGAGAATATGATGTTACTTCCAAAGGTTTTCAAGGCATTCTTAAATCCCTTTATAATGAAAAAGACAAAAGCAAGAAACAAGTCAATAAAGTGCAAGTAAAATCCCATAGTCCTTGTGCCAAGAAAAAAAAAGAAGAAAACTAAGAACTCCTGCCGTATAAGGTGCGAAAAAGGGGGAGGGATTTCATATCAAGACTTTTGGCTTCATGGTGATCCTTCCAATGTTAATAATGGAATTATTCTTCACGCTAAGAAGAAAAGTTCCAACTTTATTCAAATTGAAATCATTTATATGCATTAGTTCAGACAAATTTTTATCAATTAAAATAGGGCGTCAAGTTTGAAAGAAAACATGAGTCTTAAAGTTGTACCCTCTCATAAAGTTCTAGCTCCTCCCAATCAAAGACAATTGAAGGAAAATGTGGACAACAGATCCCTTACTGATTCTAGGATAAATTACAAAATTTACCCATAGGTTTATCTTAATTACAAAAAAATCCAATTATCTTTCTCAATAACGAACACCCTTAAGGTATTACGAACACCCCCTTCAAGTTTGTATTTACTTAACAAATATCCCCTATTGAGGATGCAACATGTAAAACCGTAACAAATATGAAGGGGTATTTGTAATATTAAAAGATACCTAGACCTTTTTGTAATCACACTAAACTCAAGGGTATTTTTGTGATTACCCATGATTCTACTATATATAAAACATTAATATATTTGAGCACAGCTTTCATACATGTCCACCAAATTCAGTAGTTATCCAAGTAGGCCTGGGTTTGACATGGTAATTCTCCAAACACCATTCTTCATCGGAAGTGTAATTATAATTATATGCCGGAAACATGCTACTCTTCTTGCTGCTAGACATTGGCATGACCATCTCAGTACACGCCTGATAAAAATCAGGCAAACCATTAGTTAACTCATACAGCCGTTCAAGAGGTACACATTTTAAGCAAAAGCATAATGTTGTCACAATATTGCACCTGCCAGTTCCACCCATTCATACCATGAGGATCATCATCCAAATCAAAGCAGTCGACAGTTCCTGTATAATTGTAATAAACACTAACTCCTTGAATATGCGCTGCAAGATACTAGTCCCATTAGGACAATTGTCAATCTTTCTACATACCTGACCAAGATGGGTATATTGGTTAGCGTTAGAGCAAGTATATATTATGGACAGAAACAATCTAATGGAGCCACCAATTAATTTGGTAAGAATATCCTAACTTGACTGCTCAATAATCAGTATATAGGTCCAGCAATAAGTTGTTAATTCAAAGGTCAATACTATCAGTTAGAAATGTGGAAAACAAAATTAGGCTTTCACCCAAGGTATGCAAACAGCTCCACCGTAAAAACATCTACACGTCACTTGACACAACCAAACTTCACATTTGTAGCTAAACAAACCTCTTTTATTGGGTTTCCAGGCATTGGCATTAAAAAGTCAGCAGGGTAAGGGTAATTTCCCATTCCCAAATAACTATAAGCGGAAGACAACCAGTTCGAAAGGTCATCAGCACTCTCGAGTTTCCTGCCAATTCAACCTTCAGTATCAGAGTCAAGAAATATTACACTGATAAAACGTATTACATGGAAAAAAATTAAGGACCTGCTAAAAAGTTAATAATAGTAAGAAAAAGAGACTTTGAGTTTGAATCCTTACTTGCAAAAGCGGAAAGTTTCAGTCAGATACGAAAGTCCACTACTTTTCTGTCCCTCTGATTCAATTACATCCCAAGAGTCTTTTATAGTATTAAAGCAGCTAACACTCTCGCGCTGCCAAGGAAATGAATAAGCAAGGATCAGGACACAGAACACACTCCAAGGATTATCAACTATAATTCATACAAATATCAAAACAAGTTAAAAGTTGAAACATACTCTAAAATCATTGGAAACGATGTCATAAAATGTCTCCGGAGGCACAAGATCCTCAAACTGAAGAATGGGTGCCGAAGAAGCAAGTGCCCCAATGGCAAGGTGGGGATACTTTAGCCGCATCCATGCCGCTAACACTGTTTGATGCAGAAATTTAATAAATCTAACAATTACGAAAATCTTCTCATCACATTGAATACAAGAATTTCTTACTTCCCCGTATGATCCACCAAACAGCACTACGGGACAAGCCTGGGCAGACAAATTCCTTTTCAGCTCAGTGATCAACACAGCAAAATCAGCAAGCGCTTGCTCAGCTGTTAAATGTGCTAATGTAGTTGCATTCTTATATGCCTCCTCCCCACTGCCATATGGCATCGACTCTCCATAGTACCTATGCTGCCAACCAAATCTCTAAGAATCTCACCACAAAGTTTACTCATATTACCCTAAATCCTCAGTAATTGAAAAACTAACAACCCACACATTCGTCCTCATAATTAATTTCAGAACACATATTTGTTACATTTACGGCTACTCTATAATCCGAATTGCAAATTGAAAAACACAAAATCACAAATAAAATTACCTCGGGGAAAATGATCATGGCGCGGAAACGAGGAGCGAGCTCCCACACGAAGCCGGTATTAGCGGCGAACCATTCAATATCACCTTCATTGCCACAGTAGAAGAAAATGGGGCCCAGTTGATCGGGGCCCTCCCAATGTTCGGTGTTGATCAGGTAGCGTTGGCGGAACTTGGGGAGGTCCGAAAAGCTGAAGTGGTCAAGATCCTGATCGAAGTAACGGGTCTCGTATCGGTAACTCGGAGCTCCGAGAGGACCCGTATAGTTGGAGCAAGAGAATTTTCCGAGAAAGCGGGGGGCGTGTTTGGGAGATCGGTGGAGGCGAGAAGGGCGTGGGGATGAGAGTGTTGGTGGGAAGAAGGAGAGGAGAATTAGGAAAGAAAGCGTTTTAAGGAAGTTCGCCATTTTTGAGTTTTTTGAGTTCCAGCGGAACCAGGGAACTTTTTCGCCACTTGTAGGATTTTTGGCATATATACAAATAATTATATAAAAATGTTACATTTTAATGTATTTTTATTAATTGTAATGATTTTTTATTTTTTTCTATAAGATTATGTTTTACTAACTTATATTTTATTTTTGAATATATAATTTAATGGGATTTTAAGCGATAAATTTGTAACGGCTTAATTGTAAAATTGGTCCCGTAACCAGTGGCGGATCCATGAATTAGTAGTATGGTGGGCTAAGAAGTAAAGATTTATTAACTACACAAAAAATATATTTTATAAAAAGTATATTTTAAAACTTCAAAGCATAAAATTCATCAATAATAGAATCTACATCTATATTGTTAACAAAATCTTGTTCAATATAGAGCATCAAACAGTCTTCAAGAAAGTCATCTTCATTTTATTACGAAGTGCCGTCTTCAGTGGCGGACGCAGGATTCGGGACTTGGGGGGGCGAAACCTACGAAGACCTATAGAATGAATTTTTCTTAAAACTTTTGGGGGGGCAAATATAATTTTTCATTAGTATATATATAATTTTGAAATAAATAACAAGTAGAAAAATTGAGTATTAAAAAATTTTGGGGGGGCAGTTAGATCCGCCATTGGCCGTCTTCACATGCATCATTGTTTAAAATGTTCTTTCAGTTGTGGAAGTTGAAACAAGTAGTGTCAAAAACAAGATGAATTAATCTAGGCAACATAACATAAACTGTTGATCTTCCACTCTTCTTTAATTGTTGGCACCACTCAAGAAGTGTAGAAACCTGAAAATTTTGAACCACATCATGTTTATAATGTATCAGCTCATACTCCAGACAAATAATATCTTGATCTGTGAAATCTTCAGGATAGAATTTCTTTGCAAGCTTGCAAATATCATGACTGTTGAAAGACCCAAAGGAATTTTTAGGATCTAATGCCCACTAAGAGAAAGGAGTTCCACAAGTATATCGTTAAACCTTGTACTTAACTCCATCAAAATGAAACGCTTCGTTAAAGACATCAAAATGGTAATGATGTTCAACTGTAGTTTGCACACGAGAACGACCAATCTTATACGAACGATCTAAGTTTGGAACATCAATAACATTTGAAGAGCAAAAAACCTTCACTTCTTCAAGAAATTTAGTAAATGAGCAATAACAATGATTCTATATTTCTATTGTGTTATATTTTTCGATATTCTTATCGGTTAGTAGCTAGCATAAGAGTTAATCATTTTGGTTTAGAAAAAGACAAATCAAAGCAATTTTTACAAATCAACTCACTTTTGATAATTCAATTGCAATTCATCATTAAAAAGTAAAAAAACTTCATCATTTGGCGGAAGCATTGTTAATTCATCATTTCTTAAAATTCAATTGCAATTCATCAAAAACAATAATTATTTCGTATCTTTTTAGTAATGAGCAAGTTTCTTGTGAGACCGTCTCACGGATCTAAATCCGTGAAACGGAGCCCCAACTCCAATAATACCCAAGAATATGTGTTCCCACTCCAAGCATCCTTTGGAAGCTTCTTATTATCCATCACGTAGCTCGCATTCCGCCACCAATGGTTCTAGCAGCTCACATTAATCATCGAACCCCCCAAATAAACTCACATTAACATCAATTTTCGCAAAAGAGCTCAATCTGTATTCACCCATCATATTAGTATCAATTAAACCACCCAAATGGGCAACTTAATGCCACCCAGTGGAGAATAAAAAATTACCTCCATTTCTATTTTCTTCTAAGAGTGCCACATTTTTTTTTTTTATCTTTTTGGGTTTTTGTCAGCAAGGTAATAGCACATAGAAGGCTACAACCTGTAAGTCCAAGCGGCTACGATAATCTAAATGGGGGTGAATAGATTATCTCCATCTTTTCGATTTCGCCCTCTTTTTCGAACCGGATGCTCAAAGACAATAATAAAGGTGCGGAATATAAACAACACGCTTTGATTTATAGTAGTTCAACCCACCTAGGGCCTAATCTAATACCACCCCAGTATATCCGGGATGGATTTCAAAAAGAAATTTTTTTTTATTAATTACCAAAATTGATACAAATTTAACTTACAACACCTTGAAGAGCACCACACTCTTCTTTAACACCACCTTTGGAGATTACCACAATCTCCCTTTGAAGATTACCACAATCTT
Organism: Rehmannia glutinosa; assembly: GCA_016081115.2. Taxonomy (NCBI): domain Eukaryota; kingdom Viridiplantae; phylum Streptophyta; class Magnoliopsida; order Lamiales; family Orobanchaceae; genus Rehmannia; species Rehmannia glutinosa. Next base: position 10,164,096 of record CM071928.1, read on the forward strand.
CCTTCAACGGCACCTTGTGAAGATTACCACAATCTTCAACCTTGAAGAATACCAAATTCTTCAACACCTCAATAAAAAGATCACCACAATCTTCTTGCACCTATCACCTAGATCATCCAAGTGTGTTCTTACCACAAGAACACTCACAAGGATATCTTGTGTTTGAATGATAACCAAAAGTCAAGATTACAACTCAATAATGAATATTACAATTTGAGTGCAAAGTGTAATCAAGAAATAAAGCCTAGACCTCAAGATGTGAAAGTGAAATACTTAGGCTATAAATACAACAAGAGTGTTGAATATGAAAGCTTGGAAATTTGCAGATTTCTTGTTGTGTATTTGCTTGTGTTGTTGTGTTGTGTTCAATTCATCCTCTATTTATAGGGAAGTCTTTACCAACATAGGCTCCCAACACAGGCTCCTTCCTCTTCACTTTTGTCTACAAAAAGAGGATCACAAGATGTAGAAATATTGTACAAAATTGAAAAGTAAATCTTGCTGTCAAAGAATTCAAACGGTATAATTTTGCTGTCACAAAATAACATAAGGCGACCGGTTGCCCTGTTTAAGATTTCAAACGTTTGAAAAAATAGTGCGATCCAGGTACGGGTCGAAGGGGGGGTCGACCGGTTGAAGGGGGGTGCGACCGGTCGCTCTAGGGTGCGACCAGGTCCCCCCTCTTTTTTTTACGTAAATTGTTTGTTTCTGTCTGTTTCAAGTTTGTGTTCTTGGTCAGTCGACGCTTTGGGCGGCCAGGTGCCGACCTCCAATATGAAATGTTGTCCGATTTTTGTCAAAAATAAACTTCAAGAAATACTCCAAAAAATTAGTAAAAACATTTTAAATCAATTGGGAGTATTTGGACAACATTTACAAACATTGTTTTGGTGTAAAAACCAATATAAACAAAATCATCAAAAGTGTTGTCCAATTTTAATCAAATTAAAAACTCTAAAAAATACTCCAAAAATTAGCAAAAACATTTTAAATCATTTAGGAGTATTTGGACAACATATAAAAACATTGTTTTGGTATAAAAACTCATTTAAACAAAATCATCAAAATCTTGATAAAAACATTTATCTAACACAACCTCCATTAACTTTGAACCCCACTTTTAAAGAGAAAATGCATCAATTTAATAAATATAGCAAATAGTAGTTGTGTAATACTTTTAAACTAAAGTATATTATTTTCAAGTAAAAAGTGATAGCTTTAAAGGAAATAGTGTATAACTTTAAAAAATATAGTAAGTAATCCTTTTACAATAAGAATTAATACGTTTCAAGTAAAAAATGATACTTTGCAAGTAAAGATTAATATTTCTAAGAGAAAAATAGTAAGTAATATTTTTTAAGTAAAAAGTATTACTTTTAGAATAAAAAGTAATAGTTTAAAGAAAATAGCATATTATACTAAAAGATGTAGTAAGTAATACTTTTATAATAAAACGTAATACTTTCGGAGTAATAAATGATACTTTTCAAGTAAAGATTAATACTTCTAAAGAAAAAATAATAAGTAGTATTTTTAAGTAAAAAGTATTACTTTTAGAGTATAAAGTAATAGTTTTAAAGGAAATAACATATAATACTAATAGATATAGTAAGTAATACATATATTTCAATATTTCATTTCAATATTTCATTTGTTCCTACAATGCCCTTGACTTTTAGACAAAATACATATAACCATTAGAAGTTATAGGACTGAAATTGCTATCTTGACTAAAAGGCAAAATTGTCAAGGACCGAAACTATCACATCCAAAAATTACAGGACTAAAATTGCAATTAAGCCAAATGTCTAACACGAAGCACTTCTTTTTACGGGAGACCGGGAGAGTTAGATATTTCATATATTGCTATATAGTCGAATTAGTCATAAATTTTAAAGACATGTTTCCTTTATATAGATGAGATTTATCAAGTCAATATATTCTGAAATAATATTTAAATTTTAAATTTTAAGAATTCTCAATTAATCAAGGATTCCGCATTATTACTATTGAGAATCAAAACTGATTTAATTATAATGGATTTGATTATTGAATAACTTAGCAATCGTGGGATACCAGAATAATTATTATTCTATCTAGACTGATAAAATGATTTATTTTTTTACCTTTCTTATCAAAGCTAATTTATGGATCAAATAGAAATCTAACACTATCCTACATAATTGATAGAATGACTTCATTCCTTTATTATCAGAACGGGTTGATAATGAATAAGATATAGTGTTTAATTTTTATTTAAAATTATTAACAGTAATATTCTTCCTTTTTTCTTTATCATATATTTAATTCACCTATTGGTGTAAACTAATATAAATGAACTTTCTCATCAGATGCTATTTTTTCACATATTACATAGTCCACTTATATAAATAATATTCATTTTAATATCAAAATCAAGATAAAACAATGTATATAAACTTTTTAACACATTATCGACTAAAATATATTTCACTCTTCAATAGAGAGAATATTTTTCTCTTGTATTCCTTGCAATTTTGTACACATTACGTCCCATATTCATAAGCATATAATTATAATTATAATTGTAAATTCACAAAATCAATAACATAGTAAATTGAGAATTAATACACATCATTGAGAGTATGGAAAATCACAATATTAATAATGTGATTCGTAGAATAATCAATACCTTAGAAGTTAGAACATGCATGGGAGGAACGAGACTTTTCAATTAAAAGGGAGAAGAGACAAATGGACATAAACCATATTTGTAATACTACCCTTGGAGCACATCGTTAAAAGCTTACTAGAAAAATACCTTGTGTGAAAAATTCTAAGAAAAAAGAGCAAATTACTCTTGTATGATGCATATTATGTAATATCCAGTGGCGGATTCAGGAATTAGTAGTAGGGTGCGCTAAGAAATAAAAATTTAACTATACAAAAAATATATTCTATAAAAAAATATATTTTAATATTCAATGAAGTTGTGCCCTACGAAACTTCAAAACACAATTCATCAATAATAGAATCTGCATCTATATTGTTAACAAACTCTCGTTCAATTGAGCATCAAAAAGTCTTCAAGAAAGTCATCCCCAATTTTATTACAAAGTGATGTCTTCACATGCATCATTGTTGGAAATGTTCTTTTAGTTATGTCAGTTGAAACATGTAGCGTCAAAACAAGATGAATTAATCTAGTCAACATAACATAAATCGTTGATCTTCCACTCTCGTTTAATAGTTGGCCCAACTCAAGAAGTGTATAAACTTGAAAAATTTGAACCACATCATGTTTATAATTATGAGCTCATACTCCAGAGAAATAATATCTTGATCTGTAAAATCTTCAGGATAGAATTTCTTTGTAAGCTTGCAAATATCATGACTGTTGAAAGATCCAAAGGAATTTTTAGGATCTAATGTCACAATAAGAGAAAGGAGTTCCACATATATATCGTTAAACCTTGTATTTAACTCCATCAAAATGAAATCTATTGCTTTGTTAAAGACATCAAAATGATAATGATGTTCAACTGTAGTTTGCACGCGAGAACAACCAATCTTATATGAACCATCCAAGCAGGGACGAATCCAAAATATTTTATAATGGGGGCACAAAATAAATGCAATGAATTACATCAAAAATTAATTAGTAAGGGCACACTTTTATTTTTTAAACTAATTAATATATAGCTTTTAACAATTAATAAAAAAACTACATAAAATATAGTTAGGGGGAATCAACCGGAAAAAGGTCACATGCACGGCACATGACCATATTTCCGGCCAGACATGCTTATGTGGCAACTATGTGGACCTTATATTGTTACTGCAGAACCAAAATTGCAAATTTGCCATCTTTTTTCTCAATTCTTATTTAATAAATTCAATTTAAAATTTAAATATTGTCAATGTAATAATTAATATATTTACAAAAATTCAATAATACAAAAATATTTTTCGTTATTAACTTTTTCTAGATTTTTTTGTCACGTAATTTAATGTTTGATTTTGATAAATAATTTATAATCATCATTAAATATTTTAGAAATAATACATGAATAATCTTGAAGAAACATGAATAATCTTTAATGTTACTTTAAAATATAATTAATTAAAAACCAAATCTTTTTAAGAATAATTAAATTGACAATTTAAAAATATTTGAATAGGAAATTTAGTTACAGTTTTTTTTCTTGTTAATTTAATTTAAAATTTAAACCTTGACAAATTTATATTCATCATTAAATATTTTAGAAATAATACATGAATAATCTTTTTTGTTTGGAAAAAAAGTGAATAATCTTCAATGTTACTTTAAAAATATAATTAATTAAAAACCATTTTTTTTAGAATAATTAAATAGACAATTTAAAAATGTTTGAATAGGATTTTTAGTTACAGTTTCTTTAATGTTATAATACTAATTTTTTGTTTACTTTTCTTTGTTTTTTCTTTTTCTTTTATGTTTCTTTCTTCTCCATTTTTGTCTCGTTTGCTTCTGAAACCAGAAAAGCCATCCGCCACCGCCGCTCAACCACGCCTATGCGGCCACCATCGCCACCACCGAAGAGAATACAACTAGTCGAACTCGTCACAGTGAAAATCAGACTGATCCATTTTCAATTAGTATTAAAACTCTAATTTTGGGGTGTAAAAATTTCGAAAAAATGTAAAAACCCCGACAAAGAAATCAAAATTTTACGGTGGGCGGTGGCGGGGCGAAAGGTTGGCGGTGGTGGTGGTGGCGGCGTCTTGTGACAAATCGAGCTTTAGTGGTGATGGTGGTAATGGCGGCGTAGGTGGAAGTGAAAAAGAAATAAAAACAATTAATTATAAACAAAAAAAAAGGAAATAAAAATTGAATAAGAATTATAAAATGATAATTCTATATTACTTTAGAATTTGAAAATAATATTTTAATTGACATGGTACATTCATAGGTGACATGTAAGCGCCACATCAGAAACAAAAAATTCAATTAGGCCAACTCATTTTCACATAAGCATGTCTGGCCGGAAATATGGTCATGTGTCGTGCATGTGACTTTTTCCGGTTGATTTCACAATTTCCGGCGATTTTAGGATCAAAATCGCGAAAAATTTGAAGTTACAATATATTTTTGCAAATCACGATTCGAACAGGACTAAAAATGCAAATACTCTAAAGCTACAGGACTAAAATTGCAATTTTGCCTGAATACATATACCATTATGAAACCGGTTTATAATTTTTTTTCCACCATTCACACCCTCCGGCTCTATAAATTGGCGTTTCTCGGCAGAACTTGAGTTGAATCATTTGACTTGTCATTTAATGGGCTAGTGGCTACACATGGGCTGGCAATGAACCAATGGGCTAGTCCACCAAGTTTCTTTGCCAAGTATTTTCACTATTTCTCAATTCAAAGTACATGAAGTTTCCTTCAAATATTTATATTGCGAATAAAGAATTTGTTTTTTAAAAAATATATTTTGATCTACTTAAGAGGGTGTTTGGATAAGCTTGTAAGCGCTCTAAAATGTTAGATAAATTTTTATCAAAAAGATCTTATAAACTCCTAAAATGAGATGTTATAAGCTTATAATGTCATCTCCAACCGGCCCAAATTCCTGAGCCAATGCCAAAATGAAGCAATATTGCTGCTCCAATCGAGCGCTATCCACTGCGCCAAAATAGAGGGGTGAATAGTGATGCGCCATTTCTGGCGCAGCACTTTAGCGGCGCTATCCAACTTTTTACTTTTTTTTTTTTTTAGTTTTGTAAATTGAGATATGTTATAATATGTTTTTTTAAAAGTTATCTATTTTTAAATATGTTATAATTTGTATGTATGATTTATTATTAAAAAAATATGAATATTCCTTCAAAAAAATATTAATAATTTGTAATTTAGTTGTTTATTATGGTTGTATTATTAATTACTATTTTTAATTTTATCTAACTGCATGCCACATTTTTAGTGCAAAATATATTCTTTAATTTACTAAATAAGAATTTATAATACTATGTTTAAAAAAAATTGGTTTCAATAAAATAATTTTTATATTGAAATAATAAAGAATATTCAAAAAATATTCTTTTTGTGCAAAATTTGAAGTGGATGTGTTGGAGATGGATTTTAAGTTTGGTGCAGAAATTGCACTACTTTAGTGCAAGCTGCACTAAAATAGAATCTGGGTTGGAGATGGCCTAAGCCCTTTATTTTTTTAAAAAAAACTCTTATTTTAACAACCCCTTTCGGTTTGATCATTTTAATTGAAAAAATGTCATTACTAACATCTTATAAGCTCTTTCATCTTGTATTATCTAAAAAAATCATCCACTTATTTTAAAAATAAGATCTAATATCTTATAAGCTCTAAAAACATCTTATAAGATGTAAGAGTTTATTAATCATTTTTTTTAGAAGAGTTTATTAATCTTTTAAATAAGCACTATAAACACAAAACACAAAAAATATGAGTTTTTTGTATGGGTATGAGTTATAAGATGAAAGAGTTTATAAAATCTTTTAAATAACCTCAAAAGCATCTTATAAGCTCTAAAAATATTTTATATATAAAAAGAGGTGGTCTTACATGAGACCGTTGAATCGTACAAAACACAAAAAGTATGAGTTTGGGTTGGAATACTATTTAGATATAAGATTTGTCTCATGAGTCATGAACTATGTCATGAGATCGATCGTCTTATACGAGTTTTTCTCACTGTGTTGTTCTGTAATATGTGTGTTAAAAAGTCAAATGTACTTTTTTTACTATTAATTTCTTGATATTTAAGTCCCCTGAGCCTCCAACAATTCTTGAAGATTTTATTGATCTTGACACAAAATAATTTTGAAATTTGAACAGAACAAAAAGAAATTAAGTTAAAGAAGAATATGAGAACTGACTTTGTTGCAAACAAAAATATGTTTTTCATTTTCCTTCTCTGGTTTAAGTTACTTATTGATTTTTAAAATAATAAAAATAAAAAAAATCACATTTTTATTGGAAATATATATCAATTTAACTATAAATAAAATAAAATAGTTTATAATATTAAATAATTTCATAATTTTTATGGTGAAATTGAATTTCTTGCAATCTCATTTTCCTCTCATAGAAATGGACTTTGCGTGCTATCCTGACCCATTCCTAGACCATCTGCCCTTGGAATAGAAATCAGAAAACCCATTATCAGACAAGCCCATTTATCTTGGTTTTGGCATTAGTCCACTCCAAGATTATGGTGGGATTTAGAGGACCCCATCTGCCATTACTTTGTGCTACACAAAGATGAGTCACAAACCTTCAACCGTAATCTCATCATCACTTAAACCAACTGCCAACTAAAAATTGGTATAGAATACTCGAGCAAAGTTGTTTAATTCATGTGAGACCTCATACGTGGACATATTATATTTATGGTGATTCTTTGAAGAGTTTTTTGTGACTTTACGCATCATGGACACGTACCCAAGGGCGGAGCCAGGAAATATTTCGGGATGGGCCGATACGCGAAATGGGGTGAATCGAATAAGAAAATCATATAAAATATACTTAAAATAATTTTTTTTAAAAATTTTATAGGGTATTTTTTTTTTAAGATGGGGGGAGGGCGGGGCCCAGGTTGGGCCCCCCTCCCTCCGCCATTGCACGTACTGTACACATCATTTATTTTTTATTTATTTAAATGATGATGATTATTGAGTATATATTAATATATTAATGTGGTGTGTGAATGAAATTAAATTATTTAATACCGAAATATATTTAATGTGATTTATTTGAATGATATTTGAGTCAATAGTCCAGTTGTATATTTTGGTGGACCATCTTGTATATTATTATGCCTTTCATTAATTAATTTACTATTACTAAATCATTACGTTGTTTATTACGTTGTGTATTATGATTTGATTCCTGTTAAGATACTATAGAGGAGTGAGTATGAATTTTCATTTCACGTAGAGAATTATCCATCTAAAAATAATGATTTAAAATCAATAATAAAAATTATTACGGGCTACCATCATGACAAGTAGATGTGTCGAATTCTTTTTATGGACCCGATGATGGGGCACGGCTGAGTTGCCAAAATAATTCGGGTCGGCCCCATCGGCCCAATGAGCTCGATACAATTACATGTATTTTTAAAGCATCAATTAGATTTGAACTCTAAAAATAGCGGCCTAAATGAACTTTGGGATGGCCCGTCGCATATCGATTTTTTCCCATGGCCCCGGCGAGCCATCCTTGCCTCGACCTATTTGAAAGCTCTAATCAAAAGTAAAATTCTAGCAAGTTGGATATTTTAGTATTATCCCAACCTAGTCAAGTAAGGAGATCGTTAGTGTGCCAAGTGTTCTCATTTATGAATGATCGAAATATGTCTTATCTGTCGTGATAAATTGTCCAATGTGGACTTTAGCACAATAAATTTGTAGTCTAATTTTAAAATTGTATCATATGTGCACCTACTACACAAATGTAGTAGTTGAGTTTTTGGCTATAAATATGCCACAATTTTGGTTGTAAAATACACATAACAATCAAAGAGAAAATCAATATAATTACATGCTCTCTGCTTAATTATTCTCTCTCTACTATTTATTTCTTACTACTTTGATACTTCTATAATATTAATATAAATAATAATTCTCTCGTGTTCTTAAATTGTTCGTTCTATAACACGTTATCAGCACGAGCCTCTAGCCAGTTTTCAAAACTTTTGGTGAGTGTGGTAAGTTTTGTTATTTCTTAATTTAAAATATCATTATGGCTAACCTCGCAGAGCTTGATTTTGTTGCCCTTGATATTATTAGAAAAAAACTATATGCCATGGGTTTTAGATGCTGAAATCCATCTAGATGCTAAAGGTTTAGGTGATACCATCAAAGAAGGAAATAGTGCATCTACACAAGATAAAGCTAAATCTATGATCTTTCAACGTCACCATCTGGATGAAAATCTAAAAACACCTTACGATAAAAGATCCATCCGTCATTTGGAAAAACTTGAAAGAAAGATCTGACAACCTGAAGATAGTTATACTTCCAAAGGCCCGATATGATTGGATCAAATTGAGATTTCAAGATTTCAAATCCGTAAGTGAGTATAACTCCATGATATTTAATTTTTTTCAAAATTGAACATAGATGGAGATATGATTGAAAAAATACCTTTTGCTTTTCATGCCTCGGGTTTTCTCTGCAGCAATACCGAGAAAAAGGTTTCACAAAGTAATCCTACTTGATTTCATGCCTTCTTGTGGCCTGAGTTATTGATAAAAAAATCATGAATCACAACCTACTAATCTACTCCATTCCCTAAAGTGAATGCGACTAGAGCTCAAAATTTTAATAATTTTAGAGGCTGCGGGAGAGGCCGTGGTTGCGGTTGTTCGCCAAAAATATTTGGATCTTACAACTGCAAGTGTACAATGTAATATGTAGGATAATGGCAAACAAAGTTGTATTCCTAAAGGATTAACTACGAAACACTCAGACTATAATAACATCGCATTTCAATTTTATTGAAGCGACCGAATATCAAGTTTATAAAATCGAAAAATAAAAAGAAAACAAAATAAATTTTTGAACCCCACAAGTATTTTCAACAACTACGAAAGTAACCTTAGGTACATAATCCCAACATGTTTCTTCAATATTAAATCCAATTAATGTTTAACCAAACCAATTCATGCAATTCTATGAGTTCAATTCTAAGTTAGTCTATTCCCCCTCCCGGACGGTGCATAAACAGTAGATTAATAATAATTGTAGGTCTCCCGACTCGATGCAACTATTATTAACTCCCAAAAGATATGTGAATTGAATGACTCCCCACAAATAGTTGTAGGTTTCCGACTCGATACACCCGTTTATGTCTGAATTCGATTTATGTCTTTATCAGAACTCCTCTTCCGAATTTCGCACTAAGAAATATGGCATGCTAATTATTGGCCAAATAATAAGCAATTAAGAATAAGCACTCGAATTCATAAAATAGAACACATGAATCAATTAAGAAAATAATTAATGATCAAGATTTTACATGAATCCACAATTTTGATTATGCCCTAAGATCCGAAAGATTAGCCAAACATTGATAACAAATTTATAGACAAACTTAAAGTCAACATTGTGATATTGTTTAAGCACAGGCAAGAGATCTAAACTAAGAAAGAAAACCCTTTCTTATCAGGATGGATTCTCCTTCCAAGCCGTCGAAGCTCTTGTGCTTGCGTAGAGCAAAATGCCTTGTGGTGTTCTTCGCGGCCTAGCCATTCTCTCTCAGAAGACCTTTGATCTTGTAATCCTGTGTAATTTGGTGTGTTGTATGTAAGTCCAAGCGGCTACGATAATCTAGAGGGGGGGTGAATAGATTATCTCCATCTTTTCGATTTCACCCTCTTTTTCGAACCGAATGCTCAAAGACAATAATAAAGGTGCGGAATGTAAACAACACACGACGATTTATAGAGGTTCAACCCACCTAGGGCCTAATCCTCTACCACCCCAGTATATCCGGGATGGATTTCAAAAAGAAAAAAAGATTTTATTAATTTACCACAAATTAATACAACACCAACTTACAACAACACCTTGAAGAGCACCACACTCTTCTTCAACACCTCCTTTGAGATTACCACAATCTCACTTGAAGATTACCACAATCTCCAACGGCACCTTGTGAAGATTACCACAATCTTCTTGCACCTAACACCTAGATCACCCAAGTGTGTTCTTACCACAAGAACACTCACAAGGATATCTTGTGTTGAATGATTACCCAAAGTCAAGATTACAACTCGATAATTGATAATACAATAGAGTGCAAGTGTAATCAAGAAAAACCTATACCTCAAGAATGTGAAAGTGAATAGCTAGGCAAATTACAACAAGAAATAAGACAATGTAAGAACAAGTGTATTCTTGAGTGTATCTTGTTGTGTTGTAGTTTTCTCTCTTATTGTGTTGCTTCAATTCTTCCTCTATTTATAGGAGATGATTGATACTTGATAGGCTCTCTTGGAATCGATTTCTACAATAAATTGCAATTAAAATCAAGATTATAGTGTTAGAAATCAATTCCACAATTTAAGGAAAAGTTGTCTCTTTGCACAACGGTTAGAATTTTCTTTGTCAAACTTAAGGCGGCCGTCGCGCGAGAAATAAGATTTGAAAAGAACACGGCAAAAATACAACGGGGAGACGGTCCGGGGTGGTCGGCCGGTCGCACTAGTGCGGCCGGTCGCCCACCCCGGCCGTCCCCCTGACCCATTTTGGGAGTTAAAGTGAGTTATGTTCTCTCGAAATCATTCCTGTGTAGGTCGCCTCATTTGGTCGGCCGGTCGATTCGACCTCCCACATGAAGTGTTGTCCGATTTTTGTCGAAAATAAACCTCAAGAAATACTCTGAAAAATTTGTAAAAACATTTTAAACCGATCGAGAGTATTTAGGACAACAATAGAAATATAATTTTGATGAAATAACACATTAATACAAAAAGTGTTGTCCGATATAAATTCCAATAAATACTCCAAAAATTCGTAAAAATATTTTAGACCAATCGGGAGTATTAGGACAACATTTTAGAAACATTGTTTTGGTGTAAAAATACATTAACACAAAATCATCAAAAGTGTTGTCCAATTTATATCGAAAATAAACTTTGAAGAAATACTCCGGAAAAAATTAAAACCATTTTAAATCATTTAAGAGTATTTGGACAACCTTTAAAAACATTGTTTTGGTATAAAACAAAATCATCAAAATCATGATAAAACCATTTATCAAACAATCTCCCCCTTTTTGATGATTACAAACCAAAACAATTTTAACGAGGTCGATTTTGAAAGCAAAACATTTTTACCGGTTAAAGAGAACTATCTGTTGTGAGTGACAACATTCCATGCATTAAAAACACAAGGATGGGAGTAGAGATATTCAAACACATATAGCAAATGCTCCCCCTATCAACATGCACAACAAGAGTTATATAGAAGCAACTTAAACATAAGCTAAAATATTAGCTTTTCGATATTGAGCTTAAGTATCAATAACTTAAAAGCTCCCCCTGTCAAAGAGACATCATTAGAAACATATAAAAGTCCATACTACAACCAATGGACCAAGAGTCATACACAACTTATGGCTTTAGGAAGCCATAGCTTGTAACTTCTTTTCGTTTGAGCTTATCTTAGCTTATTTGAGCTAAAGAGCTCATAACCTGTTTCTCCCCCTTTGGAATCATCAAAAAGAATGTTAGCACGATAAATACATCATATATTCATATCAAAGTGCGCAACTAAATCGATGTATCGAGCTATTTGAACATTGAAGCTTAAAAACCAAATGGGAGCGAAAAGTCGATCATACGACTTGTAGAAGCTTATGAAAACTCATTTGATAAGCAAAACATGATCTCTAAAAATATATAAGACTTTTGAAATCGAGAGAATCATATAAGTGATGAATTTTTCATTGAAACGTTTTATCGAACACTTGGCGGGCGTCAAAAATTTAAAAAGATATATATAGCCCTTGTAAATGAAATTAAGCCAAGTTTTTCATCACCAAATGCAATTTAACAAATATCATTCATCAACAATCAATAAGCTCATCACAAAAATATATGAATTTAAAAAAAATACATATAAGCCACAAACTCAAGGGTTCAACCCAATTGAGCTAAAGAGAGTGAAATTCTTACCATTCGATTCGGTAAAGACGAGCAATGATGATGATAGTCGAGCTAGATAATCCCCAAACTATGTAATACATGCAACCAAACACATTTGAAGTGAAATGTGTGTGCAAATGACAAAGGGGACGGAATAGAGAAGAAAAAGGCCAAAATGCCAAATTCTGGAAACAGAAAGCAATATATCTGAAAACACAGCAGGGGCGACCGGTTGGAGGCTGGGGCGACCGGTCGGAGGCTAGGGCGACCGGTCGACCTCAGCTAGGGATGATCAATAAAAATAGAAAACCGCAAAAACCGACCGAACCAAACCGCACCACACCGCAATTGCTTAATTATTGGAAAAACCGCGATTAATATTTTTAGTCTAAATCGCACCGCATAAGATGATGCAATTACAATTTGAAGTCTCAAACCGCACCAACCGCACCGCAAGTAGAATACTACATATATATATATATTATATTTTCTATATATGTCATTACATTTCTCTAAATCTATAGTATATTTGTGTATAATTATGTATTGTCATATTTAATTATTTTCACTTGTGTATTATAGGTATATTAGTTAATTTACTCAATAGTTTAAACATCAAAGCCTTCATTTCTTGTTATGGATGCAGATTGGAGATTGAAATATTGAAGTTATGGGAGAGCATATTAGTCAATTTATTGTTCGATGAAAACTTTGTAGAGGTGCTTATTTGTTTGTAAAAATTAAACTAGGAGCATAAACGAAAATTTAAAGTACCCCTCTCCATACTTTTAGATTAAGCTTTTAGATTATGACTAAATGAAGCAGAACCAGAAGCAAAAGTTGATACTTGAAAACACTAAAAAATGTTTTTTTAAGGCCAAAATATAAGAAATACTTTTTTTAGTGATTGCAAAAACTCCATATTTCTATTAGATTCAACTATTATATGTTATTGAAGTTGTCATAATATTCAATTTAGGCAATTACAACATATTCTTAACTTTTTAATTATCGAATTGATAAGTTGTTTTTGCTCCTTTTGATTGTTCTATATAATATTCACTTATTTATGCGTTAAAACCGCAAACCGAACCGAAACCGCCCAAAACCGTTGAAAACCGCATGTTTGTTTATTATTCTAAAAAACCGCGACTTGAAATCAAACTTGTGGCGAACCGCACTTAGCAATTCGATTTGAAAATATTGAAAAAACCGCCCAAACCGCACCGTGATCACCCCTAACCTCGGCCCTTGACACTTGTTGGCGCTTCTTTCTGTTTTGCGAAGTTTGATCCAAAAATCCGATTTTTCGCCCCTAAGTTTTAAAAGCGTGCAAAATACAAACGAAGACCTCATTCAATATACATTATGTTATAATCAAGCTCGAAATGAGGTAAAATACTCGGCGGTTAAAAAAATCATGAGTTATCCTTGAGACTAATTAAACACATCTCAAGTTTTTGTTAAAAAAGCAATCCCTTAGAAAGTTTTTCGAATCTCAATATGTTTAGTTCGATTATGACGAACTATATTTTGAATAATTTTCACCGGACTTGTTATCCCGAATAATAAGAATGTTTTAAAGCTTTGGATAAACAAGTCATAAGAAGAAGTGCCTTGCAAATATTTGAAAATTTCTTTTAACGACACTTTAATGAGATTCGTTGGGATAGTTTTTGAAGTCGAGCATATAGACATAAGGCATATGGAATGTCGGGTCTATAGGAATAATATAAGAAAACATACCTCGAATTTGTTTGTCAACCGACATGCCTTTCTCAACCTTTGTCAATTTCTTCATTGGTAGCCATAGAGTTTGAGATGATTCTTCCTTCTTCAATACCTAACTCCTTCAAGAGTTCTTTTGAAATATAACCATCTACTTGGCATTGATTATCTTGAAGTCCAATGATGAAATTTGATCTCCCCCATCATGTGATACCATGTTCATCTCAAGTTCACCTACATCAACTTAGGAGAATCTCTTGCACAAAATATTCATTAGTAGTACCAAAAATATTCTCATAAATATGCACAAGCAAACAATCTTGCCCTTTTTTCAAAAAACAAGGAGAGTAATATCAACTTTACCTTTTGTAAAATCATTTAGCAAAAATAGCTAAGTCTATCATACCATACATGGGGTACTTGTTTGAAACCATACAAGGCCTTTTATAAAGATCATTTGGCCTAGAAAAATTTAAACCCCGATAGATTTCTACTTGAATAAAACCATTTAGAAGATTGGATTCAACATCCATTTGGTAAAGCTTGAAATTTTCTTAAAGCAAGAATGGGCAAGTAAAATGCAAATAGCTACAAAATATGTTATGAGTGCAAATGTTACACCAAAATCAATTACCTTTTTCTTGAAAATACCTTCGAGCTACTAACCTCGTCTTAGTTCGACCAATGTTGCCTTGGTCATCGAGTTTGTTCCGGAATACCCTTTTTGTCTTCTTCATCACTATCATCATAGGGCATCCAATTGATCTAAGGTGTTCATAGTAGAATATTTACATCCAAATATTTTGAGGTAACTAATATTTGGAGTACTTCATTTCTCATCTACACAACTTAACAAACTCATTAATGGCATTGCTTATATAAGCAAGAAAAAAATAGCCCAAGTGTAAAAACATGCCTCAATCATCAATCACAAACTATCTTGCAAAAGAGCATAGTAGGAATAGACACTATATATATATAGACCATGAAGCAAGAAACGCATACTATGCATTTAGAAGATCTTCAAGAGTCTAATAAATCATGCAAGTTCAAATAAGCTTAAGAAAGCTACAAAAGGTCTCTTTTTGAAATTTGAAAATCCGATAGCATATAGTTGAGACCTCATTTAAAAGAAGTATTTGAACAAAAGCAAATATGTGCAATCAAATATCGAATAGTGCCTTTCAAAAAGTCTAAAAACCCTCTTAATGACACTTGTATGAAATACTATGAAAAACAAGCATATAGGCACATGACAATACATATATCGAGTCTATAAGAGTAAGAATAACACAAGTAAATGTACCTCGATAATTTATGCCTTTCTTTGATAAATAATGACGTAAATGGTCATTTGTGAAAATATGTAAATCCTACATAATTCTTAAAACAAATCTAGCACAAGTCATAATGATAAAAGTGTAGGCTAAGAGATATCGCAAGTAAGCTCATGCCATAAAAATCCATAAGAGATGATAACACACTTTAGTCAAAAAAATGCACAAGAGTTTTAAAAACATCATATAAGGTCTTCTTTTCAAAGAATTTTAAAAACACATATAAGTTTTGAAGACCTTAATTTAAAATTTAAATACATGAAAACTCATTTTGCAAGTAGGACACAAATAAAAACATGCATAATAGACAAATAAAATGCATATTTAATTAGGGAGATACGGTTTACCAATTATGCCGTTTCCATGGGTTTTCCCATTGTTGATGATATTTTCCCTTTTGAAAATCTTCATGTTAATGGTAATCTCTCCAATTACTCCATCTCCAAAATTTTTGTCCTTCCCATTGTTGATGGTCTCTTCTTCTTTGGAAATCATCTTGTTGATGATGTCTTTGCCATTTCCAAGGATTGTGTTCTTCCCATTTTTGATTATATCCTCTTCTTGGAAATTGACTTTGTCGAAAATAGTTTCTCCTTCTTTGATCAAATGAAACGGTCATTTGATGTCTTCTTGGCGGTATAAATTTTCTTCGATCATTATTTCGCCGGGTACCTAATATGACATTGTTTTGTGGTACCCTTATGTGTTTGGGTCCTTTGGGATTAGTCTTGAGACTTTTAGGTCTCCAACAATAATTGGAGCTATTTCTAGCCCGACAAGTATTTACCGTATGACCCTTTTTACCGCAATAAAAACATGTAATAATTCTACGAGCATAATGACCAACATGCTTAGTGACTTGATCCTTTTTCATATGATTGACAACATTAAACTTATGATCAAGTTCTAGTTTCGAATTATCACAATAATCAACAATTTCGGTCATATCATTGGTACTCAAGTTGGATTTAGCTAAATCCTTTTTCATGCCTTCAATATTCTCAACAAGAGTACTATTTTCTTTTTCAAGGTTTCTAACCTTGTCAAGTGTGGTGGTGTGAGCACATGATAGTGATTCATAGGAAGTAAATAAACTATCCTTATCATTTTTCAAAACATTGAATTCATTTTTCAAATTTTTGTATTTAACAAGTAAGTTTTGGAATTCATCTTGTAGTTCATCAAAATCATTTTGCAAATAACTATAATCATTATCATAGGAAGTAGAGGGTTTAGAACTTACCTCGTTTTCTTCTTCGATGCCTATGAGGCATTGTTCAACTTCTTCATCATGGGAGGTTGTAGAAGGCTCATCCCATGTTGTTGGATTTGATGTTGTATCCATTTGTGAAGTAGATGCTTTTGAGTTGCTCCTTTCATTTGCATACACTTCATAGATGGCTTCTAATTTTTACTATACTTCATGTGCCGATCGAATACCTACAACATGATCAAATTCCAAAGTAGTAAGTGAACAATACAAAATACTGAGAGCTTTAGCATTTTAAGGAGATGATTCTCTTCTCTTCATCATTGAGCTCTTTGAAGCCTTTAGAGGTGTGTGGTGTATTCTTCGTCGGAATGGATTCTCCATTGATGACGGTGTTCCAAATATCAAACCCGCAACCTTGTAAATAGCATTCTATTCTTTCTTTCCAAAATATAAAATTTTTGGAATCAAACCGAGGTGGCTTGGTGGTGGAGGTGCCGGAAAGATGAGCTTCGTTCATAGCCGACGATCGTTTCTCTTTACTCGCGATGTGAAACGAGCTTGCCAAAGAGTTTGGCTTTGATACCACTTGTAAGTCAGCGCTACGATAATCAGAGGGGGTGAATAGATTATCTCCATCGTTTTGATTTCGCCCCTCTTTTTCGAACCGAATGCTCAAAGACAATAATAAAGGTGCGGAATATAAACAACACACGACGATTTATAGAGGTTCAACCCACCTAGGGCCTAATCCTCTACCACCCCAAGATATCCAGGGATGGATTTCAAAAAGAAAAAGATTTTATTAATTTACCACAAATTAATACAACACCAACTTACAACAACACCTTGAAGAGCACCACACTCTTCTTCAACACCTCCTTTGAGATTACCACAATCTCACTTGAAGATTACCACAATCTCCAATGGCACCTTGTGAAGATTACCACAATCTTCTTGCATCTAACACCTAGATCACCCAAGTGTGTTCTTACCACAAGAACACTCACAAGGATATCTTGTGTTGAATGATTACCCAAATTCAAGATTACAACTCGATAATTGATAATACAATAGAGTGCAAGTATAATCAAGAAAAGCCTAGACCTCAAGAATGTGAAAGTGAATAGCTAGGCAAATTACAACAAGAAATAAGACAATGTAAGAACAAGTGTATTCTTGAGTGTATCTTGTTGTGTTGTAGTTTTCTCTCTTATTGTGTTGCTTCAATTCTTCCTCTATTTATAGGAGATGATTGATACTTGATAGGCTCTCTTGGAATCGATTTCTACAAAAATTGCAATTAAAATCAAGATTATAGCTGTTAGAAATCAATTCCACAATTTAAGGAAAAAGTCTGTCATTTGACAACGGTTAGAATTTTGTCATCAAACTTAAGGCGACCGATCGCGCAAAAATAAGATTTGAAAAGAACACAGCAAAAATACAACGGAGAGACCGGTCTAGGGGTGCTCGGCCGCCGCCCTAGGTGCGACGGTCGCCCACCCTGGTGACCTGGTCCCCCGACCCATTTTGGGAGTTCCGTGAGTTCTGTTCTCGAAATCATTCCTGTGTACCGGTCGCCTCATTTGGTCGACCTGGCCGACCTCTCCCCACATGAAGTGTTGTCCGATTTTTGTCGAAAATAAACCTCAAGAAATACTCCGAAAAATTTGTAAAAACATTTTAAACTGATAGGGAGTATTTAGGACAACAATAGAAATATAGTTTTGATGAAATAACACATTAATACAAAAAGTGTTGTCCGATATAAATTCCAATAAATACTCCGAAAAATTCGTAAAAACATTTTAGACCAATCGGGAGTATTAGGACAACATTTTAGAAACATTGTTTTGGTGTAAAAATACATTAAAACAAAATCATCAAAAGTGTTGTCCAATTTATATCGAAAATAAACTTTGAAGAAATACTCCGGAAAATATTAAAACCATTTTAAATCATTTAAGAGTATTTGGACAACCTTTAAAAACATTGTTTTGGTATAAAACAAAATCATCAAAATCATGATAAAACCATTTATCAAACATTGTATGGTGTATGAATGATTATAGATAATGAAAATTCGTTCAGGCCTTGGTCCCCATTATGTAGGTGCTTTGAGAGATCACTGATAGAGTTCTGATGGGATTAGGACTCAAATTCAGCCCCAGACACATCGCACCGGCCGTGTCAACCCACACGGTCGGATCGTACGATTAGAATTTTCTCCTAGGGTCTTCACGAAAGTTGTATTCTTTTCTCTTAGCTTTCCATAGACACTTGAATCACCTCAATATCAATTTTGTAGGGAAAATTATGGTCAAAATACTAAACCATGACAGTGCTAGAAACTGTTAGCGTGTTTGGACATTTTTGAAGGAAATTCCCTTTTGTTCGATCGTCCATGCTTCTTTCCTTCACATTTTTGCTCGTACCTTGTCTTTTGACATATAATTTGAAACATTCTATCACCTTTTGTCCAATTTAGCTCCATTTTCTGCAAAATTCACAAGAGTACACAGAATCACGCCTAACAAAGGAAACCAAGTAAAATATACTAAATATACATACAAATGCATCAATTATATATCAAAATAAGCCTTTAAAAGCACACATATTTTACACGTATCAAAATCCCCAAAACTTAAACCATTGCTCGTCCTCGAACAAACTAAGAAAAATAAAAGCATGGGGTACAAAGAACACACAAGAACACTATAAACATTCAATCTCATTCGACTCCATATTTAAGTAAACTA
Source organism: Rehmannia glutinosa (assembly GCA_016081115.2). Lineage (NCBI taxonomy): Eukaryota > Viridiplantae > Streptophyta > Magnoliopsida > Lamiales > Orobanchaceae > Rehmannia > Rehmannia glutinosa. Next base: position 10,183,793 of record CM071928.1, read on the forward strand.
TGCAATTCATCATCAAGAAGTCATCATTCACAAGTTCGGCATAATCAATGCTAACTGGGGTACTTGACATCGCAACTCACAAGTAAGCAGTGTATCACTCAACTCTCATAGTGTATGGTAAGTATTTACGCTCAACTCAATTCAGTGAATGTAGAACTACCATAGGCTTGCAAATCGTCTAACGTCTTTACCACTTTCGTGCGCACAACTTAAGAATCAAAAAGGACTTTTCATTTGATTGTAATGTAGGCTCTTTGGTAAGGGTATGGAATATTTGGATTAAGTGACTTGACTTGAGCAAATAGAATTTAAGTACACAGACTTGCGACTCACCAACCCAATTTCATCTAAAAATCCTTTTTTCAAGATATTTTCTTTTTCAACTCAACTCCACATTTTTTCTCCTTTTCATTCTTAGGCCTTTTGCTTTTTTTTCTTTAGCCTCAATATCACAATTTCTCAAAAATTTCAGAATTTTTCTTTCTTTTCTTTCTTTTGCTCGATTTTTCTCTTTTCTTTTCAGAAATTTTCTTTTCTTTTTCGAGCTTCATTCTTCTTTCATTCACCTAGATACTTCTCATCCCTCATTCTTTTGGCAACTTTCTCTCTTTTTCATAATTTTCACCACATTCCTCCAAACTTGTTCATTTTCTATAAGATCAAGAAATTTCAGGGAAAAAATTATTTTTCAATTTTAAAGATCAAAATGTAGCTAACAATAAAAAGCTTTGGCTCAAAAGTGGCTAACTAGGGAATCATAAGTTCATATGTATGCTTTTTAGGCTAAGTAGGCTAAACAAAGATGACCTTAAATCATTTTCAAAAATTGCACACACATGGCTTCAATGAAGATACCAAAGCAAGTTTTAGAGTTCTACAATCATGAATGCCATACTCAAGAAAAATAAAACTACATAAGATAAAAGCAGTTAAAGGCACAAAAGATCACATGCTTATTTTTCGCAATATGCTCAAATATCCAATTTTCTTAACTATTGCCAAACAAATAAATGACATCTCCTCAACTATTCATCGCATTATTTACAAAAATATGTCATCTCATAAGATCAAATGCTCATAGTAAAATCATACGGAATCTTTTATATTGTAATTTTTGTTAGCCGTAACAATTTATTTTAGCATGATGAATAATTATGTTATATTGTATGTCTATCTCATTTATGATTTCAAATGAAATCTTTTATATTGTACTTTTGTTGTGCCTCGATGCTATTATTTGACTGCTTCACAATGGTATAGTTTTTTGATATATAATATTGTAGAGATAATTGTATAAAGGTAGTTGCTTTTTTGGTCCATTAAGTTGGCTTGATTTCGTATTTAGTCCTTTAACTTTTATGGGTGGCGTTTGGCAACCACTAACTTTATCAAACCTGCACATTTAATCCGATTTAATTTCGGGAATATCTTATTCCTAAAATGCTGAGTTAGACAAAACTACACCATGTTTGGACCACTTTTCCATGAAATGACTATTTTGTCCCTTTTTTTTAGGGAAACTTTGGTCATGTGCATATCACATGACTTGGTTAATATCTCAATAAAATTAAATAATAAAAATAAATATGAAATTAAATTAAAGTAAAGAATCAATCTGAACATATATTTATAATTTTATATACAGTTGACAAATATAAATTATATGTTCGACTTTTTTTATTCAATTTAAAGAAAAAAATCTGAGCATATATTTATAATTTTCAAGTGTAAATAAAATTAAAACAAAACAGAAAAAATATTTATTAATAATTTTCAACTATATATAAAAATTAAAAAATTATAATCCAAAAGAAAAAACATATATATCCATAATTTTCAACTGTAAATTAAAATTAAAGAAGAAATAGGAAGCAAAAAAAAAATAGAAAAAAAAAAAGAAATTAGTGTATTTTTGGTTTTTTCCAGTTTTCCTTAATTTGTATTTAAAGTTGAAAAATACAAAATATATGTTCGACAAATTATTTTAATGTAATTTAAAGAAAATAATTTGAACATATATTTATAATTTTTAACTGTAAATAAAAATAAAAATAAATGGAAAAAAAGAATAAATATGTATTTATAATTTTCAACTATATTGAAAAATTAAAAAAAAAAAGAAAAAAAACATATATATCTATAATTTTCAACCGTAAATTAAAATTAAAGAAAAATAGAAAACAAAAAGAATACAGAAAAAAATATATTCTTACAATTTTCTACTATAATTTAAGATTAAAGAAAAAACAGAAAATAACAAAATAGAAAAAAATATATATTTACAATTTTCTACTATAAATAAAAATTAATGACAAATTGAAAACAAAAAAAAAACAGAAAACCAAAAAAAAAACTAAATTTCTTTTATTTTTGTTTTCTATTTTCTTTAATTTTTATTTAATGTTGAAAAATATAAAAATATATGTTCGACTATTTTATTTAATTTAATATAATTGTTTTATTTAATTTTATTATTTAATTATTTTGTTTCTATTTTTTCTTTAATTTTAATTTACAATTGAAAATTATATATATATATATATATATTTTGTTTATTTTTTTCTATTTTTTAACTTTTATATATAGTTGAAAATTGTAAATACATGTTTTTTCTATTTGTTTTCTTTTAGTCTTATATTTATTTTTGTTATCTAATTTTATTGAGACATTAAACAAGTCATGTGATATGCACATGACCAAGGTGTCCCTCCAAACAAAATGGGCAAAATAGTCATTTCGTGGAAACGTGGTCCAAAAATGGTGTATTTTTGTCCAACTCATCATTTTAGGAATAAGATATCCCCGAAATTTTGAAATCGGACTAAATGTGCAGGTTTAAAAAAGTTAGTGGTTGCCAAACGCCACCCATAAAAGTTAAAGGACTAAATATAAAATCGAGCCAACTTAACGGACCAAAAAAGCAATTTTGCCAGTCATAATATATACCATTTTACTTTTTGTTGGAGAATATCCTTCGGGTTACTTTTGGCTTATGATTAACATTCTTATCACCATGGTTTTTTCTTCTGTTAGCCGTAACAATTTATTTTAGCGTGATGAGTAATTATGTTATATTGTGTGTCTATCTCATTTATGATTTCAAATAAAATCTTTTATATTGGATTTTTTGTTGTGCCTCGATGCTATTATTTGACTGTTTCACAATGGTAAATTTTTTTGATATATAATATTATAAAGATAATTGTATAATATTAATTCAATAATGTTATATTAAATATATATGAAAAACACCAAGAAGAAAGACTATCGTCTACTTGACAGTACAACAACACACTCGATATTAACGAGTAAAATATATTTATCGGTGTAAAAACGTGCAAGACACAAGTTATAACAATATATGGTCCCATTGAGATTATTGGTATTTAGGAAATATACAACTAACAAAACAAAAGGCTGCATATTCATATAGATCATTACTCAAGAACACTAAAAACCAAAAACCAAAAAAAAAAAAAAAGTTTCAAATTATTAAAGCTAACTTGAAGTTTTCATCCACAAATATCCCCTTGAAAACGGGGATTGAAGGGTGTGGTTTCAGCGGAGGGTGGAGTTGAGTCGGGCGAGGGGCTGATGGGGGCGGTGGCGACGGGATAAGGTCCTCCATGGTCGAGTCAACCACCCTTTACTGGCTGCATCTTCACGAGAAAAGAGTCAAACACACTCATCTTCTGAAAAAATAATAGTTATTTATTTTGAAGCTGATAGCAGATACTAAATCAGATTTGTTTTAAATAAAAGTAAACTAGGGAGTTTAAAAGCATATTTTAAAAAAAATGAATAAAGGTAACATGGAAGAAGACAAATATATTGATAGCACAAATTAAATACGAACAAGAAAACAAAAAAACCTAGTGATGGAGGAGAGGAAGAAGACACATTCAATACCTGTTGTAAAATGTGGAGCTTCTCGACTATCAAGACAAGTTACTTTATAGGAAGCAATTGACAAGTCTACTTCTTTGGGAACCGAGAAAGGTGTCAGAAAGAAAAAAGAAATAACAACCAATTTTTTTAGTACTAAATGCCAACTCTAAACTTAAAAAACAAAGGAACAACAAAATTTTATAAAATATTTAAGTGACAATAGATTATAGGTAGAGTAGCTGAGTAGTAATTACTTCGTCCTTCTATCTCTACATGTTTTCTTTCCTCACTTTCTTTCCTCCTCAGATTTTGGTTCGAGAACTATTTTGCATATTGTTGTGTGTGATTTTTGTGCGATTTCGATTTTCTTGTGTGTGTGTGATTGTGCGTATTTTTATGTCTTTAAGTTCTTTTTTATAGTGTTGTGTGTTACGTAGGGTATGTTTGCCATTTTCGTAAGCTTTTGTAAAAAGAAGTCTTGAAAATGGGCTAAAACGAGCATCACGGCCGGACGACAGTTGGGACGGACGCACAAGTGCGTGGGTGCACAAGGTTGCGCGGCGCGCACAAGGGCCAGCATAGGAAATTTAACGCACGCGCACTTGCGCGCAGCGCGCATTGTCAATTTTGACAAGAATGTGCGCTGCGCACGGCAAGGCGCGTGCGCAAGGAGGAGCGCATGGGACAGTTGCACGGCGCACACGGGAAGACCCTTCTTGAATTTTATTCGATTTTCTTCTTCTTTTAGGATTCTTCCACCTTGTATAGGGTTTTAGGCTTACAAATAGTACTTGGGGGATCCATAATTCCGTGCACTTTCATTACTTAGCACTTTTAAACTTTAGTTTTTGTTATTTTTGTGGGATTGCTTGGGTTCTTCCCATTGAAGTTATTTTTGCGGCTTAATCAAATCGTAATATTTCTTTGTCTCTTTTGTCTGATTTCAATTGTTGGGTGATTATTATAATGTTTATGATTGTTTCATTTTCTTCAATTGAGTTGTGATTGGTCTTTTTACTTATTTTGCTTTAGTTCATTAAAATCACAAATTTAGTTAGAGTGTTCAAGATTTATTTTTTGTCAATTGTGTTGCATAATATTTATTTGTGGATACTTTGTGTTGGAAAAAACTGATTAAGAGTGTGTTTATATGGTGTATTATGAGCTAGTAGTCGAATTTTACACCACTCTACGTTTTTCTAATGCACATTTGTCGAATTTTACATGTCGGTTGGTTGGGGTGGAATGTAAGGTAGATTACGAGGTGATGAAATAAATATTTTACACCACTCTTTAAGGCCGAGAGAATTTTGGTCAGAATTGACATGATTCAATAATTTTTTAACAAAAGAAACGCCTAGTGGGTTTATTCGAGTGCCAGCGACTTACCTTTTCCACAAATATTTAGCCCATCAGATATTTGGAAAGCATGACAGCAATACGGTGTCGAGCCCAGAGTTGTTTTTCATATTTTGCGCTCGATCCCGTACCAAAGTTTGTACCACCGCTTTTATTTTTGATACATTTAGTTGAAGTCAGCAGAAAAGTATGTACAAATTGGGGATGAGACACTTTATGTCTCTCATTGCGAGATATTTTGGGGTTAATAGTGTAGCTGGGCTTAATTATATGGGGCGATAAGGTGTACATCAATAAGGAAAATTTGACCATTACATAATTCTTGACTAATGAAGGTGAATTTCAGAATCCTACCACTAGAAAATGCTTTCGTAGTCATATTTGGAACACGATCGCTGCCCCTCCACCCCTGCCTATTGCCATGGGGGGAAGGGCGGTCACGGAGACGATGATACCTAGATGGATGATATACATGATGCACAACCTGCCGATCCTTTCGCCCGACACTAGTTGGGAGGCCGCTATGTCGCGCTTAGATTCTATGCAAGGCAACTTTGTCTATTTTCAACATCAAATGACCGATATGCAAGAACATATGAACGACCTCCACAATCTTATGTGTAATATGAGTATCCAGATTGACTCCATCGACAATCGGGTGCAGAACATTGAACAGAACTGGGTCAACATGTCTTTCTCGCATTTCCTGCCTCAGCCACCGCCAGAGGGTGATCAGTGATATTGCCCCGTAAAGTTTGTCTTTCTGTTCTTATTTTTCTTTCTTTTTGTGTGTGTTGAATTCAAATGTGTATGTTTACATTTTTCTATTTTTCATTATTCTAGTTTGTTATTTCTATTTTGGTTTTGTGTTTTCTTCCCTATATGGCTTTTGCAGAATTGTAGGCAGATGTGACTATGGCACCATTTATCAATCTTCGTATTTTTGAGGGACATATTTTTCCTTCTCTTTTATTTTTATGCATTATGGTCATTGCGTGATTTAAGTGTGGGGGAACAATTATTCATTGATAAAGTATGATGATTGCATGTGGTTATATTTTTACTTTGCCTACTAATTATTCCAAGTTTAATAATAGTGATGTTTAATTAACTTGAAATAGATGCATTGATTTGAGCCTCAATTAGGAAATGACATTGTGAACTTGATGCGTAGGATTTGACTAAATCATGAATTAACCACTGTGATGAATGAATTAGGTGATGGTTAAACATTAATTCAGGTTGTGGGGTATGAATTACTAGATTTCATTGATGTGAATTAAGTTAAAACCCTATTTTTGATGTGTGTGTGTACACAAAAATGCTAGCCTTGCGGAAAAAAATGCATCATAGAGCTATAAAAAAATTGCATTATAGAGTTATATATAAAAAAATAGAACAATCGAGATTATACTCCGCTGGTTGAGCTGGTTAGTAACTAGGAGCATTCATGAGACTCATGTGACTTTTACGTAAATCAGCGGCCCAACATGAGTATGGGAAAACACCCTAGTAGCCTTTGAAAAATATCTGAAGTTTATACTTAGTGGAAGAATATCTCGGGAGTTCTAGCAAAGCAAACAAAATCATGGCTAGTAATTGCGTGATTTTTTGTGTGAGTAAAAGGGTTGCAACTTTTGACACACATTTGAAATTTAGTGAGGAAGGCCAAATACTTTGGTTAATGTTTAACTTTAGCCGAGTGAGTCTAATACGTAGGTTTGAGATTGATGAGGAATAATCTGAGGTAAAGGGAACATGATGTTATAGAGTAATTGATTCTCAAAACAAGCATAATATTTCTTGTTGAGTTTATGAGCACTATTATTTGCTTGAGGACAAGCAAAAGGCTAGGTGTAGGGGAGTTGTTTTGCATGTTTTTGTGTGTGATTTTTGTGCGATTTCAAGTTTTCTTCTGTGTGATTGTTGTGCGATTTCGATTTTTCTTCTGTGTGATTGTGCATATTTTTATTCCATTTTATAGTGTCATGTGTTACATAGAGTATTTTTGCCATTTTCGTAAAAAGAAGTCTTGAAAACGGGACAAATGGGCATCACGACTGGACGATGGCACAAGTGCGCGGGCGCGCAAGGTTGCGTGGCACGTCCGGGTTGGTGCACAGCAAGGCGCGCTGGCACGCGCGCGCGCAAGAAGGAAGGCATGTGACAGTTGCACGGCGTGCACAGTAACATGGCGCGATGCGCTGCGCAGACGCGCATGAGGTTCGCGGGTGCGCACCTGAAGACCTTTCTTGAATTTTATTCGATTTTCTTCTTCTTTTAGTATTCTTCCACCTTGTATAGGATTTTAGGCTTATAAATAGCACTTGGGGGATCCATAATTTTGTATACTTTCATTACTTAACACATTTAAACTTTAGTTTTAGTTATTTTTCTATTTCATTCAACATTGGGATTGTTTGGGTTCTTCCCATTGAAGTTATTTTTGCGGCTTAATCAAGGCGTAATATTTTTCATCTCTTTTGTCTGATTTCAATTGTTGGGTGATTATTATAATGTTTATGATTGTTTTCTTTTCTTCAATTGAGATTATGATTCCACCCCCAAGCATGAACTAACTTTCTTGTTCTAGGATTAGGATGATTTGATTCAAACAACCAATCATGAGTTTTGACCAATTGATTTGCTTTCCTTAATAAATCGCTTTACTTGATGATTAATTGTTTGGCTAATTTTTGATTGTTTTGAGGGAATGATTGAGATGGAGAGAAGATTATATTCCTGGGCTAAATTTATTCAGGGGGTTAGATATGAATCAGAGATGTATTATCTAAGTTGGCTTAATGAAAATAGTAAATTATGTAGGGACCTTAATCTGTGAATACGGGAGTTATCAAATCTAGGTCTAGTTTTTACCCATTTGTTATATTTATTAACCACATGATCAATTAGTTGATATTCTGCTTGCAAGTTTAATGAGATGAATCCGAAATCCTAGACTTTCATCCATATTATTTTTCTTCGAGTTTAATTGTGTTGAGTTTTAATTGGTCTTTTTACTTTAATTTGTTTTAGTTTATTAAAATCATAAATTTGGTTAGAGTGTTTAGGATTTATTGTTTGTCAATTGTGTTGCATAATAATTATTTCCCAGGTAAGTCTTCCACGAGGGACGACTTTGGTCAACTTGCTACCCTGCGATTGATCTTGTACTCCTGCGAGCGTCGCTAGATTAATTTAGGTATTTAGCGGTCGAACAAAATTTTGGCGTTGTTGCCGAGGAAGACTTTAGGCGTAATAATTATTGTGTTTATTTTTCGTGTTTTTAGATTAGGATTCTTTTTGCTTGCCTTTTTTATTTTTACTTTATTCTACAAGTGCGTTTGATCTATTTTTCTTGGTGTTATTTGTGTAAAGACGTAGAAATCTCAATCAGGACCTTGTGCCTTTCGTGGAAGACATCCATTGAGTTGCGAGACGAGCAAAGAAAGAAGGGGACAATTCTACGGATAGTAGCGAGGACTCTAACGATCAAGTTCCAAAGGAAGAACAAGCAGACTACTAACCAGAGATGGGTAATAATCAAAATGGAAACAACATGGAGGCACGCCAGCCTTCAATGCGTGAGTTCGCGCGCCCTGTCATTCGAACTGCGACATCTTACATCACTTTAGGACAAGTAGCACGGAACTATAAGCTAAAAAACATACACTTCAATCAGTTACCGTCATTTTATGGGATGCCCATTAAAGATCCTCTCAACTTTATTTGGGAATTCTATTCAGTCATTCAAATTTTTCCTCTACAGGATTTGAATGAAGATCAGCTTATGATGCGTTGTTTTCCATATACTCTGAAGGATCGGGCAAAACCTTGGCTTATGTCTCTACCTCCCAACTCTTTTACTGATTGGAAAGCGGTGTACAATAAGTTCATGGGCAGGTACTACTCTCATCAAAAAACTTCAGATCTGCGAGGTAAGATAGCTACTTTTAGTCAAATGAAAGGCGAGCCTTTTCATGAGGCCTGGGATCACTTTAAGGATTTACAGACTAAATGCCCACATCATCACTACCCAATGGAATTGTTGAACCAATTTTTCTATGATGGGTTATCGCATAATTATCAATATATTGTTGACAATGTTGCGGGGGTGACATGGGTGTACACACGGCCCAAGAAATCTATGATATTCTAGAGATGATGAGCGATAACTCACCACAAAAGAGTGTCCGAGGCAAATGGGCTGCCATGAATAAAGTAGCTCTGAGTTACAATGTAACAAAATAATTGGTTGAATTGACTAAACAAGTACAATTGTTTTCTACAGGGGGACATCCACCTACCGCCCATCCTTCTGCCGTGTCATGCGGAATTTGTGGTGAATTTGGTCATGGGGCTTGAGGATATTAACGCTATCTAGGGTTATCAGCAAAGACCTTGTAATGATCCTTTCGCTCAGACTTACAACCCAGGTTGGCGGAATCATCCGAACTTTAGTTGGGGAAATTTGCAATATCCATCTCAAATCTATTCGAAGCCAACACAACCTCAAAGTCAGTCATCAAACCAATCTCGACCTCCATCTATTGAAGACAACTTGAGTTCATTCATCCATGTTAGTAAAAAACTCAAGATGTCAACATTCAACGGTCTGAGTCCATGGAAGCTCGTTTAAGCATCTTGAAACTCAAGTTGGTCAATTAGCCGCTCAAGTTTATAAAATTGCTCAACATGTGGTAAATAAAGATAATTACAAAAATCTCCATGGGGTTCAGGCTAATTACAAAAGACCCGTTGAGGCTTTATTTCTTCTTATATTTTCCCCTTTATAAGCAAACCTGATGCTAGACTCAAATCAATTCAGTAAGGTCTTTCATTCACATTTGTTTCCACCAAGAACATTTTCTATAGCTCTTTAACCTCCGAATTTTGAGTTTTTTTTTTTGTAATTTCACATTTGTTTCCACCAAGAACATTTTCTATAGCTCTTTAACCTCCGAATTTTGAGTTTTTTTTTTTGTAATTTTGAAATATCTCTGGATTTTTGGAAATTAGCTCAGACCTCATTTTTTTTCCCCCAAAGAGTATGATAGATTAATATCCATGACATCCCAATCTGACATAGCATAACATGTACGCATACCCTTGTTCATGTTTTTTTTTTAACCTCCTTTATGTGTCTAGATGATGAGATTCAGACATGAAATGTGGGGTGGTGGTGGTGGGGAATGGTGTTGAAGGGCATTTTCTCTAGTTTTAAACGAAAGAATGATGCTTCCTTAAGAAAATCTAAAAGTAGTCCCACAAAAAAGTCTTGCAAAGAAATTATAACTTGATATTTTACAAAGTGAGAGTGGGGTAATGAAGAAGGCCTTTTCTTTGAAGTCGGTGGAATATGATATGGCCTTTTTACCTGTTTAGAGAAAAATTCCAAATTAGATATACCTTGTCCTTTGGCATAAATCAAGATGATTTTTTGTTCATATAATTAAATCTCCCCTATTTGTGCACATGGCCTTATCATCATTTTAACCAGTGCCGAAATTCACTACTGTTTTTTTTTTTTTTTTTCACATGGACTTATCATCATTTTAATCAGGCCTATTTGTGCACATGGCCTTATCAAATTTAATTATATGGTTATTTGAATTTTGAATTTTGAATTTTGAATTTTACTACATCTACTTTTGGTTGATTATTGTCGCCGCGTTACAATTTTTACATAATACGATATAAAATATTAGCAATTTTTATTTGATCATTCGCACTGGCAATCAAGCTAACTAGCTAAGCTCAACTGGGTTAATAGGATACTATCCAATTAGGTAGTACATAACTCCATTAAAATATTTACATGTGTTTAACATTATTTCTTTTTTTTTTGTTGAAAAAAATACACTTGCTTATATCATAAGTGGGACATATGTATATATTTTAAAGGAGTTGAGTCTTCTACCCAATTGAAAGAACATCTAACTTTTTCATTTGAAAATTTGAACTTGTGACCAACACCAAAACCGATTTGGCCACCCATTCGATTATGCGAACACCGTATCAATTTTTGGTTTTGTGGATTTTTCAAAGAAAGGCATCAAAGAAGAATGAAAAAATCAATAAACTTTAATTTATGATTTTTTAAGGAAAATGATTTTTTTGCAATAATTTCTTTAGACAATTTTGTATCTAATGATATATAAGATTTTCACATTTGTATTTGGATTGGCTAATGATTTTTCACATTTCCATTTTATCTCAAGGCCAAACGTGTTAAATGGCTTGGGATTTGAAGGGGAGTTAGCTAGCAAACAATGACCTTGTATGGTTGTGTTTCTAACACCGTTTTTTCACTTTCCAACTATTCCGGAAAATGGGTTTATGTTTGTTTCAAAAGTTTTCAATAGAAATGAAATCATTTTCAGTTTTCATTTTTTTATGGAAAATATTCTTTTGAAACCACAACCAAACAATTTTTCATTCCAATTACGCAAATCTAGGTAAAAATACAGTACAATCACGCAAACCTGTGTCAAAAATACATTTGAAAAACTCTAACCAAACATATTTCATTTTCAAACAGAAATTCAGACAACAAACCAAACATATTCCAAATTCTCACACGAAAATCAATAAAGTTTGAAAATTCATTTTCTAACACTAGAAACTGGAAATTGGACTTGGAAATACATCCATACAAGCCCAATAATTTTACCCTAAAGCAGTAGTAAATCTTAGGGGTGGCAAATTGGGTCATGCGAGTCATGTTTATGTTCAACTTTAGGTCAATTTGGGTTATTTTCAAAATACATAAAAATCTAAGTAAAGTATACGATAACTTTGTTTTAAGACAAATGGTAATATAACATCAGCTTCATGTTAGTCGTGTTTGTGCTTATTGAGCCATACAGTTCATATTATGTTATCATGTCGTGTCAAAAATTGCAATCCTAGTGAATCTACCTCTCTTTATATTGAACTTTTCTTTTCACCTTTTCAAATTTGTAGAAGAAATGCTCACAGGACGGGCAAACATCTTCCCACAAAATATTCTCCGTTTTAATTGTAGTACTCATGGTTTTATGTCGAAGAGGTAAATGGACTGACTCTTTACGTATAACTAATGTTCCAAAAATTTATGTTTGGACTCCATCAAGATGGTAGGCTTTTTTTGGCCGCGTGCATTTTTCCTCCAATTAAGCTCCCCCTGATTCTATATATATTTCGCCTAATCCCACCCATATCCCGCATAAATGCTAGGCATAAGTTTATTAGATGAATGATTGTAATCTATTAGAGGTGGCAAAATCTAGTTCGATCCTGGGCCGGCCCAACTAACCTGATGCTTAGGTCAGGCTGGGTCGTAGTTTTCCAGGCCCAAAAAAAGTCGAGCCTATTTAGCCCGATCGATTGGCCCCTGGGCTGGGCTTGTCCGACTTTTGCGCCCGCCCGAGAATATGTGTACATGCATTTCAAATTGGTACTAGGTTGGGCCAAACCTTTGCATGACCCGACCAATTTCTTGCCCGCCTGGCCCATTGCCACGAACAAACACCAATCATTAATTATTAAATGATAAATATTAATCAACGCTAGTCATTATCATAAAATTAAGCAAAATATTCATTCGCCCTACATGAACTCAAACTTAGCACGTCAACTCTTGGAGCCTCAAACGTCATTGGCTACCCCTGCATTACGCAATAACTATTGAATAATTATTTACTTCAAAAGGATATTAATAAACAATATTAAAATAGTGAAGAATTACCCTTGTAATATGGTGATGTGACTCATTTGAGGATCTTTTGACAAGTATCAAATAGCACACATCAGTCTTAAATAAATAATTGCCTAAAACTAGAGTCCAAACAAATGTGAGTAGTGGGACAAACTTAGCTCTATTAAAGAAATGTTGTGACCTTTGGTAAGGTAATTTATACAGACAGTGATTATTAAAATGCCTCCATTATTGGTTACTATTTCAAATGAATCAACTGTAGCATATAAAAAATATAGAAAGGTTGTACCTTTGCAGGAGACAAGAGCACAAAATCCATGTGAATATATGCGACCTCAGGTATGATGCACGAACTAAGTTATTGTTGATGACTGATGAGTATAAAGGTAAATTATTGGTACATTAAATTTATATACTTAGATACTAATACGTATTTTCTGATTAGTTAATTGTAGATTATACGAAAAAGAAAATTTCAATTTATCTACAAAAAGAAAATGTAAATAAGTATTAAGATAACTGTAAAGTGCAAGTAAAATGGTTGTAGACAAATATTTACCTACAGAAACAGTAAATACCTACAGTATTTTTGTCAGTAAATTTAAAAATTATCAATGATCTATTGATAATTTATAAACAACAATAAAATTTAATGACAAAATCAATTCTTTGGTACACTAGAATTTTCTTATAGTACATGTGAAACTTAAAAAAAATATTTTATTTTTGAAATAAAAAATGTAGTTCCATTTGTGCCCTATATTTCTCTGGGTATATACATATAGTTCAAAAAATTATTTGCTTTTTAAGATAATACTATTTTATTGAGCCTCTTTTCACATCTTATTTAATTAATCAGACTATTTCATAAATAATCAGACCCGCTTAAAATATATCTACTATCTTTCTCCCTCAAACCCTAGATCTCTTTGTCCTTGATCTTCCTTCTCTTTTTCTTCCCTCATCTTCTTATGGATGATGGGAGAAGTAATTTTTATTACTTTTAGTCTCAATAAATTTGTCTTGAATTAACAGGTGACTTTTTTAATTAATAACTATGCCTCATATGAAATTTTGTTCATAAGATCCAAATGAGTCATTACTTCATGATACATGAAAGAAACGAGATCAATTCGGATCGGATCAATTGTGACCGTCAGATCGCGTCCTGTGGTCAACAACTGCGATCTGATGGTTTTGATCGCATCTGACTGAAGGAACACACCCATTGGCATACACTTCTCGCACACATCGGGCCATTGTGTCGGTCATGGCACCCGTCGGTGGTGAATCGACATGTCCAATCAGCGCTAGTCTGCCACGTGTCGCCACCTGGACAACTATGCCAAGTCACTGCCACCTTGCCAGACCACCGACCCACTGGACCGAACTCTGGTTCGATTTATCAAAAATTTAAGGCTCCTCGCGACGATGCGTATGTGCAAAGTGCGCCTCTAAAGCGCCCAATGCGACTATGTGCGATTTGCGCGTGTCCGACTTCGGCTCGAACGGTGCTTTGTAAGCTAGCTAAAGGCTAGTCAAAATTGACTTGGTCCATTAGGGTGTGCCATAAGGAGCTCCACTTGATTACTCCTTATTAGTGGTGAAGCTCTTTATAAACTAGTCAAACATTTAATATGTTTCCTATGTGGGATATGACTTTCCATATTCCCAGCCTTTTATATTTTATATATAAAAGGCATTTTAAGTGGCTAATTTCATTCATTTATTTCTCATTCACCCGACATTGGTTATGAGAAATTTAAAATGCTAAATTCATCTACCCGCAGTGTAGATTACGTTTATCTCATTTATTTCATACAACGAATAAATGAATACACTTAAATAATTGGTCAAAATTGAGTCAAAATTAACCTAATTTATTAAAACCAATTCCAAACAGTCAATCGTAAGTTTCTTATGAAGAATAAATGATATTTGTTTTGATTCTACAAATAAAAATAAAAAATATTATTCAAATGAATGAACGAATGTTTAATATAGCAAGTGATATCACTCACCCTTTGTAAGTGTATTATATTGACTGGGGTTCGAACTCGGTATTTTTCAGTTGCTTTGCAATTTATCCCCCTCCACTCCAACCAAGTATTCCCAACTTGTTAGAAAAAATAATATTAAAAAATAATGAATGAATATATAAAATAATGAAAAAGAATGATATTTAATATTCATTTTGAAATCACGAGTTTCTACTAGTAATCAAGCACAAGTTGATCCCTAGATGAAGCAAAATTGGAGAAAAGAAAAGTGGCACAATTATGAAGGCATTAACTAGACTTATACATGTACAATAAAATGCTTTCTAGAATGATTGTCAATTTGATTGAAAAAAAAGTTTATATTTTTAATGTTTTTTAAATACTAATCTCCAAAATTTACTTTCACTGTAATTCGATTCTGAAAGCAGATGGTGGGGGTGTGTTTCTGACTCTAGCGCTTCTAGTTTTTATATATAAATAGAAGTTTATTTTTATAATTCTACCCTCATTTTTTTTTAATGGAACCTACAATTTTTAATAGTAAAAGTGCTTTTGTCATTTTATTAAAATATTCAAAAAAATTAGTGTTGTTTTTTTTATTAATTTAAAGATTTTTCAACTCTTTTTTCAAATACTAGCAATATTTAGTTTTCACTTTCACTTTAATAACCCTTTCTTAAAAAAATGAATGTTTTCACAAACGTGCCTTAGCAACATTCGAAGATGACGGAAATAGAGGGGCTAAGAAGGAACATGGTATTATATTAATGATTGATACGATATGAACACGATACGATTATAAACATAAATTACAGAAACAAATGCATAATAAGGTACGGCACAAAGCATGACACAAAAGCACAAAATTATAAATTAAATTAAAATTATAATTATTATTATATTTAAAATTAAATAAGATATAACGACACATATTCTTGACTATTATCACGAAACCTTATCCCCACAGAATGACAGAAATGCTGGCCTCCAACTTCAACGTTCAATACTCATTCAACAGAATCAAAAGCCCATCGTACCAAATCATTTGTTGGTCCCTTTTGTCCAATCATGTTTCCATCCATTCTTCAACCTCTCACTACACGCCACGTTTCTTATCCATTTAATTTGCCCAATTATCTTTTATTTATTTCACCTCCTAATATTGTTCCCTCCTCCTCCTCCTCCTCCTCCAAACACTATAATAAATCTATCTTAAATAATAATCCATATACTATAATAAATTTATCTTAATATAATCCATTTTTTAGATAATAATTTTAAAAGATAATTTAGTATATATTTTCATGCCAGTGTTCTCTAAAGTCAAAAGTAGTGGTTGTGAGTCAGCCGAAAGAACGTATAATACTTGATAACTCAGAGATAATTATGAGTCATGCCAGTGTTCTCTGAAATAATTTTCAACACCAAAGGTTAATTAAATAAATATAACAAATTATTCTTAATTTACTAATTGATGTAATTATTTTAATTTTCTTAAAAGTCGTTAATTGTTTTAGAAATTTCTATTTATTTAAATTGTTTATCAATCAAATTAATTTAATTTTTAATTGCTTTTACAATTTAATTTAATTTCCAAAAATTTAAGTTTAATTATTTTACATTTGGTCCTATAAAAAATGTGAAGTGTGAGTACTAACCTTTTAATAAATTAGTTAAATTCAACTATTGCTAATTTATAGGACTACATTTCTATGTTTGTCAATGTTAATGTGAGCTATAAAGATGTTTTGAGAGAAAGAACCATATTATTAAACTGAATGAATTGATCCCTGTACATATGCTACAACTATTATATACAAAAGGAATGTAACATCACTTAACTAACTTCTTAACAACTAACCAACTAACAAACTAACTAACAAACAAACTAACTTCTGTTAACAACTAACTGCTATCAGTTATACTCTAATAGCCCCCTGCAAACTTAAGGTAGCATCAGACACCTTAAGTTTGTTTCTCATAAGCTCAAACATAGTACTGGAGTCGGCCTTAGTGAACATGTTAGCAATCTGATCTATAGCTGGGACATGTCTGATGTCAACAAGTTTTTGCTGCACTTTCTCTCTTACAAAATAAAGATCTAGTCCGATATGCTTGGTTCGAGCATTAAGTACAAGATTGGCTGTGAGTTGAATTGTACTCAAGTTATTACACCATACCACATGAGCCTTAGTAACATCAATGTGCAATTCCTGTAACAACCCACGAACCTAAGTAATTTCTGCAACAAGACTTACAACACTTCTATATTCCGCTTTAGTTGAGGACCTTGAGATGGTGTGTTGCTTTTTGGTCTGCCAAGAAATAAGGTTGGAACCTAAGAACAAGCAAGTAGATCTCCTATCATCGCAGTTGGAGGCCCAGTCAACATCACAATATCCTACCAAGTTAAACTGCAAAGATGGATCTGGGGAGAAATGAAGACCATAATCTATTGTTCAATTGAGATATCTAAGTATACGTTTAACAACTTTCCAATGATAATTAAGAGGAATGTGCATAAATTGACACACCTTGTTCACAACAAATGAAATTTCAGGCCTAGTTATTGTCACATACTGTAAGGCACCAACAATACTTCTATAAATCTGAGCATTAATCATAAAATCATCCGCATAGACAGACAACCTCTCTCCTGAAGCCATGAGATAGTGAATAGGTTTTGCATTCTGCATCTTGACTCTACCAAGTAAATCCTTAATATATTTATACTGAGAAAGGCAAATTCCCTGCTGAGTGTCTGAACTTGAATTCCCAAGAAATAATCAATATTTCCAAGATCCCTTATACAGAAGGCTTTGCTGATATTAGTAATAAAGGACTGAACTTCTTGTGGATTACTACCAATTACCAAAATATCATCCACATACACAAGTACAAGTAGTATATCTATGTTGTGTCTCACAAACAATGAGTGATCAGACTTGGTGGAATGAACGCCAAAAGAAGATATCACCTGATAGAGCTTGTTGAACCACTCCCTGCGAGCCTGTTTTAAACCATAAAGAGACTTTTTTAGTTTACACACATGCTGAGGATAGTTAGGATCTTCAAAACCAAAGGGTTGATGCATATCCTCGTTCTTTAAATCACCATTGAGGAAAGCATTGGCAATATCAAGCTACCTCACTGACCATTTTCTGCTGATAGCCAAGGTAAGCACAATTCTAATGGTGGTAGGTTTAACTACAGGGCTGAATGTATCTGTAAAATCAAAGCCTGCAACCTGACTGAATCCCTTAGCAACAAGCCTAGCCTTGTACTTATTGATAGTACCATCAGATTTTTCTTTCACTCTAAACACCCATTTGCATCCAACGGTATGTTTGTTGTGAGGTAAGGAACACACGCCATGTGTTAATCCTCAAGAGAGAAAATACTCATCTGTCATAGCTTGCTTCCATCTATCATCAAGCAAGGTTGTCTTAGCATCAGGTGGTTCTGTAGTAGCTGCAAAGACTTTGGGTCTAAACACCCCGTTTTTGGCCCTTGTAACCATAGGATGAGTATTTGTGATAGAACCTGTAGGGACATGCTGCTTTTCAAAAACAACAATAGAGTTATCATGATTAATATGTAAAGGATAAAAATTAGTTACAATAGGCTCTTGAAGAAAAGAACTAGTAGATGAAGAAGAGACAGATGAGCTGGGAATGGGGGAAGGGATAGCATGAGAACTAGTGTATGTAGGAAGTACAGAAAGAGGAGCTGAAGAAGATGATGTAGAGATTGAAGGGGGGACATAGGAGGACACAGGCTGAGCAAAAGAGAAGTGAGATTCATGAAACAACAAATCTCTAGAGATTATTATTTTCCCTATGTCTGTTAAACATTTGTAGCCTTTGTGAATAAGGCTATTGTTCAACCGCTAAACACCTATAAAAGTCTACCAATCCTCGCAAGAGAAAGAGATCAATTGTAGGGTAGCAAGTTAACCACAAGTCGTCTCTCAAGGAAGACTTAGCCGACAAATAATTACTATGCAACACAATTGACAGAAAATAAATCCTAAACACTCTAACCAGATTTGTTGGTTTTAAATAAACTAAAAAATTAAAACCGAGCACGAATAAACTTGGAGAAAAAGATATGGAAGAAAGTCTAGGATTATGGATTCATCTCATCAAACTTGCAAGCATAATATCAATTAATTGATCATGCGGTTAACAAATATAACAAATATGTAAAGACTAGGTCTAGATCTGATAACTCTCGTATTCATAGATTAGGGTTATCCCAACATAATTTGCTATTTTCATTAAACCAAGGGTTAGATAATACATATCTAATTCATATCTAACCCCCTGAATAAATTTAGTCCAGGAATAATATCTTCTCTCGATCTCAATTATTCCCCCAAAATAATCAAAAGTTGATCAGACAATCAATTTATCAAATAAAGCAATTTATTCAGGAAAGCAAATCAATTAACCAATACTCATGCTTGTTTGTTTGAATTAAATCATCATAATCCTAGAACAAGAAAATTAGTTCATGCTTGGGGATGGAATCATAATCTCAATTGAAGGAAATAAAACAATCATAAACATAATCATGTGATGGCTCAAAAGCTACTCTAAAAAACCGTAGGCAAGTGTACCTATCGTTTTATAGTATAGATTATTGAGTACCGAGTGTCATTCCCACGAGGATTGTAAGTACTAATAATAATTACCGTCTTTTTGTTATCTAATCTAGCAATTTTCAGAGTTTTTGTTTGATGAAAAAGGAAAATAAAGAATCTAAATTAACAAATTACAAATTGTAAAAATGAAGGAAGATTTGTAAAATAAGAAATCAAGAGATAGAAATGTGTTTGAATGTAAATCCCTCTAGAATGTTTTTGTGATTTGACAAGTTAACAAAACAACCATAAGCCCTTAAGCAAAAACCAACATCTTTTAATAAAATCTCATGTTTTGTGGACTGTAGAAATTCCCGATTTAAGTTAAACCCTTTCTCAAGGTGAAAAACTCCTAATCTCAAGTTGATTAACTGAAATCTCTTTCTAGTTAAAACCCCCAAGATTGCATTATAACGATTTGTGAATTCCCATATTAGGTTTGACCCTAATCCAGAAGATTTATGTCGTCCTATATCTAGGATTGCATGCAACTCTTTTCACTTAAATAGATTCTATTTCACCATGAATCTCTCGATTTCCCGATGAAAAATAAACTTCAAATTAATATGCCAGAAATATTAACTCGGATGAAATAAGCATGATATAAGCAAATCACACAAGACATGAGAATTTTATTAAAAACATACAAACCTTAATCACAAATCCATTCTAGAGTTCATTACATCCAAACACTAGGAGTTTAGCTACTCATGATTTTGACAAAAGAGTAAATTACACAAAAAGATTTAAGCATTGTAGACATGATGTACTTATCTTTATCAAAAATCTCAATGGACTTATTTCTTGATTGATGATGTTGCTCCAAGCCTTCTTCTCCAATATTGCCCCAAGCTTTCTCCTCCAAGACCCCTTGATCCCAATTCTACTTAATATGATGAATACAATGAATATTTTCTGAATGTCTAATGAATGAATCTCCCAACTTCAACCCTTGACTTTTGTAGGCACCATTTTTGTACAATAATACATTGATAATGCTATCTTTTGTTAAACAATTGCCCCACTTTCATTGTTGGGTTGGTGAATTCTTGTATTCATATGATAATTGAGAGAAAATGGGGACATGGTGCAGCAAGATAGGGTGTTAAAGGTATACAAAAGTGATCAAAAAGGCTTGGTTGGTGATTTTTCCACAATTTCCGCATAAAAAGGCGTCTGAAAGTGGCCCAGACACGCCGTGTTGGGCAGCACGGCCAGGCCGTGTCCGAGTCTATTTTGTGCAGTTTTTCTCCTCTTTTGATCCCCTTCAACATGGCCGTGTTCGACGACACGGTTTTGCCGTTTTGGACCCTTTTTCCAAATTTTGTTCAATTTATTTCCTTCTTTTTAACATGGCCATGTTCCTTGACACTTAATGTTGGCTTCAAATTGCTCCACCTATAATGTTAAACACATCCCGCGATAAAATGCTAAAAGTACTCGAGAAAACTATGATTTTCTAACAAAATAATTTAAAAACTATTGAATTACTACCACAAAATATGTACAAAATGGCACTTATCATCAGGAAACAATAATAATCACCCAACAATTGAAATCAGACAAAAGAGATGAAGAAATCTTACTTTTTGATTAAGAAGCAAAATAACTTCAATGGGAAGAACCCAAGCAATCCCAATGTTTAATGGAAGAGAAAAATACCAAAAACTAAAGTCTAGAAGTAGAGCTGTCAAAATGGGCCTAGCCCGCCCCGCCGAATAAATGGGTTGAACTGGACTGGGAAAATGCTGGCCCGTTTGGAAGTGGGCCTCAACGGGCTGAACCGTTTGGGCCACGGGCTGTGTAGGGGCTTGGGGCGGGCCAACCCGTCTTTTAAAAAAAAAATTATCCCAAGTCATAGGTTAGCCAGTTGACTCAAGTCAGACTTTATCTTCTCTAATACTGTGAAACAAACCGTGGACAATTCTCAAAAAAGAGTAGATTTAACCAAACCCTAAAATTTAAACCCATTCCACAATTCTCATCATGCGCCGCCCAGCCAGGTAGGAATAGCAGGTCGCCACGCTCCGCTGCTACTCGTTGCCACGGTTTATGGTCTTGAACTCGTTTACCTTCAGCCTTCAAGTTCTCGATTCTCTCTCTGCATCTTTGCATTTGTCGGTGAAATTAAATGCAGTTGAAAAATTTGTCAGGCTTTGGGCCTAGTGAAATTTTGTTAATTGCTCACTTACGAGCATGAATCATGATATCAATGTCATGTAATTGGTTTGCAGCATCAATAAAATTGTGATTTGTGATAATTGGTTTGCGTTGTTTTTCACACCTGGGCATTTCGATAAAAAAAATTGAATTTTGGTGGGCTGGCCGCCCAGCCCGCAGCCCAACGCGGGTTGGGCTGGGCCAGAGCTTTTACGGCCCGCCATTTTGGCGGGCCAGCCTGCCCCGCACCGCACCGCGAAATAGAGGGTTTTGGCGGGCCATGGGCCAGCCCGCCCCGCCAGCCCATTTTGACAGCCCTAACTAGAAGTGCTATGAATGAAGGTGTTGTATGGAATGATGAATTTTCATGCACAACCTTGGGTCCCTTTTATAGATGCTTGGAGAGGTCACTTGTAGAGTTTGAGTAAGAAAAGGAGACCAATTCAGCCCCAGTTACATCGCACGCCCGTGTAATCCCACACGACTGGGTCGTGCGATCGGAATTTGATCTCGGGGTGTTCATGAAAGTTGTAGATCGTTCTCTTAGATTTCCATATCCACTTGAATCACCTCAATATCAATTTTGTAGAGGAAGTTATGGCTAAAATACTAAACCTACCAGTGCTAAAAACTGTTAGCGCGTTTTGACCTTTTTGAAGGAAATTTCCTTTTGTTTGACCTTCCATGCTTCTCTACTTCATATTTTTGCTCGTACATTAGCTCTTGAAATATACTTTGGACGTGATATCTCTTTTTATCTAATTTAGCTCCATTTCCTGCAAAATTCACAAGAGTACGCAGTATCACGCCCAACAAGGGAAACCAAGCAAAACACACTGAATATGCGTGCAAATGCATCAAACATATATCATTTTAAAACCTCAAATGCACGTATATTTTACACTCATCAAAATCCCCAAAACTTAAAGCATTGCTCGTCCTAGAGCAAATTTAGAAAAATAATATAAGGGGTAAAAACGAATGAACACCCAAGAACACCATGAACATTAAATAGCATTTGATGTCATACTTAAGAAAACTAGGGGTGGCAATTTTTGACACGACACGATAGCACGACACGAAAACGATACGAAAATAGTGGGTTAGTGTTTAGTCTTATCGTGTTCGTGTCCTTATCGTGTCGACACGATAAGGACACGAAAATTTCGTGTCGTGTTCGTGTTTTTATCGTGTTTACACGATAGTGACACGAACACGATAGTGACACGATATTGACACGACATGAACACGATACGGACACGATAATGACACTTTTACCTGTTAGCGACACGATAATGACACGACACGAGCACGATAAGGACACGTTTACCTGTTAGTGACACGATAATGACACGATAACCTGATATTTTGTATATTTATGTCGTATATTTTCATGTAAAATCGTGTCATATAGTTTAAAAACGTGTCATATCATGTAATTTGTTATCGTGTATTAACGTGTAAATTTTTTTTTTTGTTTTTGACTTTTCGTGTCACTATCGTGTCGACACGAAAATTTTCGTGTTCGTGTCGTGTCGGAGCAGATCCTTATCGTGTCGTGTTCGTGTTTGTCCTTATCGTGTCGTGTCGTTATCGTGTCGACACGAAACACGACACGATAACACGATTTGACACCCCTAAAGAAAACCATGTAATGCATAATCAAGAAGTCATCATTTATAAACTCGGCATAAACAATACTCTCTTGGGTACTCGACATCGCGACTCACAAGAAGATAGTGTATCACTCAACTCTCAGAAGTGTATGGATAGTGTTTACACTCAGATTCAATTCAGTGAATGTAGAACTACCATAAGCTTGCAAATCGTCTAATATCTCGACCACTTTTGTGTGCACAATCTAAGAATCAAAAAGGACTTTTATTAGGTTGTAATGTTGGCTCTTTGGTAAGGGTAGAGAAATTTGGTTAAGTGACTTGACTTGAACAAATAGAATTTAAGTATACAGACTTGCAATTCACCAACACAATAATATCATGTTTTTTTTTCAACTCAATTCCACCCTTATTTCTCCCTTATTTCTTTTTTTTTTTTCATTCTTAGGCCTTTTTGCCTTTCTTCTTTTTCTTTAGCCTCAAACTCTCATTTTTCACAATTTTCAGATTTTTTTTTTCTTTGTAATTTTTTCTCCAGAGATTTTCTTTCTTTTTCGAGCTTCATGTATTTTTTTTCATTTACCAAGATACTGCTCATCCCTCTTTCGTTTGCCAACTTCCTCTCTTTTCATAATTTTTTACCATATCTCGCCCAAATTTATTCATTTCCTATAAGCTCAAGAAATTTTAGGGATAAAAAGATCTTAATTTTAAAGATCAATGTGGCTCAGAATAAAAGTTTTGGCTCAAAATTGGCTAACTAGGGAATCATGAGTTCATATGTATGCTTTTTAGGCTAAGTAGGCTAAATAAAGATGGCCTTAGATCATTTTCAAAAATTGCACACACACATGGCTTCAATGAAGATACCAGAGCAAATTCTAGAGTTCTATCAATCATGAATGACACACTCAAGGAAAAAAAAGCCTGCATAATATAAAGCAGTTTAAGGTACAAAAGCTCACAGACTTATTTTTCGCAACATACTCAAATACCCAATTATCTTAACACATGCCAAGCAAATAAATAATTTTTCTCCCAAGATCCCTCAAGTAAGTTATCCCATGCCATAAAATATTCATAGTAAAATCATAAGGAGCTGGGCATAAAAACTGAATTAAAACCACACACAAAAGTAGGGGTGGCAGCGAGTGACATGACACGATAGCACGACACGATTACAAACACGATTACAGAGACAAAAAGCACGATAAGGCACGACACGATATGACACGACACGATAGCACGATATGAACAAGAAATTAAAAATTAATTTAAATTTTAAATTATTATTATTATATTAAAGATCAAATAAAATAGATAACACGAAAAAACGATAGTGTGACACGAACACGACACGATAACACAATTTGCCACCCCTACACAAAAGCAATTAAATGTGCTAAAGCTGTAAACGTGCTAATACAAAAAACAAAAATAAACAGAAAAATCGAGATTTTTTTTCCGAAAATTAACAATGCAAGTGCTTCTACATGCAATCCTAAATGCAATGCAAAATGCAACAGTGTTAGATTACACATTCTTAACAACCCCCCCAAACATAAAATATGCTTCGTCCCGAACATATGAGGAAATTATCAAAAGAAAGAGGAATGCGTAATAAATACTTACATGGATAGTTCCGATGAAGCCGGGAGCTCGTCCATCAATTCGGAAAATGAAGGAATAGATCATACAGTCGGGTCGCGTGCGTCCACATGCCCGTGTGCGTTTGTTTTTTTTTCAAATTGTTTTTCGTTTTTTTTTTCAGAATTAAAATTTTTTTTTTTTTTAAGAATAAAACAGTGAAAATGTTTGCGTTGCCTCCCAAGAAGCGCTCTTTTAACGTCATTAGCCATGACGGTGTCAACGGAGAGAATCAAGGCGGATCATCGAGCAAAACCCTATTTACCACCTTGAAATTTTTATCTGGCTGTTTTTCGATTTGAAGCATATTGCATTCCTGCCAGAGGACATCTTTCACGACATAATCGATCGAGTCAACAATCAGATAATCATTCAAAACACAAGAAGGACCATGAGCTATATCAAAAATTGAAAACGTTACAGTTTTTGCCAAGACATTTATACTTAGTTTTCTATTTTTGACATCTATCATAGTATTAGTGGTGGCCATGAACGGTCTACCCAACAAAATGGTATGATCCTTAATATTACCTTCAAATGCATCAAATATATATCATTTTAAACCCTCTAATGCACGTATATTTTACACTCATCAGCTATAACCTAAGAATGTACAAGGAGAGGATCTATAAGAGAATTTTTTATGGTTTTATGGTCTGAGGTTCGGAAAACAAAGGAGACCAAAAGTTTTAAGAGACAGATAAAGAGGTTTTTGATGGAAGAGGACCTCAAGAGAACTTTTGTGTTGAAGAAGAGGAGTAGGGAGCCTGTTGATGAGATATACAGAAGTTCTAAAGCTTTATCCCAGAATTTCATAGGTAGAGAGGCCTGAGCAAGTGGAGTAAGGCCTGTATCAACAATATGATGATTTTTCTTTCAGGAAGTCCATTTTGTTCATGTGTGTAGGGACAAGATGTTGATGAATTATGCCATGAGTGGTAAGGTAATTTATAAAGGATTTGAAGAGATAGGCTAATTTTTAAAAGACATTTGTGGTCGTTGGTTTATCTTGTTGCAGTCCTTGAAATTGACATTTCCTCGTATTGAATGAACCTTGACTTTTCGAGTTCTCGACAGGTGCGATCTTCCCATTTTGGTTTTATTCCTTTTGCACGCTTCTCGGGACTAGGCACTTTAAGAAAGGCAGTATGGAAGTATTACTTGTTTAAGTAACTTTCTTGACTTCTGTGCAACAGATCCTTTTCAGTTGTCTTGACTTGACTGCAGTTTCTTAACTTCCCCATATGACTTCGAGTCAGCTCCCAATCATTGGATGACTCATCTGTCACTTCAACTTGAGACTTGGCTATCTTGGGTTGACTTGACTGACACTTCACACAACTGCATCTCAGCTGATACTTCTCCAGTCGAGTTTCTGTCTTCTCTTCCTTGCCATACTCAGCTGCCTCACAATGGAGTCTTCATTCTAATCTTAAGTTGACTTCTTGCATATTTAGGCATAGCTGATTTAACTTAGCTCGAACAGCCTTATCTATTACAATGCAAATTACAAAGAAAATGGGGTGCCAACTTTCTAGTCTAAGTTTTACATGGCATTCATCAAAATCTAAAAAATAAATTTCCCAACAATTTCCCCTTTTTTGATGATGTCAAAACTTAAAGCATACAAACAAAATATAAATATCAAAGATACATACAGATAGTGCAGTAACAGAGAATGTATGCGTAGAATCAATCTTTTTATTGATCATAACATTCTTGTCCTTAACACAGCTGTTTATAAAGTGTATCAGAGCAAACATCTATGTCTACGCAAAAATAGAGAAATTACTGATTTCTTATAAAATGTACAGAAGACTTACATACTTATGTATTTACAATAGTAAATTACGCAGCTTCTTCATATCCTTCGCTGCCTCCTTCTTTCTTCATCAACTCTGTCTTCTTCTGACCTTTTTCTCTTCTTCTCTTCTTCAGCTGCTTTCTTTTTCTCATAAGCTCTTCTGGCAGCTTCATCTTTTCTTTTCCTTTCTTGCCTCTCTTCCCACAGCTGAGTTTGTCTTTTATTTTCTTCTTCGATCCTCTTGACATAGTCAGCATTCTTTCTTGCCACTTCCCTGTTGGCTACTTCGTCATACCCAGCCCAATAGAACCCTCATTTCTTTCCTGGATCTATATATTCGATATTTTTGGGTAGAGGTCTAGGTCTGAAACCTTTTCCTCCACTGCTTCTACCTCTTCCTCTGGGTGTGTATTGTACTGGGGCCTTCTTCTTTCCGAAGAAAGTGACCCGGTGAGTGATGCTAGAGTCTGCTGCTGTCGTCACGCCTTCTTCGCACAGCTTGGGGCCTTTTTCCCAATACAAGTTCCAGGCTTGGGCTATGGACATGCCTTCGATGTATCCTTCGGATTCGAGCGTTTTGAATTCATCGACTGATATAGGCTCGGTTCCAACATCTGAGATGACATCAGTGTCTCTTCCTGCTGGAATGTCTCCATATTGTTTCATTATGTCCATCACACGGGCATCCATTTTTCCTTCAAGCTCCTTCATCCCTGCTTCTACTATTTTCCTCTTTTCAGACATGGGCACAGCAGAGTCACTGGGAGTTTGCTTAAGATGTCAGCTGTGACAAGTCCTTGTTAAGGGGTTCTAGCAACCATTAAAGTCATGTCTTTCGAACCTTCTCCCTCAACTGATTTTCCCTTTTCTTTCTTCTGTTCTTCAGCTGTCTTCTCCTTAACAGTTGCTTCCTTCTTCTCGGCTGCGGATCCTTTCAACGTCTTTAGTTTTCCTCTTCCCCCTTTTTGGCATCATCAAAGGAGAGAGGAACCCCTGGAAACATGCCATCAAGCATGAAATCTAGACGGTTGATAGCTGAATTATGCCTGGATTCTGCTGCGGAGTATACTGCTCAAAATTCTGAGCGGGTGGCTTTCGATTCGGCTGTTACCAACTTCATTTCAGCCATAAGAAAGCTGAATTTTGCATTCATGTTTTCTTCCACGCGCAGAAGTTCTTTTCGATGAAATTCGCGCAGCTGTTCCATTTATGTGGTATGAGAGGTATGCATTCTACCAATATTTTCTTGCATCCCCTTCTTCATGTCAGCGTTATCAGCACTCCAGATTAGCATCTTATTGTACAATGCTTTGAAGTATCGAACCTGTTCCACACGCATTGTTGCCACCATTCCCGAATCCTGACTATGATTCCACGCAGATCGGCCATAAGATTATCATCTCTGTTATCCAGCCGCATATCTAATGAGGCCTGGTGCCTTTCCATCTTCTCTATCTCCGCAAATATTGGCTTGAAGACTTCTCGAACCTCAGCTGTCACCTCTGTCTCGGTGGCGGCCAAAGACATCAAAGTCAAAATCTCTTTGGGACGATGGTATCGTGGGAATGATGGATCGGTCTATGGAAACGCGTTGTTGATCTCTAGGCGATTCTTCATCAAGATCGGCGACTCACAGTGAGAAGGGGCGTTTCTTCAAACGCATCATCACGGACATAGGGAATCTGTTCAATGGTAACTCGTGGGTGTGAGGTGCCCGGTTGAGTCGATTCTCTTTGTAGCTTTGGGAGCTGCCGCGATTGATCGTGATTCATTTGTGGTCTTTTGTGTAATGGACCGGTGGTGAGCCTCACTGGTGTCTCAACGGCCGTCGGTCTCGATTGGTTTTTCCATTTGAGTTGTCTGGTCCTCGGCCGTGTCAGTAGCGTTATCGAATGATGATGAGATTGGTACAGGTGGCTCATCATCAAAATTAAACCTTTGACGAGCAGCCTTGAATTCACGGCGTACTCGTCTAGAAAGAACATCCTCGGTGAGTTGTTTGGACTTGCAACAAGAGATGACTCAGCCTCTTCTTCACCTTCAGATCCCATAAATGTTACATCAGGATTGTCTTGGGAATCGTGAAGGGCACTTATCTCCTTCTCAGATTCATCGATGATAGTAGGAGGGATGTTCTGTGTTTCCGCCTCTTTACCTCGGGAAGTCTCAACCTCCCGTAGGCCTTCACTACCTCATGCAATCTCAAGCTGCGGCGAGGGCTTGGACAATCCCTTCGCGGTTCAAATTTGTCTTAGGGTCTTCAGAGGTGGCATCCACTGGAGTCTCAACTCCATGGATTGCACTTTCATTGCCCATAGTGTTAACTCCCAGGGCAGATCCATCCTGTGCCTCTGTTGCTTGGCGGCGTCATTAGCGTGCGGAAGCGGTTAGCACTTCGATTGAGACGATCTCAACTGCCCGAGCCTCGTCGCTGACAACTTCTTTTGTGTATCTGTTTGTTTTTCCTTCTCCACTTCGCCTCCCAGATTCGTTGTGGAGTTAGCTGCAGCATTCTCCAACCTAGCTGCAGTGGAGGGAGTTTCCCCCTCAGCCGGCACACCAGCTGAGTGACTTGGAATGGGGTCAATCTTCTCCGGACTCATTGTTTTCTGTGAGTTGTCGGCCGGGGCGGTGGTAAGACACCGTCGTCGAGGGTTGGCTCGACCGGGGTCCCCACGTTCCCAGTTTCATCGCCAGTTCCTTAATGCCTTCATCGAGTGAGTGGGAAGTGGTCGCAAGCAACAACGATTCTGTCATTTGCAACCGCCGCACCACTCCCATAGGATCAATCTCCAGCTGTGATTTGGAAGACTCTCCAAGGCCTTCCATCAGCTGTTGCTCATGTAGGATCCTGGATTCCCGCATGGCTTGTTGCATCTCCAATTCTTTAGTCGCAGCAGCAGGGTCCAGATCTTCATCGCTCTCTAAAAGCATGTCAAGATGTGGATGAGTATGATCAGTGGTTCCAGTTAGAGGACAGAATGGCTTTCTCACGAGCTCGCTCTCGCTCTTGCTAGCCTACTTTGTTCGTTCTCTTTTGAATTTGCAACATGTTGATGCAGTTGTCCTCATCAAGGGCTTGCAGCACTGTATCAACTTCAAGGAACCTGAAGAGTTTCTATTCCTCCTCAATAAACTCTGGGTGTTCAAACTGCACCCTAGAGTGACTCAATTTCCACTTTCTCCATTCTCGCAGACGATTTTGGATGTCTGGATATGGTGGGATAGTATCATCAAATCATTATCGTCATCTTCGCGTTGTCCTCCAGTCTCAGGAATGGAGGGTAACACGGCTTACTCCTCTTCACCCTCGGCCAGTACATTGCGGGAAGGGACACAACCCTGTCAACAGGAGATTCATCTTTCTCAGCTACTCCTTGTTCCTCAGTTGTTCTGTCTACAGCTGGGTCTTCAACTTGCCTCTGCTGATCGGCCTCAGCAGACTTGGTTGTTTCATCTATAATTTTTGGAGACTCTACTTCTCCAGCCGTCTCAGCAATTTGCTCTAGCTGAGTGGCAGACTCAGCTGTTTTCTCAAGCTCTGAGCGCTTGAAGATTCTTCTTCTTCTTTAGGTTTTCACCAGAGGAATATCTGGTTCCACTTCCTCCGGTTCGTCGAAGGTAAATGCCTTCGCAGTTGTCTTAGAGACAACTGCCTTCCTTGTTGTGGTAGTCCTCTTATTCTTAATCACTGGAGAAGGGATTAACGGTTCCTTCTCCATTGCGGCTGCAGGGGCAGGAGACACGGCTGCAGGGGCAGGAGACACGGCTGCAGGGGCAGGTGACTCTAGCTGCGAGGGCAGTGCGGTTTTCTTTTTCTTTCTTTGCGAGGGGCGTGATCTTCTTTGTTTGTAGGGCACTTGTTCTTGGAAGGGAGAGGATTTGCTTCTTCAAGGTCAGCTGATTCCCCCTCACTTGTGTTCGTTCTCTTGGCATAAGCTCTCTTCTATGCTCCGTAGATATTCGATCGGAACATTTTCTTATTGACATGGAATGCCTTTCCATGTCGGAGTGGAACTCCCTTCACCTCCATCAGCCGACCAATAACAAGGCCATATCCCAAGGATCCTCCGAACGACCCATCTTCCTTGAAAGACTTATTTCCAACATTTTGGGAGAGTCTGCTGTATACAAACTCAGCCCACTTTACTTTCTTCTCCTCCAAGATCGCGGCCATCACGATCGGCTTAGTTTTGACGGTGATTAAAGCTTCCAAATTTGAAGTCTACGACTTGGCAACAATATCCAAAGAACTTGTGGTAATCTTCCTTCAAGAAACTTCTTCGGTTGTGTAGACAACCTTCCCAAAGCCCGATCGAGTTTGGCCACTTCCTTGGCAGCCAAGTTTACATCGGCCTCCAATATCTCTAAGCACACCTTCCGACGGCGGTCAGTGTTTGCCAAATCCTTGGCGCCAAATCTTGCGAATGGTTGTTCTTTCCCGTGAACAGAGGACTTGATGCCTCGTCGTGAACTTCAGCGTTCACATTGAACTGCGCGACCTCTTCCACGTAGGTCATTTGAAACTCCATTGTGAAAAAGGGTTTCAGCCCAGACTTCTCCACTTTCTCAGCTATTTTCTTCACAAGGGTTTCGTCGAACCCCTGTTTGATCATTCCTTCAAAATCCACGGTAGAACCATTGTGGATTTGTTTTCCCAACTTAACAAAATCGTAAGTAGATGCCATTTCTTGAAGATTTACTGAACGAAACTTTGAAAATGTGCTTTGAAAATTTGTAGGGTTTCGAGAGAGAAATTTCTTTCTTTGCTTTTCGGAGAGATGAACAGTTTGTGTAAAGTGAGAGAAAAACAGACGAAATGGTATATGTATGGGTTATGAAAGGACGTGCAGACAGTTTTTGAAATTTGATTGAGATTAATGGCTTAGATTTTGCACGCCGATTAACATTTAATTTCTCGCATTTAATGCGGCAACATTTATATCCAATCATAAGCTTGGTATGCAGCTTTTGAATGTACACGTCATAATTACGCTGACGTCATTCTTAAAAACATTCCCGCTTAGTAAGAACGACTGCGTTTTTGTCACTTTGCTCATAAATGACTCAGCTTGCTTCTTAGCTGATTCAACTCTTCTTCTCTCTATTCACATCGTGACTCAAATTTCCTAATTCGGTCGGTGACTTTTCAAACGGTGATTCACTTACATTTGTTTCAAGAGCTCCACTCTTTTTTCATCTTTTCATGCTCCATCTCTTTTCTCTGAGTCTTCTGAGTGTCAACTCAGCTCAATTAACCCTAATTCATGCTTGAGTTCTTCAAATCTTGATTCACATAAAGGTTTTGTGAATATATCAGCTAACTGCTTATGAGTTGAGATGTATTCCAAGGTGATGTCTTTCTTTTCTACATGGTCTCTTATGAAATGGTATCTGGCATCAATGCGCTTTGTTCTTGAGTGAAACACAGGATTTTGAGTGATTGCAATAGCACTTGTGTTATCACACATAATTGGAATTTCTTTTTCTTCAACATCATAATCTCTCATTTGTTGTCTCATCCATAAGACTTGGGCACAATAAATTTGCCACTGACTATGTATTTGCCCACTCTGGATGTGGCTATTGAATTTTGCTTCTTGCTAAACCAGAAATTAACCTATTTCCAAGCATTTGACATGTACGAAGTACTCTTCTGTCAACTCTACATCCAAAGATAGAATCGAATAACCAATTAGCTTGAATCCACCTTCCTTTGGATACCATAAGCCAACTTCTTGGCTTCCCTTCAAATATCTTAAGATTCTCTTGGTGCGATCATGTGGCTTTCTTTTGGAGTAGATTGAAATCTTGCACATACACCTACCGCAAAGGTGATGTCCGCCTACTTGCTTTGTGAGATAGAGAAGTGATCCAATAAGTGCTCAGATCTTGTTTGATCCATGTGCTTGCCATCCGCATCCATATCCATTTTGGTGATGTATTCATTGGAATTTTTCGAGAAGACTTCTCTTCCATACCAAATTTCTTCATTAATTCTCTGGTGTACTTTGTCTGACTTATGAAGGTCCTATCCTCCAGCTGTTTTACTTGAAGTCCTAGGAAGAATGTCAGCTCTCCCATCATGCTCATTTCAAATTTGCTTTGCATGAGATTTGAGAATTTATCACACAGCTCTTTGTTTGTGGATCCAAAGATGATGTCATCCACATATATTTGAACAAGCAGTATACTCTTCTCATCTTGAATTCTGAAGAGTGTTCTGTCTACTTTGCCCTTTGTGAATCCATTTTCAGTCAGGAATTGTGATAATGTGTCATACCATGCTCTTGGTGCCTACTTCAATCCATATAGAGCTTTCTTGAGTTTGTACACTTTATCTCCAAGACTCTTCTGCTCAAATCCTGGAGGTTGTTCAACATATACTTCTTCTTCCAACAATCCATTAAGGAATGCACTCTTCACATCCATTTGATATACAATGAAGTTGTTGTGAGCAACATAGGCAAGAAACATCCTTATGGCTTCTAATGTTGCCACAGGAGCAAATGTTTCATCAAAATCTATCCCTTCTTCTTGGCAGTATCCTTTGGCTACCAATCTTGCTTTGTTTTTTAACACAGAACCTTCCTCATTCATCTTGTTTCTGAACACCCATTTTGTGCCAATAACATTTTGATGGATTGGTCTTTGAACCAATTCCCATACTTTGTTTCTTTCAAACTGATTCAGTTCTTCTTGCATGGCCTGAATCTAATGTGTGTCATCCAATGCTTGTGACACATCTTTTGGTTCTATTTGAGAGATAAAACAAGTGAACATTGCTTCTTGTTGAGCTCTTGATCTGGTTCTTACACCATCTCTTACATTTCCAATGACTAGCTCTGGTGGATGGTCTCTTAGCCATCTCACATCAGGTTGGAGTAAGTTAGTTGTGTTCAGTCTTCTTGCAGCTGTGTTGTCTTGAGCAGCTCTCTCATTATCACTTAGCTGCAGATTGTCCAGCTGTCTTTGAGATTCAGCTATCTCTTCTTCATCTCGGTTAATTACTCTAGCTTCAGCTTCAACATAGGGACTCTTCTGCACAGTTGGCTAATTCAGCTTATCAACTAACTCTTCAAGATCTTCTCCATTTACATTAGGTTCATCAAAAACCACATGGATAGACTCTTCTGTAACCATTGTCCTCTTGTTGAGCACTCTATAGGCTTTGCTTTCAGTTGAGTATCCCAAGAATATACCTTTATCAGCTTAAGCATCAAAAGCCTTTAAATTGTCTTTGCCATTATTATGGATGAAGCATTTGCATCCAAATATTCTAAAATATGCAACATTTGGCTTTCTCCCTGTCCA
This sequence comes from Rehmannia glutinosa, assembly GCA_016081115.2. Lineage (NCBI taxonomy): Eukaryota > Viridiplantae > Streptophyta > Magnoliopsida > Lamiales > Orobanchaceae > Rehmannia > Rehmannia glutinosa. The sequence continues at coordinate 10,217,925 of CM071928.1, forward strand.
AATTTCATAGGGAGTTTTTGTCAGCTGTCTATTTATCATGCATCTATTTTGAGTATAACATGTTGTGTTTATTGCTTGACCCAAAATCTTTTAGCGACCTGCTTGACTAACAAGGTCCTTGCTGCTTCTTTGAGAGTTCTCCTTTTTTCTCGCAACTCCATTTCTTTGTGGAGTCCTTGCTGCAGATAGTTCATGAGTAATACCATTTTCAATACAATACTGAGTTATTATTCCATTGACAAACTCAGTTCCTCTGTTAGATCTTATTTTAATGATGGTTTGACTCTTCTCATTTTGAATTCTCTTCATCGGCTGTGGTAGCTTCTGCAAGGTTTCTTTCTTTTTACACATGAAAATTGTCCATGTATATCTTGAATAATCATCTACTACCACCAAGGTGTATTTCTTTCCACTTATGCTAGTTGGTTCAACTGGACCAAATAGATCCATATGTAACATGTGCAATATTCTTGTTGAAGATGGACATGTCTTTTTTTTGAATGATGATTTGATCTGCTTTCCCATCTGGCATGCATCACATACACTCTCCTTCTTGTACACTGAGTCTGAGAGTCCTTCTACAAGATTGCTCCTTGCAAGCTTGTTAATTGTTTTGAAGTTCAGGTGACTCAGCTTCTTGTGCCACACCCAGCTTGATTAATTTGTGGTTTTTTGCGGAGACAAGTGCTTGGTGTTGCAGTTGACCAATCTACCACATACATGTTCTTTTGTCTGCATCCTTGTAACACTACTTCATTAGATTCAGTGTCCTTGATTTGGCATACACCCATGTTGAATCCAACATTATAGCCCTTATCACAGAGTTGACTGATACTTAGCAAATTTAAGTTGAGTCCTTCAACATATGCAACATCTGTGATTTCTAATCCATTTTTCTTGATGGATCCAATGCCTCTTATTTATCCTGGAGCTTCATTTCCTCCAAATATGACTTTTGCACCTCTAACCTCCTTGAATTTTGATAGATTTTTCTTGTTTCCTGTCATGTGTCTGGAACAGCCACTATCCATGTACCAGGTTCCTTGGCACTCAGATGTTCCTTGAACCTGCAATCAAGGAAATTAGGTTTTAGGTACCCATACTTGTCTGGGTCCTGAGGGGTTAGTATTGTACGATGATCCAACCAACCTATAGCCAAATGATTTGACTCTAAGAGGTTGCCATCTATCTGTGCCATAATCATAATTTACTTTGGCAAATTGCTTGGGGGTTTTAGGTTCATACAACTGTCTCTTTTGTCTGTGTGCCTGTGTGTATGTTTTAGCAATTGCCTTCTTTGGGTAATTGTGATATCTCTGAGTGTAGTGCTTTGGTGCATATGTGTGCTGATAATAGCTTTGTTGCCTCCTGGAATGGCCTTTGCTGAGTTATAGGCCTTTGCCATTTAGGCTTGTATTCCATAGGTCTTTGCTGATCATATTTCACATTATTTCAATCAGCTTGACTTGGGTAGTTTCTACCATTCCCATCATATTTGTTCCTTTTGTAGAACTTCTGGGGCTTTTGGTAGCTCTCTTTCTTCTTCACAGTACTTTGTTTGGAGTTTCTTTGAGGAACTCTGTTTGGATTTCTTCTCGGTTTGTCCTCTCTCAAAGATACTCAATCGGGTCATTTTCCTTTTCCTTTATAACCAAGGCCAGTTTGGTTGTGGTTGTCCTTTGGAATGAATGTGTGTGCACCATTTGGAGTTTTGGATTTTTGAGATGCTTCATTACTTGAAGATCCTTTTTCCAAAATCACTTTGGGAGCTTGACTTAGCATAGAGGAATTAAATCTAAGCTGTCTTATCTCCACATTCTCTTTGGCTCATAATAAGATCATCCAAAGATTTAGATGCCTTAGTGAATGAGGCAATCACATTTTTGAGGTAATTTTCCCTCTTTTCTATAATGACTATCTCTGCTTTATTAACTTAGCATTTTCAGCCTTTAGTTCTTTATTCTCATCGCCTATGTGACTCGGAGTACTCGGCTCCTTAGTCAATTTTGTGAGTTTTGGCTTTTTGAAAGCATTTGTTTTCCTCATTCAAGATAGTGTGTGCGAGGATTTAATGTGCTCAAAGTCTTTCATTATTTTGCCTAATGAATCATAAAGATTAGTGGGTGATGAAGTGTGTGTGTAACAATCACTATCACTAGAATCTGAGTGAGATGAGTTAGAGTGTACCTCATCTTCTTGGTCAGGTTGGTCTTGTTCTTTGGCCATTAAACAGATCAAGGCTTCTTCTTCAGAGTCACTTGAGTAGTCGACTTCACTACTCTCCGAGTCTCTTTGTGTCTTTTGACTTACTGTCTCGGTGATCTCTGCGGCCAACATTGCCTTTTTCTTTTCTTGTCTTCTTTCCCTGAAGACTTTTCTTTCCTCTTCATTCTTGTATTTGTTGACTACAGGATATGGGCAATCAATGGCATAGTGACCGGGTTGTCTGCAGTTCCAGCATAGATTCTCAACTTTTTGGTCAGCTCTTTCCATTCTTGGATTGTCAGCTCTTTGATGCTCAATCTTTTGATGCTCTGCTCTCTTGGGTGCTCTATCTTTCCTTGACTTGGACGGAGCTGAGTGTCTTCTGGAGGATTCACCTTTGCCTCTCTTGTAATGCTTGTTGAAGAACTTGTTAAATCTTTTAACCATCAAGGCAATCTCCTCCTGATCGATGACTTCTTTGCCTTCAGCTCTTTTCCCATCCTTAACTATTAGAGCAACTATTTTGGGCACATCTGTCTCTTCTTGGTCTTTTCTTCTCAGCTCAAATTCGTAGGCTTTGAGATATGAGAATAGCTCATGGTTGGATGTTTTTGATAGGTCCATGGAATGTCTCAGGGACATGACCTTCATTTCTACTCAATTTGGAAGACTTCTTAGAATCTTCATACATATTTTTCTCGTGTGTATTCTTTTCCAAGTGCGGATAGCTCATTGGTAATTTACGTGAATCGAGCATCTAGTTGATCCAAGGTTTCTCCTGCAAGCATCTTAAAATTTTCAAATTTTTTGTACAAAGAACAGATAGCTTATTTTCTTTGATCTGCTTTCGAGCCTTCACAAATCAAAGTTAGCTTATCCCGATTTCTTTGGTTGTCTTGCATGATTTGACTTTGTTGAACATGGCTTTGTCCAAAGTCTTGTAAAGAATGTCCTTGGCCACGTTGTCAGGTTGTATCTTTTTCTATCATCATTTGTCCATTCACTCTGGGTTTTTCAACCATAGTCCGGGAGCAAGATCGACATCTCTTCTCCTTCAGTGCAGACTCTCCTTCTTTTGTGTTCACTTTTAAAATTTGTAGTGGCCCATCTTCTATTACTATCCACATTTCATCATGTAATCTTTGATAGATGAGCTCGCATACGAATTTTCCAATCGTCAAATTCCTCAATTGTGAACATAGGGATGCGTGTCAAATTTTTGCCATGATAGTAACTTTCTTTGAATAAAAGAGTTTTGAAAGATCAAGTGCTAAAGCAAGCTTTGAAATATTAGAGATCTAGTTCGAGTAACCGGTGCGGAAGGCTCAATGAACCAACCGCTCACGATACCACTTGTAGGTCCCAAGGGTGTGAGTTTAAGCTTTAGAAGGGGGTTGAATAAACCTTACCAACTTTTCGATTTAGTCCTTTTAAAATAGTTGAGTTAATTCTTCACGGCTAAGTCCTTGATGGACAACTAAGTTAGTTAACGGCAGAGTTAGCCACTCAATGACTCGGACCGAGTTGTTGATAGAATAACTCACCGCTTAGTCTAAAAAGCTTAACTCGATTGTGATATGTTTTTGGAAGACTTAACACCCTTGAATTTGGTTTAAGTATGTATTAGTACTTGGTTTTAGCACTTTGTTAATTATCGTTGGATAGCAAATTTATCGTGAGATATAAAATAATATCACGAATTGAAGTCTTTGAAATGTAAATGGCACAATAAATTTTATAGAGGTTCGAAGATGGGGTAATTCTTCTAATCCTCTCTTCTCCAACTCCTGGAGGAATCCACTAAGTATTGATCAGTACAAAGTGGTTATCGGTCCCGGATGCAAGTCTTGATCACACGGTGACTTGATCCTTTGGGACTCGATCCGGAGATGCATTGGTCACGCATTGGCTTCTCGCACGACTCGGCTTCTTCAGGTGGCAGGCGCTTTGCTTGCTACTACAGCTCACTTTCTCAAGCTTCTTGGATTTGATCACGAAGCCCTCCAAGAATTTAAGACTGGTTCGACCTTGAACCTTTCTACAATCCTCTGTGGAATGTAGACCCCTTTGATTCTTCAAATGTTTCCTCTTCAACTGATTGAAGTCGTCTTTCCTTCACAGGTAAGTGTTGGATTGATTTTCTTCGAAGTTCTGGCTTGAGGATTAAGCTTGAATGACTTGATAATATTTTTGTAGGTTACAGTTTGAATAATGGCTTTAAAGCTTGTGTTTCAGGTATGCAAGGTAACCTTTTCTCAAATTGATTCCTCAGCCTTTTATAGTGTTCTTTTGAAAAACTGACCGTTGAAGAGATAGGCTAATTTTCAAAAGACACATGTGGTCATTGGCTTGTCTTGTTGCAGTCCTTTAAATTGACATTTCCTCGTATTGAATGAACCTTGACTTTTCGAGTTCGACACAGTGCGATCTTCCCATTTGGTTTATTCCTTTTGCACACTTCGGGATCGAGCACTTTAAGAAAGGCATTATGGAAGTATTACTTGTTTAAGTAACTTTCTTGACTTCTGTGCAACAGATCCTTTTCAGTTGTCTTAACTTGACTGCAGTTCCTTAACTTCCCAAGATGACTTCGAGTCAGCTCCCAATCATTGGATGACTCATCATCACTTCAACTTGAGACTTGGCTATCTTGGGTTGACTTGGTGACACTTCACACAATTGCATCTCGGTGATACTTCTCGGTCGAGTTTCTGTCTTCTCTTCCTTGCCATACTTAGCTGCCTCACATCGGAGTCTTCATTCTAGTCTCCAGTTGACTTCTTGCATATTTAGGCATAGCTGATTTAACTTAGCTCGAACAGTCCTATCTATTACAATGCAAATTACAAAGAAAATGGGGTGCCAACTTTCTAGTCTAAGTTTTACATGGTATTCATCAAAATCTAAAAAATAAATTTCCCAACATATATGCTACAACTATTATATACAAAAGGAATGTAACCATACTTAACTAACTTCTCAACAACTAACCAACTAACAAACAAAACTAACTTCTGTTAACAACTAACTGCTATCAGTTATACTCTAATAGTCAAGTTATAGGACCAAAAGTAAAATTTCTGAGTTAAAGAATTGAATATCTAGAAATTTGAAAGTTAAAGAACTAAAACATGAAGGTGACAACTTAGAGGACTAACTCTCAAGAAGGTCCAACTTACAGGACTAAAAATCTTATTTTCCCGATCACTAAACATAATTAATGTTTGAGCAAATTATCAAACGTTGGAATTGTGTTTATTGTACACACGAGCGACAAAAGGATAGTGGTGACATAAGTACATAACTATATATATATTATATCCACTTGGTTCGTATATTAATTATTTTCTTGATTGGATTAGATTTGAGGCTTTGATTAGATTCTCCATAATTAGTATCGTGGATTGGTGTTATTTCCGAACATTCCTTTAAAGTGCAATTTCGGGCAGATTCCTGCTATTTTATTTATATATTTAATATTTATTTAAAATTATTTAATCCCAATTAGAAATTAAATATAGAATAATTGAGAGAAGTCAATGCTAATCTAGTTGCTTTTTTGGTTGTATTAGCCGTTCAAAGACAAAATATTTGTATGATTTTCAATTTATTCAATTATAATTTGATGTAATCATGTCTTGCACTAGCACTAATTAATATGGATTTATGACCATATATATATATTTAAAGCACGTATCTGCTAATATTATAACTTTGTTTTGCCAAACTTTCCAGGTCATAAGTATTTTAATTAAAATTTAAGTTTAATTAGTGTTCTAAAAAGCGTTAGACGCTAGTCGGGCGGTAGACCAAGGCCTAGCGCCTAGGTAGAGCTTGGGTAAAGTTAGGCGAGCCTAATCGGAATAATAATGTAGATGGAAAAGGAAAGCCTAGCGCCTAAACGGGAACTAATCGGGCTAAGCAGAGATTTTTAGAAAAATTGCTCTAAGTAGATGATTTGGGACTAGATAGGGGCTTTTAACAGAAAGAATAAATTCCTCACTAGGTTAACACTTTAGATTTGAAACTTGAATTGCTTAAAATACTTGTTTAGACTTAATAGTGCATAGATGATTGTAATTTATGTCAATTTTTTTATTTTATAAAAATTAACCAGTTAAATTTAGATAGACCATGGAATATGTATATTAAGTGTAACATGCATCCAACGTCGTCATTTAATTTTATTTAAAAAAACGTCATTTTGATACTTGATTTTTTACAAAATAAACCAGAATATAATGGCAGTTAATTATTTGTTTTTGTCTGAAAACACCCATCTCCCCCTTGAAAATGAAAAATAAAATGAGAAATTATGCGAAAGGAACAAAAATTAATTATAGAAGTCCAATACTTTTTATTTTATTCTTTTATAAGGATAAGTATATATGTCCTTCCTAATAAAAAAAAGTATATATATATATATATATGTCCACATATTAATAACATTATCTTGACTTGAGGACAAATATTATGTGAAAATAAACAGACCAAGTTCACAGGATTTTCAACAATGAAATATATATATTATCTCAATAATAGCAGATGATTGGATAAGGGTACGTTAACGTAGGGCCACGTTGGTAAAATGTGACGGGTAAAGGAAAAATGATCCATGAATTTGTTGGACTATTTTCTTTTAAGAAATAAATAATTTCATTAAATTAAACTAGCAATACAATGGTAGAATGCAGAAATAAATCTGTTAAAATACATAAAAGATAAAATTATGAAAGATTCATTGCATCTAGGTTAATAATAAAAATAGGCTTAAAAAATCAAAAATAAAAATATCTGGATAACTGACTTTAACTTTTTTTTAAGTGGAGATAATGGGGTATCAAAATGCACTCAGTGGACTTATATGTGGTTATTTTCTCTCTTTAAATTATGAAGGCTGATTTCAGTTCAAAAAGGGGGAGAAGGTGGCACAAAAACAAGTTGAAAACAAAGGCAGTGGATATAGTGATTCCGAGAATGATGCCAACATCTGAGGAATTATTTGTTAACAGCTGAGCTTGCTTGTTTGTTTGAAGAGTATTTGATGTGTTTTTGGTACTTCTTATTTCAGGCTTTTATTTAGGGAGGATTTGAATTCTTATATTCAGGAGAGATTTAACTGTATTTCTGTGCAAAAGATTTTGTCCAGAAATCTGCAAAAAGAGAGAGATTGCTAATGTTTGATTTTTCTAAAAAGTCAAACATTAGAAGATTTCTTATTTTTCATATTTCTGGATAATATTACACAGTTAAATTTTCAGTTTTTTCTACAGGAGTTATTTTCAGTTTTTATTTCTAACTTGTGGGAGGTTATTAAGTAGTGAATGGTAGTTTTTTCCACTTCATTATTTTGTGCAGGTGGTTATGCTTGAGGAAGTTATTTTTTGGAGAAGTTATAAACATCTCTATTTAAATTAGCAAATCATTCCTGCAGAAAACGTACGGATTGAGAGTGTGAGATCAAATTGAAAAAATCAAAGAGACACTCTTTTTACTCACAAGAAGTTTGCAGGAAGATAATGTGGCTAGCAATGTTGCTGACATCTTTGGCATCATCTTCCCTAGATTTGTTAGTTTGTTCATTTTGAGAGAGCCTATGTTATATATGAGTGTATAGGGCGTGAATTGGAGGATTCTCTTAGTTTGTGATGAAGTATTGATTACTTTACAAAACTTAAAAAGGAGTATATCTTTTAGTCTTGTTGGTTTTTGTATTTTTGTATTTTGTAACAATATTTCATATAAGAGTTTTTGTCCTAAGGACATCGTACAAGTATTTTTTACTTGTACAAAATTTTGAAACTTCTTGTGTTCATTTTAATATTTGTCATTCCATTTTTGTTGTGATTTGTGTTTTCAAGTTACAAGACTTCCGCTGTGTTATCTAAAGTGTTGGCAACACAATTTACATCACTGCACTAATCTAAGAATTGGACCCTTCAATTCTTTCAGAATATGATATGATTTGTTAGTTATTTAAAATCGAAACCTTACTTGTTTGAATTATCCACACAAGCGAAAAAATACCGCACCAAAATATCAACAAGCCAAACATCGCACCAAATGACGAAATCACAAACAAGAAATTAAAACAAACAAACAACCCAGTACTATGTGAGAAAATCACAAAAAGGATATAGATTGAGATTATTTCAGACCTTAAATGGCCAAAAAATGTGCATTTAACAATAAACAACAAGAAAAGAAAGAGTAGAAATAGAAAGAGATAGTTTGAGATAAAATGAGGCTAGAGTTTTTATTTAAGAACCGTGGACTTAAAGCATGAAATTTAGTGCTATATTTTGGAGTAAATATTTTTTTGGGAAATATTTTAATATTATTAAGACATGTTTGCTGAAATTCCATTTAAGAAATGTGATAAAATTAGAAATCTATTTTTCATAATAAATGAGCTTTAAAACAAATACAATTGAATTTATTCTAATAATCCGTTAAATGTTAACCCAAAATATAAACAATTTTACATAATGATTTTCACATTTAAAAGGGTTCCAAACAAACTCGCCACTCTATTTCTACCTTATATAATTATAATAACTATGATTAGTTGCCCGCAGAGGCAAATGGGCGTTAGTAAGTAGTAAGGTGATTGGAGTGGCATTACTCGACGTCGCGGGTTTGAAGGGCTGCTACTTGTGCATATCGCTCGATTTATAACCTACTGGCCAAGGGACCTCTAGTACAGGTAAGGGGTTTCTCCTTTGGGATAAACTTTTTTAAAAAAAAATCGAAAAAGAAAATAACTATGATTAGTTTGATGACCTAACTTCTTGTCGCCATAGCCGACATTGCATTATTGAATGTATTTCGCAAATTCTACAGATTAGTAGGGCCCCAAACACACCCCATCAACTTTATAGTTAAGCAAAGATCCTGATTCGTGTTCATGGATCATATTCTATCACCATTATAATTTATATATGAAATACCCATTAAACTTATAACATGCCCATGGTGTGTTTGGCCTACTTTTTCTTTTCAAAAAAAATATTTGTCCCTTTTCTCCTTTCCCACACAACAAACTGGCAAACCAATGGATAAGCAATCACTTTGTATCTCATCTTTTCCAGCATTTTGCAGTGGACAATACATTCCATATTTCTTTGATTGAAAAAGTTATATAAGTCAGCAAAGTAACATGAGACCCATTCAAACAATATTAATCCAAACATGGTGTAACATACAGGTCATGTGGGCTGCTGCAAAATAGTCTTACCTATTAAATTGTATGCATCCCATGAAACAACTTTTTCTAGAAAACAGGGTTGCATATTAAACGTGTAATAAAATCTTGCCCAGTATTAAAAAAAAATACACATTGATTATATTCCCAGAGCATATTTGAATTTGGACTGAAAATCGAATCGGATAATTATATAGATCACAATCGAATTAAACCAAAATCTAGTGATTAATTAGTAGTGGACTCTTTGCATGTGCCCTAAATTAATAAAAAGTATTTTGTTGTGTAAAAGTTGTCACTAAAATCTTTCAGTTTACCGATATAAATATTCTATATCTAAATTTACAATTACCTACAAAATAACGAAATTATAGAAAATATTAGTTTTACGTACAACAATTTTATTTACATTTTATAATTATTTTAATATTTATGGTAAAATATTTTTTATCGTGGCGTGTCATTTGCAATGGCCAATTATTGATCCAAATAGACATGTACGTAAATACACAAGGTAAAAAACAAAATGCCCCAAGAATAAAAGGAAAGATATTTGGTGGTAAAAAAAAGTATAATTTGGTGTGCTAATGGGTGGCGAGGAGGCAATCGAATCATTCTCTTGATGTGTGTCCCCCATTGCCATGTGAATCCACGTATTCATTCTTTTTTACATTAATTCTTGACATCTGAATTGTGTCAAATGTGGGGGCGAAATTTCAATTTTATTATTATACATATACCACAATAATAATCCTGTAGAAAATATGATTTTTTCAACAAGCTCCCAATTCAGTTCTTCGGTCATTGAAAGTAGAAAAATCAACATATCCAAATTTCCAGCCAACCCCGCTTTATAAAACTAATTTCGCTTATGTGAACATCTTCAAAATAACTTTTTCTTTTTAAAGTTTATGTCTCAATCAATACATCATCTCACTTTGAGGGCGTCACTGGGAGCAAAATTAGTATCCAAATCAGCGAGTTTAACCAGGATGTCGAAACGTGAGTTTTTTTCGGCAAATTTTTTAACTTTCGGCGGCCAAAGAACCGAAATTGATAGTCTTTTGAAAGTTAGAATACTCTTTTAGAAATAGTAATTTCTACAAACTATTTTTGTCAATTTTCCACTCTCCGTCCTACTAACATAGACCGACTTTTCTTTTATGTCTGTCTCTAATTATAGGTTTGTTTCCTTATTGAGAGTATTAATTACACGATAATATACTAAACTACCATCATTTAATTCACTTTGCTTGAGACTAACAATGATATACTCTCATTTAATGCAATGGTAATGTAGAAAAATATGAAAAAAAAATTATGATCTCAATTATATTTATTATATTTTGTGTGAAATACTAACTGTTGGACTAAAATTACAATTTTGCCCAAATGTGGGTTTGGGGTTGTCCTCTTTTAGTTTCCTCGTTGTTGGTCATCATAATTGGCGATAACTGTAAGTGGGGTTCAAATGGTCAACCAGTGTGTGTCAGTGTGTGTGAGATACAGAGAGAAGATTGCCACACTATGTGTGAGAGAAAGTGACTTTTCATCATTTCCCCACACACAAATTCCTCTCTCTACTTATTCATTGCGTTGATTGTTATTATACTAATCAATCATAGATACCCCACCACACCACACCACACCACACCAATCCACCATTTCTCGCTTACAAAAAGCCTCACCCCCATTCTCTGCAACTCCTCATTTTCCTCACACCAAAACTAAATCAAATTTTATCCATAAAATTCAAAAAACATGGGTATCGATGATTTATGCAATACAGGCCTGGTTTTAGGGTTAGGGATTTCATCGTCATCGTCAACCGGAGAATATAAATCCAAAAACCCAGCAAAGCTTCATCATCAATTGGGAAAAATTGGCGAGCCATCTTTGACTCTGACCCTCTCTGGTACGGAGGCCTTCGATCATAATATTAATCCCGTGAATGATTTGTACGGACAAGACAGCGGCGGCGCCTCGTCTCTGATCTCGAACGTGAGTGTGAAAAGGGAGAGATCGGAGATGGGGAGCGAGGAGGTGGAGATTGAGAGGGTTTCATCGAGGGTCAGCGATGAAGACGATGATGGATCCAACGGTCGTAAGAAGCTTAGGCTTACTAAAGCTCAGTCTGCGCTTTTGGAGGAGAGCTTTAAGCATCACAGTACTCTCAATCCTGTGAGTTTTTCTTTCTCTCTCTAGCTTTTTTTTTTCTCTCTCTAGGATTTGGCTGATTATAGCTTTTTTTGTTTTTAATTCGTCAGAAAGAAAAGCAGGAATTGGCAAGGGAATTGAAGCTTAGGCCTCGACAGGTTGAAGTTTGGTTTCAGAATAGAAGAGCCAGGTACTATTCTACAAATTAAAGGAATAATTACAAAAAGGACCTTAAGGTTTGGGCTAATTTAAAAACAACCCAGAGGGTTATGAGAATTACAATAAACCCATTAAAGTTTGATTTTATCTTGTTCCAACATGTAATTGTAATATTTCTATAAATGTAAGAGAATTTTGTAATACTATTTTTGCTTATTAAAGACCAACACGTAGGACGGAATCAAACTTTAGTGGGATTTTTATAATTTTGAAGTATTTATTTCTTATGAAATGACAAAATATAAGACAAATCAAACATGAGATGGGGTTTTGTAAGTTTCAAAAAATTTGGGTCTTTTTTTGGTTATCTCTAATGACGAAAATATTTCCATTTTGCATTGTCTTTCACTATTCCAAAAATCTCCTCTAAACCCCGATCAATCTTTGTCTAGACGCAAGATTACGCTTATATGTCTAGATTATTTTTTCGATTAGGCCTCAATTAACCCACTCAAATCCCGCCTAACCCGGTAATGTTCCGCTAGCCGCCCCAAAATTGCCGCCTATAGACTCAGAACACTGTAATCTTGTGAGATTCAGAAAAAGAAAAAAGAGTAAATTTTAAATTATTTGAAAACAAAAGAAAATAAAGATATGGGCTTTTCTTTTCAAAGATTTCATTCCAAAAAGATTTCAACGGGCCCGTTGCTTTTTACTTTTATCATTTACCTAAATAATCTAATCAATAATTAATTTTTTTCCTAAGTCTAACAAAAAATATCTGCTTGTTCATAAATGGATATATATAAACCCTGAAAACTAATAATTATTTTTTATTTCCACTTTTTTTCACAGGACTAAGCTGAAACAAACAGAAGTGGACTGTGAGTTCTTGAAGAAATGCTGCGAGACGCTAACGGACGAGAATCGGCGGCTCCAAAAGGAGCTAAATGAGCTGAAGTCGCTGAAATTAGCCAAGCCGCTTTACATGCAGCTGCCTGCGGCTACACTCACTATGTGCCCTTCTTGTGAGAGGCTCGGCGGCGGCGCCGCCCCAGATAGCGCGGCTAAGAGCCACTTTAATATGGCTCCAAAGCCGCATTTCTACAATCCCTTCACCAATCCATCAGCGGCTTGTTAAATTGGCAATAATATTAGTTTAGTATATGTGAAAATAGTACCAATTATCCCATAACCCTGGTTTTATTCGGTTAAGGGCCTATAGCAAAAAAGATAAGTTCAGCTAATTTGTAGAAAATAGATATATATACACTAATTGTGGTATTTTTTCTTCTTTTTTTTTCAAATGAATGTAAATTATTGTCATGAATTATATGTAGTGATTTTATTGAAGGAATTGTTTGTTTTTGGTACGTGTTACCCTTATTGTGGTATTGTTTCAATTATTGGTCGATGACTATTGGATTCACATTTTCTATTCTACTTTTCTGTTCCCCCTTCTTATTCTATTGTATCTGCCACAATTATATACTGTTATTCTTTCAATATATGAAATATGAATTGAAATAACAAGAGTAGAACATGAGATCTAATACCATAACATATTGGTCGAACTTTTTCTAAACTGACATAAAGTTAGTACAAGTTAAAAGAAAAAAAAAAAAGAAGTAACCAATATATCACACTGCAGGTACAATAATTTAGACCTAATCATGGCAACCGAAAAGAATTCTAAACTTTTTCTCAAAAAAAAAAAAAAAAAGAATTCTAAACTTAAGCTCACAACATACACGTATACAGTCCACACGATCAACTCATTTTCTAGGATATAATATTTTAAAGGGATAAATTACAAAAAGTACCCTTGCAGTTTCACCTAATTATAAAAAATCCAGTTAACTTTTAAAATTACATAAAATACTCCTGAGGTTTGATTCAGTGTTAAAATTAAGGGATAAACTGCAATATTTTTATAAATATGAAGAGTGATCTTGAAATATTTTTTGCTTTTGGTGAGTTTAAATGTTAGACAAATTAAATCTCGGGAATATTTTTGTAATTTTGAAAGTTAGCTGAATTTTTTTGTAATTAGGTCAAACCTCAAGGGTACTTTTGTTCTTCTTTCTTTTTTGATTACCTTCCCCGCGTATGTATAAGACCGAATCCATTCGATTTTTAAAAAACATTACTAATCCTTAACTTTTCGAGGAGTCCTTCATCAGTGGTTGTGAATAACTGATTTTTTCAATCTTTTCGACCTTGGTTCCGACCCTATTTTAAATATGATACTCTATTACAAAGTAGTATTTAATTTCGTAACTTAGTTACTTACAAAACACATCTCAACCACTGTAGCATAGGCTGATCTCAAATATTACATGTATTTATAATATAATCAACACATATATATATTATAATGTTGAAATTAATGGCGAAGCTAGGACACCTTAGTGGGGTGAGCCAATACACGAAAATAGGATGCACGGAAGAGAAAACCCAAAAAAATCATATAAATTAGCACTAAATATATTTTTTATAAAAAAATTATCATTAAGTTTTTTTAAGAAAGAAGGGGATGGGAGTCAGGGCCCAAATTGGCCCTGGATTTGCCAGTGGTTGAAATAAAATATGAAATATGATTTGGCAATGAAAGATTTAAATTGTTATATATATATATTATTAATATATATGTTATGTGTTGAAATAAAAATTGAAATATTATATTATTTTACAGTAGAGAATTTAAAGTTGTATTTGGATTGTGTTTAGGGAGTTTAGACAGACAAAGAGTTGAAGAGTTCTAAACATGCATTATGGGAATGGGAAGAGGCGTGTAGATTAAGCAAAGAAATGAAAAATTTCGTTTCATTGATTTTTATACATTAAAAATAAAAACAAAAATATAAGTGAGATCAGATACGACAACACAAACCATTTTTCATTGACACGAGTGACCACCGGAATTGGATGATAGTCTAGTAGTTAAAGACTCTCATAGTCAAAACTAAATATAAGTGATTTGATTTCCACTAGTCCTTCCACTCTTAATATTTGTACTCAAAAAAATGACTCGGAACTCTACTAACAAATTCTTCAAGTGAGATCAGACCGACAACACAAATAAACATCAGAAGGGTCCCGAAGTTGTCTGATTGAAAGCTCATCGGATACTTAAATCAGCAAAAGAATTTAGAGTGAATTTAATATACTAGAGCTAGGAGCTAAATTCACATACTTTATAAATGAGATGATAGCTGCTATTTATAGTCGGAATTTCACCTAGCAATGAAAATTTTGTAATGAAAACAGTACAAAATAAAGGAGGTTGTTGAAGTACGATCTTATTTTGAAAAATAAATTGAGATTCTCCATCTTTTTTAAAAATAACTTATAAGCTCATGTCATCTTATTTTAGGAGCTTGTATAATATTTTCTTAAAAAAAAAATACCAAACAAATTTAAAGAACTTATATGATCTTAATCGTTTTATAAAATGTTTTGAACATCTTATAAGCTCAGATAAACACCCCAATAAACGAAATTGTTCTGCGCTGTGGCACCATACACCAACTCAACCTAAAAACTTCAGGATTAGAGTATCTCCACAAAACCCACAGTAGTTTACAATTGATAAACAATATCCCACTACATGTAGCGGGGTAATATTCATCACTGTAATAATTTTTTTTTTTTTGATATTTCCATTTCTTTTTGAATTGTTTTATATTTCTCTCTTATTTGGTAATTCTTATTTTCTTAAGAAACTCTTAATTCTTATATAATAGTAAATTAATATGTTATATTCCTAATTATTATGTGATATATTTTTATAAATTAATATTTTATTGTTAATTTTTATGTTATTCCCATTTTCACATATACAAATTAAAAATTATTTATTTATTTATAAAAAATCACTTAAAATTAGAGAGAAATCTTAAAATTAAAATAACTTAAAATAAACCAAATAACCTGAAATGCAATTAATTAAAGGGAGAATTTTTTAAGTATCCACTATGGATAGTGGATACTCTTTTCTACCCATCAACATAAGAAAACTCTTTTTTACCCAATTTTACCCAAATGCCTCTCTTTTAATTTGAAGATTTTGAATTTTGAATTGATGCAATTAATGTTTTCCTTGAAAATTATGTACACTTTCCCCAAAATACACACACCCCTATGTATAAAATCAGGTACTCGTATCGTGTCATATCGTGCGATCGTGTTAACCCCACATATATATATATATATATATATATATATAGGGGGGGAGGATCAAGTGAGACCATGTCTCTAGGGGAGACACAATGGACTAATCTCAACCATCCCCCACTATTAATCAATGGGTATGATTTAATGGATAAAAAATATATTAAAATATTAATTTAATCAATATAAGGGTAGTAGGGTAAAATAACATAACAAGTTAGTTACAAAATGGAATCAAATCTCTTTCTCTCTCATACATCTCCTTTTCCCCAATCTCACGCCTCTCTTTCTCTTTTCTCTCTCTCTCTCTCTCTCTCTCTCTCTCTCTCTCTCTCTCTCTCTCTCTCTCTCTCTCTCTCTCTCTCTCTCTTTCTCTCTTTTCTCTCATTCCTCCATTAACGCAAATAAAAAAACGCGTGAAGAACTCGAAAATTACAGTTCATGAAAATTACAGAGAGAAAAACACGAAAAATCGGTGCAATATTACGGAGAAATAACGAGCAGTGAGTTCGAAAACTAAATATGCAACAAAACTCAACTAAATATGCATTATCCGAAAACTATCTATGCGGCGTAAAAAAACTAATTTGTAGTACAAAGATAACCAACTATGCAAGATGTCATAAACTATGCAATAAAATCAACTAACTATGTATTATCTAGAAACTATCTATGCATTGTGGAATAACTAAATATGCAAAGACATTATGTAACATCTCATTTTTATAATTTCCAAAAGCAACATCCCATTTTCATAACTAAATATACATTATATTGAACCTATTTATGCGGTGTAGTATAACTACATATGCGACGTTATATTCAATTATGTCTTGTTTTCGTAAAAACAAAGTGCAACAAAATAACTAAATATGCATTATTTGATGTCTAATTATGCGAGTAGAAGAACCCTAACTATCTTTGTAAAATAAAAATATTTGGAAAGAAAATAGGTTCCTTAAATTCCGCCACAAAATCGTGCAATGTCTATTTTGCTTAAAATCATTTGGGACCACTAATTTGAACCATAAAATCATTTGGGACCACTAATTTGAATTACAAAATTACAATCTTACCCTTAAAATCAGCAAAAATTAGGAAATAATTAAAAAAAACTGAATTAATCACATCCCTTCATTTTTTAAGATCAATGGGTAAGATGAGTCCACACTGTCTCACCTAGGGAGGTTGGTCTCATTTGAACCAAATCCTATATATATATATATATATATATATATATATATATATCGATTGTGCTCATATCGTGTCAACTCCTATCGTGCCCAAATCGTGCCATATTGTGCATATCGAGCCATATTGTGCCAATCCCTATCGTGTCCAAATCGTGCCATACCGTGTTTCAATATTAAAAGTATTTTCTATTTATTAAAAAATGTTAAAAAATCCACAAAATTATTTTAAATTCTAAATATAAAATATAAAAAAAACACGATAATTTGTTTAAAAAACAAAAAAAGAATCGAAGTTATTTTAAAATAAAAAAATTACAAAAAATTAAATAAGAAACTGTTTTTTTTTAAAAAAAACTATACACATTTTTAAAATATTTTTCCATTTATTTAAAAAATCTTAAAATTATAAATTAATAAAAACTCAAAATTATTTTAAAAAATTATTTTTTATAATAAACAATTTTATAAAAATCTGATTTTGTTTTAAAAAAACTAAAACTTGTGTTAAAAATCTGAAAATAAAGAAAGTATATTTATGTGAGAGACAAATATGACCCCACATACTTGTTTATTTTGTATTCAGTACCAAGGGTATTTCGGTAAAAGAACCACAAAAGTGGATAGATATTAAATATTATATTAGTATTTAATTATATTAAATAATATTAAATATTAAATATCGATATGAAATATATATGCTAAATTATTGATTGATAAATATATTAGTTCAACATAATAAAGATAAAAATGAGATATTCAAATTTACAGTGTAATATAAAGTTAACTATTGGAGTTGACCCTTGAGTTCCGCTAAATTTTCCTTTAAAATATTGTAAATTCACACAAAATTACAGTAAACTAATGGAGATGCTCTTATCTCTATTCTTGGTTTTATTCCTTTTTTTAACAACAATCTCTACTCTTGGTTTTAGGATTATCCCTATTCGTGTTGGAGTAAGCTGGCTTGACTTTCAAATAATCAGAGAATTTTATAGATTATTTCCTACAACATGTTTGAGGGACATGATAACATTGTTGTTGGTCTCAACAATTGAGTTGAGTCATTCTTTCTTTTTCTCTTTTAATGGAAATAATTGTATTACGGCTACAATTGATACTTTTTATTTTTTAAACATGTAACATTGTAACTTGTAAGTTGTAAGTCAAAAGTTGCATTTTTAAGATTTTCATGACTACGTGGTTCAAACCGAGTCTATTCATAACGACGTAATCTTAGTCTACGGTCAAAGGCTAGGGCTTAGAATGGTACGAATATAAATTTCATAAAA
This sequence comes from Rehmannia glutinosa, assembly GCA_016081115.2. Lineage (NCBI taxonomy): Eukaryota > Viridiplantae > Streptophyta > Magnoliopsida > Lamiales > Orobanchaceae > Rehmannia > Rehmannia glutinosa. The sequence goes on from CM071928.1 coordinate 10,236,305, forward strand.
TTTCACTTTTGTCTACACTTAAGAGTTACTTCAAATAATTTATGTTAGTTTTAAATTGTATCTCAGATTTTATATAATATAAGCATACTTAAGTGTACACTAAGTTTGATAGTATTGTTTCATGCTAGTAAATTATCTTGAATTATGATATTTTTTATATAAATATTATTGTGGATATATTTAGCTTGCGTATATCCATCGATTGTTTGATATTATAAATTGATCAGTGTTAAACTTATTACACATAAATATTCATTTTATAGTTCAATCTAAAGAATTAGCGTCCGCGATCAGTAAATAAATATGAACAATTTCTTTTAATAAGATCTTCTCAATTTCATTAGAGTTTCTTTTCACTTTGGTAACAAAACCAGAATACACTTTAATGTGTTGAGCTAGACTGAATTTTAATTTCACATGACACCTTAAACTTTAGTTCGTAGATATTGGACTTTGATAACTAACTTGAATTTTTTTAGGTATTAATGGGTGAGATCAAACTGATGATTATTATATGAATATTTTGGAAATTAACGTGAAATAACAAAGAACATATAATTACAATATGGAATTTGTCACATATTTAATTAGCAAACATTGCTATAATCTGGTAGGTTCTTCTAGTAGATAATAAATTTAGTGGAAATGGGTCAAATTGGTCATTTCCAACCTGAAAAGATTAAAAATAGCCAATTTTTTCAAACACGTCTTTTTTAGCCATTTTGGGGTATGAAATGACATTCATACCTTTTAAGCATATTACATTAGGTCATATACATCTCTTTCTCCTTTTCACTCTCACTTTCACTTTCACTTTCTCTCTCTCAAGAAGTGTGATGTATTCAGATTTCAAAGACAAAATTTTTCGGCGAATTTTCGGCGACCCATTTTTTCGATCGGAATCTCGAAATAATGTAAGCATTTTGTTCTCTAGCTCATCCTTTATTCATTTTACTATCGTCTTTAGTTTGAGTTGGGTGTAGAATAGATTTGAAAACCATAGACATGAAAAAACCAGATCGAAATAAGCTCGAACAACAGCCTGCAAATGTAACTCAATATTGACTCGATATCGAATTACATCTAACTCGATTCGAGTTACAACTGACTCAATTTCGAGTTAGATGTAACTCGATTTGAGTTAGATGTAACTCAAAATCAAGTCAATCTCGAGTTACATTGTTTCGAGTTACATGTTCAGATTTGAATTTTGTTTTTTTGTCTGTTGTTGTTGGTTTCAGATGGAGGATAATAAAGTGATAATTGTCCATAGTGGTTTTTGGGAAGGTGGTTTCTATAGGAATGGTGAAGAAGTACTCATTTTTATGTCGTTGTGGATAATATTATATAGTGAGATTTGGGGATATTGTTCATAACGTTGTAAATGGTGATCGGCATTTGTGTGAATACTAATTACACTGCTTAATGCCAACTGGGGGTGGTTCTAAGGTTAAGTCTTTGATTATGTGTGAACGTGATCTTCGACGTGTAGCTAAGATTTTCAAAGATCCCCGAATATTTGTGACCTTGCAACCAAAAGATCATGAGATGGTGGGGACTTCGTACACCGGAAATAGCAATCCACATGATTTTATGAACCTCATGGATGCTCAATCGTATTCATATGGTATCGGCAGTCAATTCATGCCCTTAAATCCATATAATTCTCATTACGACATGAATTATATACATGGTCTACCATAGTGTATGCCAACTTATATGCAACATGCTGCGCCCGATAATTGTCCAAGTAAATCTAGGATCTTGGAGCCTCAACCAATGTCTGTGCAACATGTAATGCCCGGTAATTGTCGAAGTAAATCTCCTATCTTGGAGCATCAACCGAGAATCACTAGTAGTGATCATGTGGATGGTGATGATGATGATGATGGTGGTGGTGGTGGTGGTGGATTTAATGATGATTTTGGGCGGTATGATGATGTTGGGAGGTATGACGATTTTGGGGGTGGTGGCCATTATGATGACCAGGATTTTGTTGGTGATCAACATAATCAATAAGATGAACAATTTGTTCCCGATGACCGTGAAGGGAATGATGGTGACACATCCGAGGAAGAAGATGACAATCCAGAGTACGACGTTGACAATGAACTAGTCTGTCGATTGATTTATGATCACTTTGGATGGGAAAAAGATGACTATTTTGTTCCCGATGACCGTGAAGGGAATGATGTGAACAACGATATCATAAGAGACAATGACGAGCATGTTCTTCGGAATAGACGATTTCCAATCCATAAGGTACCTCATGTTGATGCCAATGAAATAGATAATGAGAACGCTGATCATACGGAGCTCCCAATGGTTAGGTCTAAATATGCTTGGATGGCTCCTGGAACGTCTTATTAGTATCCCGACCCTGATTCCATTCCACAAAAACCACCTCACATTGAGCGTAACTTATTCAAAGGTGCAGTGCTTGCAAACAAGGAAGAAATGGTAACAAAGTTGGGGTTCTACCATCTGCACCATCATGTAGAGTATAGAACAACCCGGTTTTTGACTTCACGTTATGACGTTGTTTGAAAACATAAATGATGCGCTTTCTTACTTCGTGCAAATGCTATCCAAGGAGGAACTTGGAAGGTGACTAAATTCGAGCAACCTCATGCATGTGAAGCCAACTTAAGTAGACATGCTCCTCGACAATTGCCTTCGAAGATTATTGGAGCTCTGTTTGCGCCAAAACTACTAAAGGAGGGACGATCCCTTAAACCTAGGGATATTATTGCTGATTTATCTGCTGAACATGGATAGACATTTTGGTGGAGATAATATCTAATTTATTATATTTTAGGATTTTGGAATATCTTTTATTTTAGATAGTGATTTGTTTAGTATTATATTTGAGTTTATCTTTTAAGTTTCCTAGTCAAGTTAGGAGTTTTATTTTGGTAGGATTCTAATCCTATAAATACTTGCTATTTTATTATTTTTAAGAGGTTGAATATTATTAAATTTTGAGATTATTCTCTTGTTCATTGCAATTTACGTTTCTTTGTGAAGATTCGTATTGCTTTATTCGTGGCTTCCGCCTGCATCAGTTGGTATTCAGAGACCAGTCTACGCTCCCTGAACCATGTGGTCCAGACTGAATCCACAACGCATGAATGACATCGCATAGATCCGTCAACAGATCGACTTGTTGACACAACGGATAATCACGTTTCGCATCCATCAGCAGAAATTTTTCGACATCGTCACCGCCCATCTCACGGCTGATCGAGATCGAGCGCGCGAGGTAGGCAATAGAGGCAATAGTCAAAATTATCGCGATGGATGTGGTTTCGATTTTTATCCATCCCCACATATCTTGTCAAATGAGGAGGATGGTGGTTACGATGGACCACCGATTTTTGATGATGAAGATATAGACCATATTTTGGAGTTTAGTTATGATAAACCTCTGCATGTTGATGAGGGTAATGTGGCTATGATGGCCCACCAATTTTCGATGAGGAGGAAATTGGTGGCTATGACGACCCACCAATTTTTGACAAAGAAATTGAGATAGCGCTAAGTGTTGTTGGAAAAACTATCATTAAACAAGAAGATTTTGATGGAGCAACAAATTCACTGTGTAAAGACTATGATGTGGCAATTATTTCTAGATTGAAAGATGAGGATCAGAGAGAGACTAGTCTCCTTGCTGATGGACAAATCATTGTTGGTGGTGTTTCAAACGGTAAAATATTTATAGAATTGCAAAATGCAGAGAGAAATTCGGTTTGGAGATTACTACTCGATGACTCCAAAAATATTTCTTTTGAAACTGACAAGGCACTTGTCATGGATGGCTATGGAGATGGAGTTATATATTTGAGCGCACGAGAATTGATTCAACAAAGAAATTACATACGTCAACGTCATGCAAGTAGAAGTAATATATGTTTGAGGATTGTTTTATTTGCAAGGAGTGGTCACTTTGTCGGATGTGTCTTTGATGGTTTTCATATTATTTTCTTGTCTCGTCCTCCTCGGGCCCCTCCATGGTTTAACAATTATTCTAGTGATGATCTCTCTTCCGATTCGAGGACGAATCATTTCGACCCCGGAGAGAATGGTGGAGATAATATCTAATTTATTATATTTTAGGATTTTGGAATATCTTTTATTTTAGATAGTGATTTGTTTAGTATTATATTTGAGTTTATCTTTTAAGTTTCCTAGTCAAGTTAGGAGTTTTATTGTGGTAGGATTCTAATCCTATAAATACTTGCTATTTTATTAATTTTAAGAGGTTGAATATTATTAAATTTTGAGATTATTCTCTTGTTCATTGCAATTACGTTTCCTTGTGAAGATTCGTATTGCTTTATTCGTGGCTTCCGCCTGCATCACATTTTGTACAACAAAGCACTAAAATCACAGCATCGTGCTTGCAACTACATATACGGTGACCACTTGCAATCTTGGGGGATTTTGCCTGCATTCTTATACATGTTGAAAAAAGAGAACTCTGGTACAATTGCGCTACACGAGACTGATGACGGTGATAGATTCAAGTATATTTATATCGCTTTATATGCGTCAATTAAAGGATTCAGTTAGTGTTGTAGACCTGTTATCGTTGTTGATGGCACACACCTAAAGGTCAAGTTTAAAGGTGTGTTGTTTGGTTTGGATATGTTTGATTTGGGGGTCATTCGAAAATGTGTTGGTAAAATTACTAAAGGGTAGTTATTGTTTGATAAATGGTTTTATCATGATTTTGATGATTTTGTTTTTACACCAAAACAATGTTTCTAAAGGTTGTCGAAATACTACTAAATGTTTTAAAATGGTTTTAATACTTTCCGGAGTATTTCTTCAAGTTTATTTTCGACAAAATTGGACAATGCATTTATATGATTTTTTGTTAATGTATTTTTACACCAAAACAATATTTCTAAATGTTGTCCTAATACTCCCGATCAGTCTAAAATGTTTTTACTATTTTTCGGAGTATTTATTGAAGTTTATTTTCGATATAAAATTGGACAACATTTTTTTGTTTTGTGGCAAAACACGCCCCTATAGGGCATCCCGTACTGAAAGTTGTGAAAAACAGAGTATAAGCCATTTGCTGAAAAAAGGCTGGTAGACCGGTCAACAGGGTGGTAGACCGGTATGGTCGACCGGGGCGTCGACCGGTGGGCGTCGACCGGGGTGTCGACCGGTGCCTGGGAGCAATTTCTGAAGCAGAACCTCCTGGACTCGTTTTTGGGTTTTGTTCGACCGGCTGGACACAGGGTCGACCGGTCAGACCCCCCATCGACCGGTCGCCCTGTGTAAATGTGTTTTCTCATTTTCAAACGTCTATTTTGTGCGTGACGGTCGTCGCCTTAAGTTTGACAAAGAAAAATCGACCGTTTGACAGCAGACAACATTTCCTTAAATCATGGAGTTGATTTCTAACAACTATATTCTTCATTTGTCTTGCAATTTTTTACAGAATTCATGTCCCCAAGAGGAGCCTATCATGTACAAAACATCTTCTATAAATAGAGGAAGAATTGAAGCAACACAATAAGAGAGAAAACTACAACACAACAAGATAAACTCAAGAATACACTTGTTCTTACATTGTCTTATTTCTTGTTGTAATTTGCCTAGCTATTCACTTTCACATCCTTGAGGTCTAGGCTATTCTTGATTACACTTGCACTCAATTGTATAATTCATTATCGAGTTGTAATCTTGAATTTTTGGGTTATCATTCAACACAAGATATCCTTGTGAGTGTTCTTGTGGTAAGAACACACTTGGGTGATCTAGGTGTTAGGTGTGAGAAGATTGTGGTAATCTTCTTGTTGAGGTGTTGAAGAATTTGGTATTCTTCAAGGTTGAAGATTGTGGTAATCTTCACACGGTGCCATTGAAGGAAGATTGTGGTAATCTTCAAAGGGAGATTGTGGTAATCTCCAAAGGTGGTGTTGAAGAAGAGTGTGGTGCTCTTCAAGGTGTTGTAAGTTGAATTTGTATTAATTTTGGTAATTAATAAAATTCTTTTTCTTTTTGAAATCCATCCCGGATATCTTTGGGGTGGTAGTAGATTTGGCCCTAGGTGGGTTGAACTACTATAAATCAACGCGTGTTGTTTACATTTCGCACCTTTATTATTGTGTTTGAGCATTCAGTTAGAAAAAGAGGGCGAAATCAAAAAGATGGAGATAATCTATTCACCCCCCCTCTGGATTATCGTAGCCGCTTGGACTTACAAGTGGTATCAGAGCCAAACTCTTTGGCAAACTCGTTTCACATCGCGAGTGAAGAGGAACGATCGTCGGCTACGAACGAAGCTCAACTTTTCGGCACCTCCACCACCAAGCCACCACTATTTGGTTCCAAAAATTTTATATTTTGGAAAGAAAGAATGGAATGTTATTTACAAGGTTGCGGGTTCGATATTTGGAACATCGTCATAAATGGAGAATCTATTCCGATGAAAGACACACCACACACCTCCAAAGGCTTCAAAGAGCTCAATGATGAAGAGAAGAAAATCATCTCCTTAAACGGTAAAGCTCTCAATATTTTGTATTGTTCACTTACTAATTTGGAATATGAATATATTGTAGGAATTCGATCGGCACATGAAGTATGGCAAAAATTAGAAGCCATCTATGGAGTATTTGCAAATGAAAGGAGTCAAACAAAAGCATCTACTTCTCAAAGGGATACAAGCTCAAATCTAAGGAACAAGCCTCTTACAACTTCCAACTATGAAGAAGTTGAATATTGTTTTATGGGCATCGAAGAAGAAAATGAGGTATGTCTGAAACCCTCTACTTCCTATGATATTGTTATTCAAAATGATTATAGTGATTTGCAAAATGATTATGATGAACTTCAAAATGAATTCCAAAGCTTACTTGTTAAATACAAAAATTTGAAAAAGGAATTCAATGTTTTGAAAAATGATAAGGATAGTTTATTTACTTCCTATGAATCACTATCATGTGCTCACACCACCACACTTGACAAGGTTAGAAACCTTGAAAAAGAAAATAGTACTCTTGTTGAGAATATTGATTGCATGAAAAAGGATTTATTAAAATCCAACTTGAGTACCAATAGAATGACCGATATTGTTGATTGTTGTGATAATTCGAAACTAGAACTTGATCATAAGCCTAAGGGTGTCAATCACATGAAAAAGAATCAAGTCTCTAAGCACGTTGGTCATTATGCTCCTAGAATTATTACATGCTTCTATTGCGGTAAAAAGGGTCATACGGCTAATACTTGTCGGGCTAGAAATAGCTCTAATCATTATTGGAGACCTAAAAGTCTCAAAGCTAATCCTAAATGACCCAAACACTTGAGGGTACCACAAAATAATGCCATATTAGGTACCCGTGCGAAATAATGATCGAAGAAAATTGCATCGCCAAGAAGGCATCAAATGACCGTTTCATTTGATCAAAGAAGGAGAAACTATTTTCGACAAAGCCAATTTCCAAGAAGAGGATATAATCAAAAATGGGAAGAACACAATCCTTGGAAATGGCAAAGACATCATCAACAAGATGATTTTCAAAGAAGAAGAGACTATCAACAATGGGAAGGCAACAAACCTTGGAAATGGAGTAATCAAAGAAGTCATCATCAACAAAGTGACTTCTCAAGGGGAAGATATCATCAACAATGGGAACGACACAACCCATGGAAATGGCGTAATTGGTAACCCGTATCTCCCCATTTAAAATATGCATTTTATTTTGTTATGCATGTCTTTATTTGTGTCTTTATTGCAACATGAGTTTTCAAGTATTGATTTTTTTTATTAAGGTCTTCAATATATATGTGTGTTTTTAAAATTCTTTTGAAAAATGAGACCTTATATGATGTTTTTAAAACTCTTGTGCATTTTTGTAGACTAAAGTGTGTTATCATCTCTTATGAATTTTTATGGCATGAGCTTACTTGTGATATCCCTTAGCCTACATTTTTATCATTATGATTTGTGCTAGATTTGTTTTAAGAATTATGTAGGATTTACATATTTTCACAAATGGCCTTTTACATCATTATTTGTCAAGAAAGGCATAAATTATCGAGGTACGTTTACTTGTGTTATTCTTACTCTTATAGACTCGATATATATTGCCATGTGCCTATGTGCTTATTTTTCATAGTATTTCATACAAGTGCCATTAAGAGGATTTTTAGATTTTTTGAAAGACACTATTCGATATTTGATTGCACATTTTTGCTTTGACAACTCTTGTTCAAATACTTCTTTTAAATGACGTCTCAACTATATGCTATCGGATTTTCAAATTTCAAAAGAGACCTTTTGTAACTTTCTTAAGCTTATTTGAACTTGGATGATTTATTAGACTCTTGATGATCTTCTAAATGCATAGTATGTGTTTCTTGCTTCATGGTCTATATATATAGTGTCTATTCCTACTATGCTCTTATGCAAGAAATTTTGTGATTGATAATTGAGGCATGTGTTTACACTTGGGCTATTTTTATTCTTGCTTATATAAGCAATACCAGTAATGAGTTTATTAAGTTGTGTAGATGAGAAATGGAGTACTCCAAATATTAGTTACCTCAAAATATTTGGATGTAAATGTTCTATTATGAACACCTTAGATCAATTGGATGGCCTATGATGATAGTGATGAAGAAGATAAATAGGGTATTCCGGAACAAACTCGATGACCAAGGCAACATTGGTCGAACTAAGGCGAGGTTAGTAGCTCGAAGGTATTTTCAAGAAGAAGGTAATCGATTTTGATGTAATATTTGCACTCATAGCACATTTAGTTGCTATTTGCATTTTACTTGCCCATTCTTGTTTTAAGAAAATTTCAAGCTTTACCAAATAGATGTTAAATCCAATTTTCTCAATGGTTCTATTCAAGAAGAAGTCTATGTAAAACAACCTCCGAGGTTATTTTTTTTCTAGGCCAAATGATCTTTATAAAAGGCCTTGTATGGTTTCAAACAAGTACCCCATGTATGGTTCGATAAACTTAGCTATTTTTGCTAAATGGTTTTACAAGAGGTAAAGTTGATACTAATTTTTTTTTTAAAAAAAAGGGCTAGATTGATTATTTGTGCAAATTTATGAGAATATTATTTGTGCTACTAATGAATATTTTGTGCAAGAGATTTTTCTAAGTCGATGTAGGTGAACTTGAGATGAACATGATGGGGGAGCTCAAATTTTTTCATTGGACTTCAAGTTAATGAATGCCAAGAAGGTGGTTATAGATTCACAATCAAAATATACAAAAATATCTTTGACGATATTAGGCATTGAAGAAGGAAGAATCAACTCAACCTCTATGGCTACCAATGTAGAGATTAACAAAGGTTGAGAAAGACATATCGATTGACAAACAAATTCGAGGTATGTTTTCTTGTATTATTCCAATAGACTCGACATTCTATATGCCTTATGTCTATTTGCTCGACTTCAAAAAAAAAACTATCCCAACGAATCTTATTAAAGTGCCGTTAAAAGAAATTTTCAAATATTTGAAAGGCACTTCTTCTTATGACTTGTATATCCAAAGTATTAAAACGTTCTTATTTTTCGGGATAACAAGTCCGGTATTTATTATACGATTATTCGTATTCAAAATATGGTTCGTCATAATCGAACTAAATATATTGAGATTTGATGTTTTTTTAAAAAAGGATTGAGTTTTTAACAAAAACTTGTAATGTGTTTAATTCCGTCTCAAGGATAACTCGCGGACTTTTTAATCACCCACCGCCGAGTATTTTACCTCATTTCGAGCTTGATCATGACATAATGTATATTGAATGAGGTCTAAGTTTGCATTCTGCACGTTTTTAAAACCTAGGGGCGAAAAATCGGATTTTTGAATCAAACTTCGAATTTTGAGACAGAACTCAAACAGTGGGCTGACTGGGGCAAGGCCGACCGGTTGCCCATGCCGTCGACCGGTCGCCCTGCCCATGACCGGTCGCCTTAAGGGATTTTTTGGTTAAAAATGGTTCTGTTTTCCAGACTTAGCATTTTTGGCTTTTTGGTTCATTTTTCGTCCCCTTTGCAAATTTCACACACAATTCACTTCAAATGAGTTTTGATGCATGAATTATATATTTTGGGGATTATCTAGCTCTACTATCATCATCATTGCTCGTCTTTACCGATCAAATGGTAAGAATTCTACTTCATTAATCTCAATTGGGTTAAACCCTTGAGAACTTGGCCTATATGTACTATCTTGATGAAATTTGTATATGTTTGTGATGAACTTATTGATTGTTGATGAATGATATTTATTAAATTGCATTTGGTGATGAAAAACTTGGCTTGATTTCATTTACAAGGGCTATATATATCTTTTTCAATTTTTGACGTCCGCCAAGTGTTTGATAAAATGTTTCAATGAAAAATTCATCACCTACATGATTCTCTCGATTTCAAAAGTCTTATATATTTTTAGAGATCATGTTTTTCTTATCAAATGATCTTTCATAAGCTTCTACAAGTCGTATGATTCGACTCTTCCCTCCTATTTGGTTTAAAAGCTTCAATGTCCAAATAGCTCGATACATCGGTTTACTTGCACACTTTGATAAGAATATATGATATATTTATCGTGCTAACGTTCTTTTTGATGATTCCAAAGGGGGAGAAACATGTTATAAGCTCTTTAGCTCAAAGAAGCTAAGATAAGCTTAATAAAAAGAAGCTATAAGCTATGGCTTCATAAAACCACAAGTTGTGGATCATATTTAGTCCACTTGGTGCATTATGGTTATGTATGAATCATGGTCCATTGGTTGTAGTATGGACTTATATACATTTCTAATGATGTCTCTTGTTGTGCATATTGATAGGGGGAGCATTTGCTATATGTGTTTGAATATCTCTACTCCCATCCTTGTGTTTATATTGCGTGGAATATTGTCGCTCTCAACGGATATTTATTTTTGACCGGAAAACCAACACAATGTTTCTAAAGGTTGTCGAAATACTACTAAATGTTTTAAAATGGTTTTAATACTTTCCGGAGTATTTCTTCAAGTTTATTTTCGACAAAATTGGACAACGCATTTATATGATTTTTTGTTAATGTATTTTTACACCAAAACAATGTTTCTAAATGTTGTCCTAATACTCCCGATCATCTAAAATATTTTTACTATTTTTGGAGTATTTATTGAAGTTTATTTTCGATATAAAATTGGACAACATTTTTGTTTTTAGGCCAAAACGGCCGCCCTATAGGGCATCCCGCACTACGAAAGTTGTGAAAAAGCAGTGTATAAGCCATTTGCTCAAAAAGGTGGTAGACCTGGCCAACAGGGTGGTAGACCGGTAGAGGTCGACGGTCGACCGGGCGTCGATCGGTGTGGCGTCGGCGGTCGACCGGGTGTCGACCGGTGCACGGGAGCAATTTCTCGAGCAGAACCTCCTGGACTCGTTTTTGGGTTTTGTTCGACCTAAGTTTGGACACAGTGGTCGACGGTCGGCCCGTCGCCGACCGGCCGCCTGTAAATGTGTTTTCTCATTTTCAAACGTCTCTTTGTGCGTGACCGATCGCCCTTAAGTTTGACAGCAAAAATCTGACCGTTTGACAGCAGACAACATTTCCTTAAATCATGGAGTTGATTTCTAACAGCTATATTCTTCATTTGTCTTGCAATTTTTTCTGAGAATTCATGTCCCCAAGAGGAGCCTATCATGTACAAGACATCTTCTATAAATAGAGGAAGAATTGAAGCAACACAATAAGAGAGAAAACTACAACACAACAAGATACACTCAAGAATACACTTGTTCTTACATTGTCTTATTTCTTGTTGTAATTTGCCTAGCTATTCACTTTCACATCCTTGAGGTCTAGGCTATTCTTGATTACACTTGCACTCAATTGTATAATTCATTATCGAGTTGTAATCTTGAATTTTTGGTTATCATTCAACACAAGATATCCTTGTGAGTGTTCTTGTAGTAAGAACACACTGGGTGATCTAGGTGTTAGGTGTGAGAAGATTGTGGTAATCTTCTTGTTGAGGTGTTGAAGAATTTGGTATTCTTCAAGGTTGAAGATTGTGGTAATCTTCACAAGGTGCCGTTGAAGGAAGATTGTGGTAATCTTCAAAGGGAGATTGTGGTAATCTCCAAAGGTGGTGTTGAAGAAGAGTGTGGTGCTCTTCAAGGTGTTGTAAGTTGAATCTGTATTAATTTTGGTAATTAATAAAATTCTTTTTCTTTTTGAAATCCATCCCGGATATACTGGGGTGATAGTAGATTAGGCCCTAGGTGGGTTGAACTACTATAAATCAACGCGTGTTGTTTACATTCCGCACATTTATTATTGTGTTTGAGCATTCAGTTAGAAAAAGAGGGCGAAATCAAAAAGATGGAGATAATCTATTCACCCCCCCTCTAGATTATCGTAGCCACTTGGACTTACAGTTATGTCATTTTGCACCCCAAAATGGCTAAAAAATATATGTTTGAAAAAGATGGCTAAAAAAGATTTTCAATTGGCCAAAAAGGCTAAAAAAAAAACCACTGTAAAATTTAAGTTCAATAATTCGACATTAATAGATGACTTAATGGTGTGATGCTGCACATTGAAGATGAGTATTGAGATTTATGAATATTGGAAAATTAGTTCTTGGTCATTTTATCATATTTCTAGTATTCAGTTTAGTCGATGATGATGACATGACATGTAAGATTGATAAATCGTAGAATCTAATTATTGGCTCCAAAAATTACAATTAGATTGAAAGTATATTGATAGAATATTCATGTGTTTATTAGATTAAAAGGACTTGATTATTCTTAAACTCAAAAGAATACGATTGTCTAAACCGTTAGAATAAATCGTTTTCCCGACCTCCTTAATATTTCGGTAATAATATAATTATCCCGATCTATCACTCGTGCTTATTCATAAATCACTTGGGGATTCAACCGCCATCAGTTTCGTTTCGTACATAAAAATATTTTTTTTTTTTGAAAACAAAAGGAAGAACTTTCATTAATAAAGCAGATCGAACTGTAATTCATTCAGATAAAGGGGAGGATCATCTCGCCACTCTTTGACACCAGACGTAGAATACGATGCTCTAGCTAACACATGAACAACACTATTCGTTGATCTCTTAATAAAAGAACCACTAAACAAAACAAGGGAATTCCAACGAAAAAAATCCGTTGGTATTTGGCCAATTTCCATTGGAATTATCGATTCCAACAGAAATTCCAATGGAAAAGCACCATTGGTATAATGGACGTTGGAATGACAAAATTCCAACAAAAATTCCTATGGAAAAAATATTCCAATATTAACAAATGGTTTTGCTTATCATTGGACTTTATGTTGGAATTTTCCAACGGTATGCTGTAGTATTGGAATTTCCATTGGAATTTTGAAAATTCCAACAGTTTTTTATACCGTTGGAATTATTTCGTTGGAATTTGATTGTTTTCTTGTAGTGAACAAGACACATTTGGAAGGTACTCCAACAAATTCCTACACTCCATGATAACATCCGAAAAATACGAGTTGTCCATTAATTTGCCTCTTAATGCTTTAATCACCAAAAGCGAATTCGTCTCCAACGAAACATTAGCATTACTCCAATAATCTTTCAACTAACTCAAAGCCTCTCTTATCTCTATTGCTTCAGCCATTTCAGCCACCATATGCCCAGTACAACAACCATGTTTAGCAGCAATGAAGTTCCATTTCCCCGCAAGCGCAATGTTAGAGATATCATGTAGAGCGGTTGTTGAGATCAACTCCCTTCCAATATTTACTGTCGCACCTTTTGTTCCACCGATTCCGTACAAAACCGTCCCTCGATGTGTGTCTCTTCCCTCCACGTGGTCATCAGTTGCCTGAAAATTAGGAATGACATTTTCAGAATCGCCATCGCCCCGCTCGGAATCGAACCCGCTCGGATTGGAGGATCTTAACCACTGACCTCCGACCTGACTAAGCTTCTTGCGAGACGGAGCCATTATCCATGATCCATACGTACGCTCCGTAGAAATGGTAAGATTATTGAAAAGTTCATCTATAGTTTGGTTGACTTCCGACATGATCACAAAGAACGAAAGGAAAGAAAAGAAGAAAACACATTAGAAACGAAATAAGAGAGACAACAAGACAAAAACTAAAGATCACAGACTTGTTAGAAAAACAAGAACAAACATACTTGTCAGAGGACAAGACCTTCCACACTAGATATGATTAATTATATGAAATAATAGTTAAAACAAGAAAAACTGTAAAATTTGTAGAAGAAGTGAGTATCGGGCCTCCTTCTATACCTCAGAAACAGGAGGAGAAGAAAAAGCCCGATAACTATCAAATCATAAAGTGAAATGCAACTTAATGCAACTTCATCACCCGGGTCAAAGGATAAAAATTAGAAACAAAAAAACTTCAAATCAAATCCAAAAGAGATCTCACAATGACTTCTGCAAAATTAACCAACGATGGTAATCACCCAATCCAACATAAATCCGGCGATTCACCTTGCGGCCTCCGCTTTCCGCAACCACCGCCTCCACTTCCTATGTCGAGTCTGATGGCGGTGAAGAAGAAAACGGCCCACTAAGCGGCGGGGTAGATGATGGAACCGTCACGGCTAAAATATACATAAAAATATTTTTTAACTTTAGAAATACTAAAAATCTGAAAAAGAAATTAAAAGTAAAATCAAACCGACACCAAAGTTCCAAAAAACATAACCATGAAAACAGAAATGGGCCGCACCATAATTTTGAATATACACATTAATTGGTCCAGATATGTGGGCATGGAAAGTAAACAATAATGACTGTACGCTGTTTTTTGTAACATTTCTTAAGAGACACGTTATCATAATTGGTCATCAGCAAATCAAATGTCCAACATTGGATCATTGTCCATTGAAGACCTATCACGGTCTTTTGTCTGGCCCACTTTAGCTTTCATCACCTTTTTCTTAGTATTACTCTTTTACTAGGTCTAGAAATATCAGTGGTCCAAATGTATCATTAGGTTACTTTCGTCGAAGCTACGATGCTTATTATTTTTATTTTTTTGTTTTCTTTTTTGGGAAATTATGGAATACTCTCATTTTCGGAAAAATCTCACTGTTTACGCTCATATCACTTTTATATTTTTTTTTGATTTTTTCATGTTCCTATATATTTTTTTGTTATTTTTACGATTTTTATTGATTTTTTTATTCATGTATTATTTTATATTTACTTATGTTGTTTCGATGTTGTTTATATTTGTTTCTTGGTTGTTTTTATGTTGTTTCAAACATTGTAACCTATTTTTAAGTTCTTTTTGTTTCTGTGTTTTTTTTAATATTTTTTCGGGGTTGTTTCTATATAGTTTGTAATGTTGTTCTATTGTTTTTTGGTTGTTTCTATGTGTTTCAACGTTTTCAATGCATTGGATCAAAAATTGAATTGTATTTTTCTATACATGTTTTTATATTATTTTCAATGTGTTTTGTTTTAATATGTGTATATATTTCTTGATTTTTATGATATTTCAAGTATAAAATTTATTATTTAATGAGGGTGAAAAATATTTTTTCATTGAAATTTTATTAGATGAAACATGTTCGAAACAACCTTAAAACAACAACGTAAAAAATTTGGGAAATTGATAAAAGCGTAAAAATATCCGGAACAAAGACGAGAGCATACAAATATCCACAAAAGGTCCGGTAGCGTAAAATTGACCTTTTTTTAGAATGTTGGGTATTTTTGTCCACATCCCATGTTTTTTTCCCAATTGGCCAAATCATCATGCCATGGATGTCATCCTTTGCCAACATCAACTTCATCGCAATATTCTACTTCGTGCATTAAATGAATAATATTATGTATAGACTATACAATGTTTGAATCAAAATAGTTAAAATAACTACTGGCTAAAATTGAATTTAGTATAATATCTATAAGACCAATCTACTATCTAAGTGTAACACATTTATACATTTTTTAAGTATCGAACTTAATTTTATCTTCAAACTAATTTTTTTCATTTTATGAGGGTGGCCTTTCATGCATCCAATAATCCAAAATAAACCAGATATGTCGCGATCAAATACACAATAAGTTTTACATCTGTACGCTCCCTCGAAATGACACCTTACATAGTATAGCTACACCCACTATCTTTATTTTTATGAAGGATAATTTTGACTTTTCAGATATTCTGGTAGTTCGATCAAACTTTTGTTAGTTAGAGTGGAGTATTTATAATGAGAAAAAAACAGTAAACCCTCCAAACTATACAATTTTTTGCACTTTACCACATAAACTAGTTTCTTTTATATTTTACCATACAAACTATACAAGTTTTGTACTTTACCCTATAACGGTCATCGTCGGTGAAATATTCTCCGAATATTCCGGCACGTGCCCTCCACGTGAGGGCAAAACCGTCTTTGCCTAAAATTCAAAGTGAAGTAGTTACACTTTACCATCTGAACTTTGTTAAGAATTTCACTTTGCCATCTGAAGTTTGCGCAATTTTTCACTTTGCATATCAATTAAAGAAAATTAAAATACATAAAAAATCACAAAAAAATAGTTCTAAAAAAATTAAAATAATTATGTGTATATGCATTTATATATCTTATTTAATACATAAAAATCACAAAAATAATTTTTGTAAAATAATTTATTTTTTGCATACTAAAATTAAAAAAAATCCTAAATAGATATTATAATTATGATTAAAATATTTATTTTTGTTCTTTTTTTTGGCAAAATTTGATTTATCGAAGTACCAAACGAAATACCGAAAAAAAGTATGATAAAAGTTTGAGTCGAACTGATTATTTTGGTACAATATTCAACACACGACGTACATATTTTTCTGTTCAATTATGATTTTTGTTTGTTCACCAAATACCTATTGAGTTTAACCTCTACTTGTAAGAGTGCGAGAGCAATGTAGTGTGGTAATCGACCAAATGTTTCTCACAAGAAAATTTAGCCAAGCGTGAAATTATTTGAATTTATGAAAAAGAAAATAATTCTTTAACACTATAATCAAGTTTTGAATATGCAATTATGAACTGACCTAAGAATTAAAAACACATATCTAAAGCAACATCACATTAGAAAATTGGGATTAAATCAATATAAAAAATTTAAACCTTATAACAATTCAAAGATGTCTAAACCACCAAAAATAAATCGATATCAATGATATTCGTACCTACCTTAATCATATATCTAAACCCAAAAATAATACCATTGATAGATTTTTTCTTTTACGAATAAAAATTAAAAATAAAAGATAAATAAATGTATATACAAATAATATTTTAATTTTCATAAATTGATATGGCAAAGTGAAAAATTGCGCAAAGTTCAGATGGTAAAGTGTAACTATTTCTATTTGAATTTTAGGAAAAGACGGTTTTACCCTCACGTGGAGGGCACGTGCCGAAATATTCGAAGAATATTCCACCGGCAATGACTGTTATAGGGCAAAGTGCAAAACTTATATAATTTGTATGGTAAAGTGTAAAGAAAATTAGTTTATATGGTAAAGTGCAAAAAAACCGCATAGTTTGGGGGGTTTAATGTTTTTTCCTCTATTATAATTTTAGGAGTTGGTTTTTTTTTTTCCCTTTTGAAATTAGGTCAAATCCATGGTAAATTATGTTGCAAATTTGAAGGAAATTGTGCATATTTTGGTGCAATTTTCTTGGGACCACATTTGTTTAATGACAAAAGTAGTAAAAGTGGATTTTTGTTCTACTTAGCCAGAACATTGGAATCGCGGATATTTGGGTGTAGGAGAAATTAAAACTCAAATTAGAGCATTGGAGGTGGGTTTGTCCCACATTGGAAAGAAGACTAAGTGTTGGCTAGTATGTATACAAACTCCTTATATTTAAGGAGTAATATGTATAGCATAAAAGGCTCTCTGCATGCACGCCTCCCCAGGTGCAAATTTTGAGCCAAATTTGAGGTCCTGACAACTGTTCGCCTTATTTTTAGCTTCACCGTAAGTGAACGGCGTAGTTAATAGATAAGGTAAGCAAGGTCGATCCCTCAGAAACTAATAAATCGATGCACTAAGTATTGAGATTGTAATATTATTATTTTTATTTAGACGATCGAAAAGTGATTGTTGTTTTATAAAACTAAGATAATATTTTTTCATAAAATTAACAAAGCAAAAGCTACGATTGAAAAGGTCAAGTAGATGAATGGATTCCAGGGTTATGGTTTCAGTGAATCTTCCTCTTGTTATCCAATTAATCAAAACCAAAATTATTATCTATCTTCCCTATAAGATGGTCACAAAGGTAATCTATCATCTCTCTCGAGACTCAATAAATACGTTGATTGAATTATCTATGCTAAAGCATCTCTACTCAACATAAGATAAACAACTCCCAAAAAAGTATAAAAGACCGCTTATCCTCACGCTGACTTCTCAATCATGCAAAATATTTATGCCAAGCACTCAAGATCTAGTATTGAGACTTATCTCTCGAATTACTTAATCAATACATCAAGCATGTTAAACCATTAGCCATATGATAAAACAAGTAATAAACCAAAGTACTCGAATAGGGTTCGAAATAATAACTTCAATTCAAATTAAACATCAAACAAGAGTCAATTAACCTAATCCCAAACCCCGGAATCACAAGGTGTTTAGCCAGACATGGGGTATAAACAACTCATAGACAAATTGTTCATATTCATATCAAACTAGATGAAAAATAAAAATACAATGGAGTAAGAAAACTCAGGGATATCGATGATCTCTCGATCAATCTTCAATCCTTTAGTGTGGATGCGACCTCGATCTTTCTCTCGATTCCTCCGGTAGAAGGGTGCTCTTTTCTGTACTTTTTAGGGTAAAAGTAAGAGTGTCCTCGTTTGGGTCCGCCTTCTCTCTATTTATAATCCCTTCGGGCCAAACCTAAGTCAAATGCCGCGCGACTCTGAAATTCCTGCACAGACGCACGTGCCGTGCCTATGCGCACAGATTGCGGCCCGTGCATCAAGCCTTAGGTTCGATTTTTACTTGAATAGACACACATGCCGTGCGTGTAGGCACGACCAGCCCGTGTGTCACTGCGAAGGCTCAATCCTACTGTAAGGACCACACACGGGCCGTGCCAATGCGCACGGGCCGAGCGTGCGTGTCCCTTTTTCATTCGATTCAGCTCTGTACTTCTCGTAATCGCTCAATTCTTGACGGTCCTTTACTGCAATGCTCTGATTTGCCACAAATGTACTCTAAATGTCGTTTAATTCCTGCAAAAAAAGCAAAACGTAATATCTTTTCCACAATATGCGAACACGACCCATTTTACAGAGTTAATGCATGTTTATCAACCTATTATATCAAAAACCATGCCCAAAATACATGCAAAACTCACACTAAACAAACCCCCAAACTTAAATTGTTGACAGTCCCGGTCAACGCTTTATAATCCAATATTTAAGACACAAGTGTGAGGAATGAAAAGCAATAATCAAGAACAACACATCAAAACTCATGTTGCTTATCCATAAGCATCAAACAATGAATCAACCAAGCCTCAAATATCTAACATAGAACACGTTTCAATAAAACCATTTCAAATAATTTGAATCACGACTCTCACTGATCAAGTGTGTGCTCTTATCTCAAGTG
Organism: Rehmannia glutinosa; assembly: GCA_016081115.2. Lineage (NCBI taxonomy): Eukaryota > Viridiplantae > Streptophyta > Magnoliopsida > Lamiales > Orobanchaceae > Rehmannia > Rehmannia glutinosa. The sequence goes on from CM071928.1 coordinate 10,255,954, forward strand.
TATAAGGACTTGTTTACGCTCAAATCATATCAATGATGAAGAATTACCATAAGCTTGTAAATCGTCTCAAATTTCCGCCACTAAAGTGTATGCAATTCATGAATCAAAAAGGACTTTTTCATTTGGTTGTAATGAAGGCTCTTTGGTTAGGGTAGAAAAATATAGATAAAGTGACTCAAACTCGAGTGTATAGACTGGTAAGCACATCTTTCATTCAAATCAACCATCTTCATTTAAACCCAATATGCTACTCAAATCACCCCTCGTTTTCATCAACTTTTCATATCCCCTTTTTCTTTTCTTTTATAGAACTCAAAATTTTTTCACCTCACATTACAATCCCCAGCCTACAAGTTCATTCTTAGTAAACTCATCCATAAAGTCGATTTTTTTTCTTTTTTTTCTTTTTGTTTTTCAACTCTTTCATGAATATTCATCATTTCTTTTCCTCATTTTATTTTTCTTTTATTCCCATAAACTAACCCTCGCACAATTATCTAAATTCTTGATTTCATCCAATTCAACCTCATTCAACCCCCTTACTCAATGTTATATGCTCAAGTTTAGGGTAACAGATATATCAAGCTAATGCTTAAAATGTGGCTATCAAAGAATTAGGCAACATGCTCAAATTGGCTAACTAGAGAATTCAATATCATTTGGTAGGCAAAAGACTTGAAAGGCTTAACAAAAATATGGCCTTAAATCATTTTCACAAATCACATACAACATGTGGCCTTGACAAAGATACCAGAGCAAGTTCTAGAATTCTAATCAACATGAACGATACTCTGAAAACAACAAACAAGTCTGCATATAATGAAAGTTGTACAGGCTCAAAAGCTCACAGGCTTGCCAATTCGTAAATCAAAGCATAACATCCATGTTTTCAATATTCACATTCTCTATATCATCCATTCTCAGCTCGATCACTTTGCATTCAACACCCAATCAAAACAACACAATATTTTTCAAATTATCCCCCAAGTCACAACGCACACAACAAAAATCATTTTACTCATTTCCTAAGACCTATTAAAGCAGTAAACGTGTGTCTAATGCAATGAAACCTAAATGCTCTACATGAAACTATATGAAATGCAAAAAAAAAAAAAAAATTTCTCTCCAAACCCTTCATATCAAAATGAACTATCCCTCTCCCCAAACTTGAATGAAATTATATCACATACAAGGAAAGATAGATTTTAATAAAGAAAAGTGTGGATTCAACCTGGCTCACTGTGGAGATGGCGGTGGATAGTGGCTCTGAGAGATGTGCCACTGGGTCATTTGTCGCATCATCTCGAGGAGCTCCTCTTGCGGACCGTCGGCTGCCAAGTTCCAGTGCTGCTGCTCCGTTCTGAAAGCTCGAATTTGTCATGGTGCAGCTGGGCTCGCTCCTCAAGGGCTAATAATCTATCATTGAAGTCATAACCCCCTCGCTCCTCACCCCTATGAGAACTCTCAGGTATGTCATCCGCCCTTTGTTGGTATTCCTGTCTGGCTACCCCTTCGTTTCCCAAATATTCCATTTACTCTGCCACTATGTCCTCGTCATCTGGGAGTCCGGTGACCCTTCGCCTATTTCGTGCGAGCATGGCTTGGATAACTCTGTCATGTGCCTTAGAGTTTAGCAAAAAATTGGCCCTGTCATTGATGTTATCCACGGTGGTGAGCGTCGTGTTGGGCAGTGGGAAAGGATGCCCGTCTCTTTGTTGGAAGAGGTACATGCCCGCCTCTTCCGTGATTATCTTCATCGTGCATAATACTGCCAGACTTATCTTCCTCTCACTTTCAATCGGATCAAGGCCCTAACATTGATGTTGAAGTGTCGGGCGATCTTAGTAATCATACCCCCAATCATGATGGTGCCCCGACTTTGCTTGGCCACCTGGTCTATCTGCTCCGTAAAATAGGTTGTCGTGTTATAAGGTGTGTTGGTCAACATGCACCATATCAAATAAAGCTCATTTACAGTCATGCTCCCATTGTTTTCTCTCGCATAGATGGACGCGGAGGTGACCCACTGGATATACCGAAACACAGGGTTCCACACCCATGAGGACTTGGCAGTCCGTGCCTCGTAAACCATACTTGTTTTTGGTGTTTCCACGAGTAGTCGCCAGAATTCATACTGACTATAGTTCCTTTGGTACAGGTATGCCGCGTCAGCCGGTACCCCAAAAATGTTGTTCAACTGGCTAATTGATAGTCATCGTCTCACATTTCCCAGCTGGAATAGGATCTCTTAGGGCTCATTTGCGCCTCCTTGCTTGAACAACTCGAAGATGCTCAAGAATTCTAGTGTGAGGCTTCTGTAGGTCGGCCATCTCCCTCTCATGAAAGCAGTCCACCCTACCCTCTCAAAAAATCGCCAGACATTATCATGTATCCCAAGGATTTGGGTAAATTCGTCATCACCGTATCTTGTAGGGGTCATAGGCCGGGTGACCAACATGTTCTATCTTTCAATGTCAGCATCTTCAGAGAGTTCTACCCCGTAAGTTGCGGGGCTATTCGGGTCTATGTTCTATGGTGCCCTCTCCCTTTGTCTCCTTCTTCTGTCTGCTATAGCTACTTGTTTCACTGTTGTACCTAGCCAAAGCACATGTGAGATTCCGAATACACAAAGTAACAACAAGAATATGGTGAACTCATGTAGTGTTTCCTATCCATAAAGAGCATAATGTCTCATCCCCACAAGTTTTACATCAAGAACTAAGTCCCATATTTCAACATCAATACAATTATGGAGAATCAAAGTCACTAACACCCTAAATATCAATGCCCAATCGATAACAATCAACAACTCAACAATTATTTACCAATTCATGATGCCCACAAGGTGTTTGATAATATGCCCCATAAGTAAATCATAGCAAATCATACACATAATGCTCCATATATCAATCCTCAATACTTATTCTACAAGGAAATCGAAGAAAGCGTGTAATTCTTACCGAAAATTCCAAGAATGTGCAAGAAGGAAGGATTTTAAGCCCTAGTTGCCTTTCTCCAACAAAGATCCAACCAAATTCAAAGTTGGTGCAAAATTGGTGTATAGTGTGGTGGAAGTGTCGGATTATGAGTGAAAATCAAGTGCAAATTCAAAAATCTTGAGATGGGGTAAGAGGGTTCTTTGCTTAGGGCTCAAGAGTTTATGAGAAGTGGGAAGTCAGACCTAAAATTGCGATTTAATATGTGCTTCAGCGGATAGACGCACGGGTCGTGCGCTTACGTACGACCCGCCAGTGCGTTAATGCGAGACCAGACCAAAACCTACGCATTTGTGCACGAGCTGCCCCTGCGTCAATGCGAAGGTCCTTTTTCAGTTTGTTTTTAAAAATAAAACAAGTAAACCTATCTAAAAAGAAAGAAAAACGAAAAAGAAAACAACAAACTATTGGTTTGCCTCCCAACAAGCGCTAAATTTAACGTCTATAGTTTGACGCCTGTATATCTCGATCAAGGATCCCGCAAGGTGATGTATGCCACCTCTTTCTTTTGATCTCTGTGGAAATAATGCTTGATCCTCTGGCCATTCACCATAAACGTCTCACCATCCCGAGTCAAAAATTCCACTACTCTTGGAGGTGATAACACTTTCTTAATTACAAACGGCCCCGACCACCGAGATTTGAGTTTTCTGGGAAAAAGTTTGAGACGTGAGTTGTACAAGAAGACTTGTTCACCTGGTAAAAACTCTCGTTTCTTTATCATCCTGTCGTGCCATCTCTTTATGCGCTCCTTGTAGATCCGGGAGTTCTCATAGGCCTCATCCCGGAAATCTTCCATCTCATTCAAATGCAGTAGCCTTTCTTCACCCGCTGTTTTGAAGTCAAAATTTAACTTCTTTACTGCCCAGAATGCTTTATGTTGTAACTCCACAGGTAAGTGACATGATTTTCCAAATACCAGCTGGTATGGAGATGTGCTCAAAGGCTTATTGAATGCTGTCCGGTATGCCCATAAAGCATCATCTAACTTCATAGCTCAATCCTTGCGATTTATGCTCACCGTCTTTTCTAGGATTTATTTGATTTCGCGATTGGCTACTTCAGCTTGCCCGTTTGCTTGCGGATGGTATGCCAATGTCACTTTATGCCTAACCCCATACTTTGCAAGTAGATTTTCCATCAATTTATTCACAAAATGTGACCCCCCATCACTAATCAAAGCTCTCGGGGTTCCAAATCGACTGAATATATTTTTCATTAAGAACCACATTATTACCTGTGCATCATTCGTCTATGAATGGATCGCTTATACCCATCGAGATACATACTCCACTGCGAGTGGAATATATTGATAGCCCGAAGATGATGGAAAGGAACCCATGAAGTCAATCCCCCACACATCAAAGAGCTCTACTTCCATCACATTTGTCATAGGCATCTCATGTCGTCTAGAGATGTTCCCCATCCGCTGGCACCTGTCACACTACTGCACATACAAATATCAATCATTATATAAAGTAGGCCAGTATAACCCACTCTATAGTACCTTCTCCACAGTGCTTGTCGGACGAAAGTGTCCCCCAGAAGGTGAAGAATGACACTGTTGTAGAACTCACTCCCACTCTTCTTGAGGCACACATCGTCTGATGATCATGTCTGCGCACCGCTTAAAGAGCTAGGGGTCATCCCACATATAGAACTTGACATCGTGGAGAAACTTCTTTTTCTGATAAGAGGATAAATATGGAGGCAGGACTCTCACTACCAAGTAATTAATGAAATCCGCGTACCATGGGAATTTTGCCTGTGCTAATAAAAGCTGCTCATCTGGAAACTCTTCTTTGATCAAATCTGTACCCTCTTTCTCATCCTTTTTATACTCAAGTCTGGATAAGTGGTCTGCCACCATATTTTTACATCCCTTTCTATCTCTAATTTCCACATTGAATTCTTGCAATAAGAGAATCCACCGAATCAGTCTCGGTTTTGCATCTTTATTTTCAAAAAGATATTTGATAGCTGCATGGTCGGTGTGGACTATCGTCTTTGTTCCAATCAAATAAGATCGGAATTTGTCGAATGCGAATACAATTGCCAAAGATCTCTTTCTCGTGGTAGTGTAATCACGGGCACGATCCTAATGTTTTACTCGCGTAGTAGATGGCTCTGAATAACTTATCCCTTTTTTGACCAAGAACATCCCCTACTGCGAAATCACTGGCATCATCATCAGCTCAAAGGGCTGACTCCAACCTGGAACTACGAGAATTGGTGCAGTCACCAACGCCTTCTTCAAAATCTCGAATGCATGCAAACAATCATCGGAAAAATTGAAAGCAATATCTTGGTTGGCATGTGTTTTGCGTGTATTTTGGGCTTGATTTTGGCTAGAATGTGTTCCTATGCATGCATTACATGAGTAAATAGGGCTTTATTTATGTTTTGTGGAAAAGGTATTACGCTTTGCTCGTTTTGTAGGAATTTATTGATAATTGTAGCATTTTGGCAATAATTCGGAGCATTGCAATAAAGAACAGCCAATACTTGATATAATGTACGAAGTTTGGAGTTGAATCGGGAAGAAGTCGACATTTAACCAAGAGAAACGAAAGAAAACGAGAAAATATCAAGTCTAGCAGGCGCGCACGGGCAGGACGTGCATCCTTAGCACGGCCCGTGCGCTAACCCAAGGCAGCCCTCAAGTTTCGACTATACGCACGGGCTGGTTGTGCATCATGCGCACGACCCATGTGTCCTTCAGTAAAGAGAAAAAAATATGCGGCACCTAGCACGGGCTGGGCATACTCTAGGCGCACGACCCGTGCGCCAGTGCGGGAAAACAGAGTCTGACATGTTTCGAACTAGGTTTTCGACCCGAACGAAGTACAAATAGAGACGGGGCGGCCACAAACAGGGACACGCTGATTTTTGCCCTATAAAGCAGAGAAAAGAGCAATTTTTTACCGGAGAATTGGAAAGATCGATCAAGGCACAACAACATGCTTGAGAATTGATCAAGAGATCATCGACGTCCCCGAGTCTTCGCATTCCATAGTATCTTTATTTTTAATTAGTTAGACATGCATGAATAATTTGTCTATGGATTATTTATTTTCTATGTCTGGCTAAACATCTTGTGATTCCCGGGTTTGGGAGTATGTTAATGGATACTTTTATTTGATGATTAATTGCAATTGAAGTTAATGTTTTCCAACCCTATTCAAGTACTTTGCTTTAATTCTTGTTTTATCAAAACGCGATTGGTTTAACTTGTTTGATGTATTAATTCATAATTCTAACCGATGAGTTTCAATACTAGATCTATGAGTACTTGACATGAATATCTTGCATGATGAGTTGGATATCTCATGTTGAGTAGAGATGCTAGCATAGGTATTCCAATCAACGCTTTTACATGCATCTCGAGAGAGAGGGTAAATTAATTTTGTGATTGTTCTATAGGGAAGAATACGTTTAACTTTGGTTTGATTAATCTGATAATAAAAGGGGATATTAACTGAAACCATAACCCAGGAATCCATTCATCTACTTGATCTTTCAATCAACTCTTTATTTTGTTTCTTTTAGGATAAATTTCTGCTTTAGTTTATAAAACCAACTCACTCACTTTCGATCGTCTAGATAAAAATAAGGCTATTACAATCCAGTACTTAGTACATTAATTTATTAGTCCATGTGGATTCAACCTTGCTAACCCTATTCTATAAACCGCACCGTACACTTGCGGTGAAGCTAAAAATAAGGAGAACATATCTATTTCTAATAATTGCTCAAATTTAGTGATTTTAGAAAAGTCACGAATGAACCTTTTGTAGAATCCGGCGTGCCCCAGGAAACTTCTGATCACTTTTTCATTTGTTGGAGGTGGGAGTTTCTCAATTGCCACAATCTTTGCTCTGTCCACTTCTAAACCTGCAGAAGAAACTCGGTGGCCAAGTACAATGCCATCACGTACCATAAAATGGCAGTATGGCACTTATCCCAATTTAGCACAAGATTAGTTTCTTTGCATCTCTGTAAAACTAACGAAAGATTGTGAAGGCAATGATCAAAAGAATCTCCAAAGATAGAAAAATCATCCATGAACACCTCCATAATTTTTTCTATAAGATCATGAAAAATAGCCATCATACAGCGCTGGAAAATCGCGGGTGCATTACATAGTCCGAAAGGCATTCTGCAGAATGCAAACGTACCATAGGGACATGTAAATGTCGTTTTCTCTTGGTCTTCGGTGCAATCATGATCATGATGATCCGACTGCACGGAATAACCATCTAGAAAACAGTAATAATCAAATCATCTCAAACGATCTAACATCATATCAATAAAAGGAAGGGGAAAATGATCTTTACAAGTGGCATCATTCAATTTTCTATAATCAATACAAATACGCTACCCTGTAACTATCTTAGTAGCAATTAACTCATCATTCTCATTTTTTACTACTGTCATTCCCTCTTTCTTTGGAACCACTTGTACCGGGCTCACCTAAGAACTATCAGATGTGGCATACACAATCCCGGCATCTAACTACTTTAAAACCTCTTTCTTAACAACCTCCTGCATAATAGGGTTCAATCTTTTTGATTATGCACTGAAGGTTTATACACATCTTCTATACGAATTTTATGCATTACAATCGATGGACTTATACCTTATAAATCAGATATCGACCAACCTAGTGCAGACTTATATTTTCTCAACACACTAAGCAGTTTATCAAGCTGAGCTAAAGTTAAAAGGGAGGATACGATTACCAGATTTGTGTTGTTTGCACCAAGGAATGCGTATTTGAGGTGCTCAGGTAACGACATGAGTTCTGGGGTCGAAATTGGCTATTCGGTTCACACACAGGCTACCTGTGTGCATATGCACGGGCCGTGCATCCTTCGTCCTGCTCCTTGTCTTCTTCGGCACCACGCATGGGCTGCTCGTGCGTGGACGTACGGGCCGTGCGTGTTTGCGAACCTGATTCCCCTAATTCCTCCTTCATGATTTCGCCTCTCGCGCTTTTTGGTAGTTCCTGCATATTATCTAGAGCACAAACATAGTCATACAAGTCTTGATTATCGAAATCAAGCATTACACTTGACGCCGAACATGAATGGGTTAAACCAAACTCTAAATCATCATGGGACAATGTATGATCTACGTAATTATCAATGCATGAATCAACTACGTCTAAGAAATTACAGTTCTCAACACTATCATGAAATTTCATAGCCTTATAGATAGAAAATAAAACATGCTCATCATTAACCCGTAATGCGAGTTCTCCCTTCTGCACATCTATCAAGGAATTCCCGGTGGCTAGGAATGAACACCCAAGTATTAGAGGGATGTCGCGTTCTTCCTCCATGTCTAGTACTAAGAAATCCATAGGGAATATGAATTTGTCCAATTTCATGAGCACATCTTCTATGATTCCCTTAGGATATGTGAGTGATCGATCCGCAAGTTGTAAAGTGACCGTGGGTGGTTTCACCTCTCCTAATCCAAGTTTTTTGAAAATGGACAAGGGCATTAAGTTAATACTTGCTCCTAGATCACAAAGTGCTTTATTGAAGAAAACACCAGCAATTGCACAAGGGATAGTAAAACTCACCGGATCTTTAAGTTTCTGAGGTAGTTTTATTTGAATGATGGCACTGCATTCCTAAGTCAGATTTACTGTCTCGAAACCTGTCATCTTTCGTTTTTTTGACATCACATCCTTAAAAAATTTTGCATAATTGGGCATTTTCTCCAATGCGTTTGCAAAAGGTATGTTAATATGCAGTTTCTTAAATATATCGAGAAATTTTGCAAATTGAGCATCTAGCTTTTTTTAAATGCAAATCGTTGGGGGAAAGGAAAGGGAGTAGTAAGTTTTGAAAAATCAGAGTTAGAAGAAGATTTAAGCTTCTCAGCCCCTTTTTGTTCATCATTATGTCCCTCGGTTCCTTCCTCGACCTCAACGTTGTCATTTGCTACAGTGTCTGTGTCTCTAGGGGTCAAAATTACATGATCGACACCACGCACGGGCAACTCGTGCGTAGGTGTACGAGCTATGCGTGGTTGCGATTTTTCAATGTTTTCTTGAATTTTTGGCCCCTCGTATTCTGTGCCACACCTCATACGAACGGCTTTACACTGCTCCTTTGGATTGACCTCAATATTATTTGAAAATTGGCCTTTCTGATGTTGTTCACCAATGATCGTAGCTAATTGGCCAATCTGGGTTTCAAGATTTTTCACTTGTGAGCCCATGGTGTTTGCCAATTGAGTGACATGAGTCTCAATTTTGTCTAGCTAAGCCTCATCTTTGCTAAATCGGTTCTTCGTTTCATTCATAAATGAGCTCGTCTGACTCATAAATGAATTCATAACGTCATCCACAGATGGATTAGCCTCCACATTAATGACTCCGTCAGAATAATCGAAACCCGGTGGTGGTTGCATCATGTTCTTCGTATTCGCATACGAGAAGTTTTCGTGATTCCTCAAATTCGGATAATAATGGGTGGGAGTTGAATTATTCCGGTAATTATTGAAATTTCGGTTATTGACATAGTTAGCTTCCTCAATAGGATCTTGAGAAACTCCCCATTGTTGGCACTGTGTTCACTTCAACCCCTTTTGTTAAAAACCTATATGATTTGTCAATGTTGTCATCCGAGCCGTCAATGCTTTGATTGGGTCCGAATCGAAACTTGACTACCCTTTTCACATTTGTCCTCTCGGAGGGCCACTGATAGCTATTCATTGCCATCTCTTCAAGCAAATTGAATGCATCATGTGGGAATTTTGCTAGTAAAGCTCCTCCTGATGCGGCATCCACAAATGATCTTATTTGTCCCATCAACCCATTGTAGAAGAAACAAAGTTGTTGATCCTCTGGAAACCCATGTTGTGGACACCTCCTCAATAAATCCCTGAATCTCTCTCAGGCCTCATATAGTGGCTCAGAATTGAGCTATCTGAACTGAGTGATCTCGCTCTTAAGATGCAGTGTCTTACTTGGTGGAAAGAATTTGAATAAGAACTTCTGGCTGAACTCGTCCCAAGTATTAACACTACCCTGAGTCAATGTGCCTAACCAGTTTCGTGCCTTATTCCTTAAAGAGAAAGGGAATAGGCGCAGACGTATAACATCATCCGACACTCCATTCATCTTGATCGTGCTACAGATTTGCATGAAGTGCGCCAGATGAGAGTTGGGATCCTCAGTTGCAAATCCCGCAAACTGGTTCTATTGAATCATGGAAATTAATGCCTGCTTCAACTCAAAGTTATTAGCATTAATCGGGATATGGGAAATTCCACCATAGTTGAGATTTGTCCAAGGGAGAAAGTAGTCGCGAATCGCTTGTTGTTGGACTGCCGGAGCGTCTGGTATTAGTACCTTATTATTGATCCTATTGATCCCATTGTTACCTCCGTTGTTGCCTCCGTTATTACCCCCATTGTTCTCTTCCACAACCTCCATAGTATGATCTTGATTTCTGTCCGCTCGTTTAGTAACTGCTCTTATTCGCTTGGCGAAAGCTTCAACTTCCGGTATGAACGGTGCCAATTCCCTTCGCTTTGAGCGAGTGTTCATGCACTACCTGAACCAACTAAAAGAAACAAATCAAACACTGTAGGTGTGGAATTTAACAAAATAAAAAGAAAAAATATCTAAATTAAAAATAATACTATTTATCGTAATAATAGTACTAAAAATTTAATTAATCCCCAGCAACGGCGTCAAAAACTTGTTCGCCTTATTTTTAGCTTCACCGCAAGTGAACGGCGTAGTTAATAGATAAGGTAAGCAAGGTCGATCCCTCAGAGACTAATAAATCGATGCACTAAGTTTTGAGATTGTAATATTATTATTTTTATTTAGACGATCGAAAGGTGATTGTTGTTTTATAAAACTAAGACAATATTTTATTATAAAAAGAACAAAGCAAAAGCTACGATTGAAAAGATCAAGTAGATGAATGGATTCCAGGGTTATGGTTTCAATTAATCTCTCTCTTGTTATCCGTTTAATCAAAACCAAAGTTATTATCTATCTTCCCTATAAGATGATCACAAAGGTAATTTATCCTTTCTCTCGAGACTCAATAAATACGTTGATTGAATTATCTATGCTAGCATCTCTACTCAACAAAAGATAAACAACTCCCAAAAGTATAAAAGATCAGTTATCCTCAAAATACTTACAGACTTCTCAATCATGCAAAATATTCATGTCAAGCACTCAAGATCTAGTATTGAGACTCATCTGTCGAATTATGAATCAATATATCAAGCATGTTAAACCGTTGGTCATATGATAAAACAAGTAATAAAGCAAAGTACTCAAATAGGGTTCAAAATATAACTTCAATTCAAATTAAACATCAAACAAGAGTCAATTAATCTAATCCCAAATCCCGGAATCACAAGGTGTTCAGCCGAACATGGGGTAAAAACAACTCATAGACAAATTATTCATATTCATATCAAACTAGATGAAAATAAAAATACAATGGAGTAAGAACTCAGGGATATCGGCGATCTCTCAATCAATCTTCAATCCTCAAGCGTGGATGCGACCTCGATCTTTCTATTGATTTCTCCGGTAGAAGAGTGCTCTTTTCTGTGCTTTCTAGGGTAAAAGTAAGTGTGTCCTCGTCTGGGTCCGCCTCCTCTCTATTTATAATTCCTTCATGCCAAACCTAAGTCAAATGCCGCGTGACTCTGAAAATCTCGTACAGATGCACGGTCGTGCATATGCGTACGGGCTACCCATGCATCAAGCCGTAGGTTCAATTTTTGCTTTAACAGATGCACGGGCCGTGCGTGTAGGCACGACCAGCCCGTGCGTCACTGCGAAGGCTCAATCATGCTGTAAGGACCACACACAGGCCGTGCCTATGCGTACGGGCTGGGCGTGCGTGTCCCTTTTTCGTTCGGTTCAGCTCCGTACTTCTCGTAATCGCTCGATTCTTGATGGTCCTTTACTGCAATGCTCCGATTTGCCACAAAAGTACTCCAAATATTGTTTAATTCCTGCAAAACAAGCAAAGCGTAATATCTTTTCCACAATATGAGAACACGGCCCATTTTACAGAGTTAATGCATGTTTATTAACCTATTATATCCAAAATCATGCCCAAAATACATGCAAAACTCACACTAAACAACCACTGAAGCAACATGCGTACTGCGTACATGAATGTCGTATTAAAACCAAGCCACATAGTTTGGCCCATGTTTTGCTTCTAATTTTTATTATTGTATCTAAATTAATTAAAAATAATAATTCCACAAGTAATTTCAACACATGGCTGTTGGTTTTTGTAACCAACACTTGCAAAATTAATTCTGTAAAAAACAGATTAATTCTGTAACAACTAAAAATAAGTTAATTGTTGCTTTACAACAATGGCTTCTTAGGTCCTTTATTTTAGCTATAAAAAGAGATGATATGTTCAACAATCAATATACACACTCAACATATCTCCACTCTAAATTTTCAGCATATTTTCTTGCAGTCCTTTGGCCTTCTGCATTTATGGTGATATTTATCTCATATTCAATCAAACTATCAAAATTCAATTTTCTTTCTTTCAAATTTTTTTCATCGATATCTCTAGCAGAAAAAAAAATTCTGGATACTCAATCTCATTCTTAACAATCTGTGCAACCGTAATGGTACCAGGGGAGCTTGGATTAAAACTCAGTCTATTGTCATCTCTAATTCACTATTTGTATCTTTTAAATGAGTTAAACGAAAGCGATTTACTATAATTTTGCACAAATGAATGCCTTTGAAAATTTTCAGGTTTAGAAGGGGTAAATTTGTTTTTTGAGAGTAAAAGAAATCTCATTAAAATTACTGGAAAGGTCCAGCGCCGATTGAGACAGAAAGTCAGGTAGAGAAGTCCACACGATTGCTAAACAATGAGAACATTTTGTGAAATGTGCAAATTCATGAGCAATAAAATTATCTAATATAGGAATCTATAAAAATCCCACATGGCTGAGATCGGCCAATAGTGAGGGAATATCGGATATGATAGGCTCGTAGTCCGGATGAGGATGAGATACGCCTGTAGCAGACAAAATGATATTCGCGGAGCCACCCAAAAATGATAGGTGTATGAGATTAGATGACCTTGCTAGAGAGATTGCTTCCCGGAGTGCTAATGCTTCTGCAAAATCGGGGTTAGAGATGCCAGGGAAATATTTAGCAAAGCCCTGAATGAATGATATTTCCGAGTTAAGAATACAGACCCTAACTCTAGCATGTCCACCTGACGTGGAAATGGCCCCGTCGATGTAAACATAGGTGCCCGGAGATGCAGATTTTAGAGTTGGGGACTCCAAAATGGATGGTGAAGGGCGTTCTGGACAGAGATGTGCGGCTCGGAAAGTGGATAGGGTAGAGTAGGTGGATGAAACAATAGTTATCGGGGAGACGAAGAGGGCATATCAAATGCCACTGCACAAGGAGAGAATGAATCCGCTGATATCCTCTGAGGTCGAGAGGATAATCTCCTGCACCCAGAGTTCCCCACAATCTTGTGCAAACTGAGAAATAATATCAAGAACTCCTGCTACGTACCACACTTGATTAACAATTGGGCATTTAAAGAATATATGTGCAGTGGATATATCCGGAGAGCTACAGAAAGGGCATAGTTCTCGATGAGGTAGGTGTCGATAGACAAGATTAGCGGGGCTCGGGAGCATACGCATGAGTAATTTCCATGAGAAGTGAATGATCCGCCCTAGTATTTTTAGATTCCAAATTATCTTCTAGACGGGTGATGGCCCGGAGCTAGAAACACTAAGCACGGGGGCATCTAGGAAATTGCCAATGTTGTCTAGAATAAGATGGTAAGCCGAATTGACCGAGAATTTTCCATTCTTGCTATAAAACTAGTACCATGTGTCCGGGCGACTAGTGAGGCTAAGTGGGATAAACAATATTAGGCGAGCCTCCTCCGATGAAAATAGTCCGTGGATAAGATTTGAGTTCCATGTTCGAGAATCCTATTGAATAAGGGATGCTACTGTTGTATCCGGTCTGAGATGCATTGGTGGTGAAGATGTAAGATGGAACAGTGGCTTAGGGATCCATGGATCTCCCCGTATCTTCGAATTTCCCCCCGAATGGATGCGTTTAAGACAACCCAATTTCAACAGTCGATTGCTCTGTAGGATGCTATGACATGTCCAAGATGGACGGGGCCGAGTTGCGCTTCCATGAGTGAACAATTATTAAAATATTTTGCTTTGTAGACTCAAGCCAAAAGTGACGTAGGATTCGTTAAGAGGCGTCATGCTTGCTTGGATAATAAAGCCAGATTAAACGCTTTGAAGGAGCGAAACCCAAGCCCTCCCAACTCTTTCTGACGAGCCATATTATTCTACGAAGACCAATGAATTTTCCGGTTTGAGGGGGTGTTGCCCCACCAAGACGAAGAAATTAAACAATGGATTTATGAAATAACAGAGTTGGGGAAATTTGAGCAATTCATAGCATATGTAGGGATCGCACGAAGGAGTGAATTTACTAATATTTCCTTACCCACCTTCGAGAAAATACGATTTCGACCATATCCTTGGATACGCTGCCATATTTTATCTTTTTTATATCCGAACATTTCTTTTTTGTTTGTTCCGATAACACTAGGGAGGCCGAGGTATTTTCCATGGTTGTCTACCTCTGAGAAGCCTCGACAAATTCAAGATCGAGGTCGTGATGCCCGTGTCACATCTTTGCTGAAATAAACTCCTGATTTGTCAAGGTTAACAAGTTGTCTAGAAACTTTCTCAAAAAGATTAATCGCGAAACGAAGGTGTCTTGGTTCGTCGAGTGTTGCATGTCCAAAGAGTAGGGTGTCATCTGCGAAAAAGAGATGCGAGATTCGTGGGGCGGTGCGATGGACTGCAATCCCATGATTTTTCTGGCACAATTGTAAATCATGTAAAATACAATAAAATACTTCCAAGCAAATGATGAAAAGGTAAGGCGATAGGGGATCGCCTTGGTGGATTCCCTTCTGAGGCGTGAGCTGACCAAATTCTGCGGCATTTAAAAGAAATGAGAAGTTAGTGGTGGTCACACACAACATGATAAGATCAACAAATGGAGCAGCAAATCCTAATGCACACGAAGTCTTACGAAGGAAATTCCATTCAATCCTATCAAAAGCTTTGCTCATGTCTAATTTAATGGACATAAGGCCAGTATTTGATGGGGATTTAATACACATATAATGGTGTATTTCATGTGCAAGAAGGACATTATCGGTGATTAAGCGGTCAAGGACAAAGGCGGATTGAGATTAGAAGGGGTAATTTGCATATGAGTATATGACCGACATGTAGGATAAATCGAACATTTGAACTCACATATGGTAATTAAAATTTGCAAAACTGTCTTTTCATTGTCCAATTTAAAAAGGGATAATTACAAAAACACCCCTGAAGTTCAACCTAATTATAAAAAAGCTCCAAAGGCTTTTCAAATTAAATTACAAAAAATTCGTTGAGAGTTGATTTCGTCTTACATTTCTTCTTCATAAATCATAAGGGAAAAATATTTCAAAAAATTCATTGGCATTAATTAAAACATTACAATGAATTCCTTAGATTTAAGGCAAAATCAAATCATATGTGTTTTTTTCTTTTTCATTTTCTTTTTTTGTAATTTTATAACATCTTTGGGTTATTTAAAATTAACTCAAACCTCAATCATCCCATTTAAAAATGATCTAATAAAGTATAAAGTTTGGACTTAAAAGGATATTATATATACGTCATGGTGTTTTTGCAATCATCCCATTTAAAAATGATCTAATAAAGTATAAAGTTTGGACTTAAAAGGATATTATATATACGTCATGATTGAATTAGATATGTAGAGATTCAAATTGTTGAGTGACCAAATTGAAAATGAAAGAAAACTCATTAGCAACATGGTTATAGTCACCTAATGACGGTTCACAAATTCAAAAAGCAAAAACATCATCATTTCTTCCACATAACACAAGAGAAAAGGCTTAGGGAAACGATTGTTTGGAAGATCCACACATCAGATTAGTTGGGAACAACTTTAATTTGGATTTTGGGTACGATTCAATATTTCAAATTACTTCTTCCTATTTTTAGTTAATCATGGTAGAAATTTGTTGTGTCATACTTCTTTGGTAATCTTCATGAATTAAAGCATACTATTTGATGATTTTGATTTTTTTTTTTTATAATCCAGATATTCAGGTTTGTACCTGACTAATTCTGGATCTGCTAGTGCCAGAGGCCTCGTGACCCAGTAGGATGTAAATCGAAGAATATGCTGAGCGGCAGATTTCTAAAGGAGAGAACCAATATAATTCACCTCCCAGAACAGACCCCCACAATATTTTAGTGAAAATCTACTTCACACAGGATTCGAATCTGCGTCACTAGAGAAATGCACCCCACATCACCTTAGCCCTTACCACTCAGATATGCCCCTGAGGACAATGATTTTGATTTTCTACACTACAGACAACAACCATCCTCTCAAGTTAGATAATAGTTAGATGGGAAAAGGGAAGAAGAAAAAGAAAAAGAAAAATGATTGTTATTATATATTTGATATATCTTGTCCATGAGCAATCTTATCATGGGTTTTTCTAATTAAAGAAAAACAAGACTAATGGCAAAAGGGGAGGCAAATATTATCATAAACGGGTCCTTTTAGAGTCCTTTTTTGATTTTAGATAATCAGTGGATGCAACGTATTATCTAGTAAACAAAAGAGAAAGAACAAATTAGACAACACGTGTCTTATGCTGGATAAATTGTCGGTGTGCTTAAGTCCATGATTACTACTACTCCTATGATTAATAATTAATTGCCATAGCTGTCTCAAACTCTTTTAAACCAATATTTTTCTTAATATATTGTCTCAAATGATAGTTTTTCATTTTTTGTAATGTTCAACCGTGTACTTATGTGACACTACTAACTTCTTTATTGTTTTTGTTAAACTAATTACTGAGAGGGAGTATTAAAAACTTATGTTGAGATTTAAGTGTGAAAATAAATCCATATTTTTGTTGAGATGCACCAAAAATAGGGGTCAGATTTCCTTTTCTAACTTGGTATTCCACTTTCTGTTTCATTCATCCGGACGAACGAAACTCACAATTTGGGCTTGATTTATGCTTCAAAATTAATATGGTAACTTCTATACACGTGTTAATCATTCGTGCGGAGGAATAGGAGATCAAACACTACTTTGGAATAAAAGATCTCATCCGTGCCACTGAGAATGTGTCTTGCATCCTGATGAATGGAACATGAAGTGGAATACCATGTTTGAATAGGAAATCTACTCCCCAAATAAATATGAGCACTACAACATAAATGACATTATTTAACACAAATTTTGTAGCACTTTTTACATAAGGTACATATTAAACATGTGTTTGTAACACTTTTTACATTACAATATTTATGTAACACTTTTGTAGCACTTTATCAATATGTAACGCTTATATGTAACACTTTTAAATAAGTAACACTTTTTAAGTATCACTTTTTTTTGGTATTTCTTTTGTAATGCAAATAGGTATCACTTTATTTAAGAAGCAATCTTGGCAACACTATAGTTTATTAATTGTAACACTTTTTAGGCTATATTTTAGTAACACAAAATTATATAACTATCATTAAATCATGTCAACGATTTATTTAATTAATTTATGTCATGAAATAGGTGAAGACAAAAAAAAATCACCACACCTAAAAATTGTAGACATCATATGTACTATTTTTTTTACTAATTTTTTTTTATAAAGTATTTTAGTTTTACTTTTATTTTTTTTATTTTTAATGGGGTAATTAATTCCGTCGTAATACCGACGAAAAACGCGCATGTATATATTTTATTATTATTATTATGTTAATTTTTACTATCGGAGACCAATTTCATCGTTAACCTTTTTTTATTTTTTTACCTTTTAAAAACAATTACCAATGAAAACTGATGTTATCGGTAATTATTTAGGAATTTTTTTCGTAAGTAAATTACTTTTTATTATTTTTTTATTATTTAATTTTTTTACTGTTAGAATTTTTTTATCTGTCGGTAAATCAATTTTATATTTTTATGTATTTTTATTTTACGAATATTGATCAGACGATAAATTTATTTTATATATTTCTGATATTTTTAATTTTTTGTGTCCTTTAATATATAACATAATATGATTTTCAAACTATATACTATAAAATTTGATATATGCATTGTATAATATAATTTAATACATATATTATATGATATAATATGTATTATATAAAATAGATTATATATACATATAACATAATTTTTATACAATTTTAATATATATGTGTGTATGTGTATATATAAAACAAAGCAAAAGTTGTAATAATAATCAACTTAGCTTAGTGGCAAATTGTCACTTCCACACAAAAAAGGTCATGGGTTCGAATCTAGAGAACTTAATGTAACACTTAGAAAAAGTGTCACTAAAAGCTAATAAAAGTATATTTTAGACTATAGGTAGTACGGACAAGTGCAGCACCATAAAAGTGCTATATATTGTTTATAGTAACATTTTATGGCCATTAGGTAACAATTTTTGAGTATTACCTAATATTATTTATGTTGTAGTGGAATGAATCGACAAAGGACTCGTGAGTCCATACACAAACAACTGTTAGGCTTGACGATAAAGCTATCGTGTTTAATTTAGGACCGCGAGTTTGAACTTATTTCGTTGGGTCAATTTATATAATTGGACCTCATTATCCATCACGCCTAGCAATATATATAGTTGTGTTTGGATAGAGAATCTCAAGATTGATGTTAGACTCATTAGAGCTGTTATTAATTTAATCATTCAAGGGGATGTTATATGGTCTTTTTCAGACTTTGTTCCACTTTGCCAGGACTGACTTTCAAAATATTTGGATTGAAACTGACTCTCAAAGTCTCTTGGCTATTTTCCTACACTAGAAATTAGGGCACTGGAGACTTCAACAGCTTCTGATTTAGATTAAACTCAATATGGCTGGGATTAATGGAAAAATATCGATAAAAACGTAATGTATAGCTAAATTCTGGGAGAGAAAATGCGAATTCATTCATTCAGCATAGCATTCGGATTACAACATAGTCCCATACATTCTATACCAGAAAAAAACACCTAGGATGGAAAGCATGCATTCTAACTAACTCAACCAATAGGAAGATGCCACGTGTCAGCTGGCACATGGAATCAATTAACAAAAAACGTAATACAAAAAATGCCAAAATGTAAAACACGACTTTCTTAGTTTCTTCACCCCCTCTTCATGTTGCCATCGAAGGAAATCATGAATGCCAACTTGGACAACAACAAATGGACTGAACTCACACCCAATGGTTTAGTAATCAAGCCAGCCAGCTGATTCTTGAAAAAACATGACGCAAAGTAAGAAAGACGTCCTTAAATTTGTTACGAACCAAATGACAGTCGATGTCCAAGTGTTTTGTGCGCTCATGGAAGACGGGATTCTTGGTGATGTGAATGGCGGCCAGGTCGTCACACCACAATAAGATAGGAAGGGAGATGGTGAGTAGTAAGTCAGATGCAATGTAGGATATCTATTGGAGCTCGCACACTGTGGCGCCAAGGGCACGATACTCGGCCTCAATGGATGAACGGGAGACCGTGCTCTGTTTTTTTGTTTTCCAGGAAATGAATGCATCCCCAAGAAAGATGCAATATCCAGTTATAGATTTGCAGAGTCGTCTGATTGCTTGATCATCATCATCATCGTAGGCAACAATGTCACAAGAAATGCTAGATGGATAAAAGAGACCGGGTAAGAAAGACAACTTTTGAGGTAGCGAAGTATGTGGAGGGTCGCATCCCAATGAGGAACTCAGGAGAGTTAACAAACTGGCTTAGCTGTTGGACTGCAAAGGTAAGATCGGGTTTAGTGAAGTTGAGGTACAAAAGACGACCAACTAATATGCAAAATTGTTGAACATCGTGGAAATGATCACATTCAGAGTGAGAAAGTTTAATACTATGGGGCAATGGTGTGGTAGTAGGCTTGCATCCACTTATTCCCATATCATTCAAAATATCAAGAATATACTTCCTTTGGTGTAGGTAAGTACCTTCTTCACTGCCAGCTATTTCCAAGCCCAGGAAATATTTGGCAAAACCCAAGTCCTTGATTATAAACAAGTCATTCAAGCAATTCTCAGATGAGCAATATCAGTTGTGTTTGACCCCGTAAGCAATACATCATCAACATATATAAGTAAAGCAAGAAAAGAATCAGTGCCCTTTTTGATGAAGAGGCATTGATCATGTGGAGACTGCTCAAAACAATATTGAAGCAATTTCGAACATAATTCAGAGTTCCATTCCCTTGAAGCTTGTTTAAGGCCATACAAGCTACGTTTAAGAAGACAGACTTAGCCTGTGTAGCTTTCAAATATCATTCTAGAGGCCTCATATATACCTCCTCATCAAGATAGCCATGTAAGAATGCGTTATTAACATCCAAATGGTGTAAACCCCATCCTTTGCAGGTAGCCAATGCAATTAACATTCTGACAGACACCAATTTGCAACAGGTGAAAAACTTTCAACATAGTCTATTCCCTGCACTTGATCATAATCCTTTGCCACCAACCGTGCCTTAAATTTATCCACTGATCCATCATATTTAACTTTCACTTTGTAAACCCATTTGCTACCTATGGCTTTCTTGCCTCTAAGTAATTCAATAAGAATCCAAGTGTTAGTATCCTCCAAAGCTTGGATCTCCAATTTCATGGCTTCTATCCACATTGGATCAGAAGCAGCCTGAGAATACGTCTTAGATTCCTGGATGCTATCAACATTGGCTAGAAAATACAAATATGTGTTGTGGAAGAAAGGAGAAACATTATGAGGAAAAGTGTTGAGAGGATAAGAACTACACAGGGTAGGAGGACTGGAGGCTGAGTTTGTTGTTTGCAAGTCTTCAAGAACAAGATTAGTAACAAAGTCATTCAACCAGGCTGGTGGTGCATGAGGTCTGGTGCTTCTTTTAAGCACTGGAGGAGAAGGAACTGTGGAGGGAGGAGAAGTAGAGGGAGTAGTTGAAGGAGGTTCAGGGACACTTGGTAACACAATTGGTAAGGGTGTTCCATTAGGGGATGGTATGATAGGAAAACAAGGAAAGATGGTTTCAATAAAGCTAACATCCCTATAGATGATAGTTTTATGAGAGTCTAGGTCATATAACCTGTAACCCTTTTGGCCTGACACATAGCCAATGAAAACACACTTAAAAGCCCTTGAATCAAACTTGGTTTTGTGAATATAAATATTTGTGGCATATACTAGACATCCAAAAGTCTTCATTCTAGAGTAGTCAGGGGATCTATGATGCATAATTTCAAAAGGGGATTTCCACTGGAGGGTTGAATTAGGCAGCCTATTAATGATATAGGTTGCAGTGAGAATGGAATATGGCCAAAGTTTGGAAGTTATGTTAGACTGAAACATTAAGGCTCTTGCCACCTCAAGAAGATGCTTGTGTTTTCTCTCTACAACACCATTTTGTTGTAGCATGTAGACACAACTTTTTTGGTGGAAAATCCCATGTGAACTGAACAAACTTTCACAATCAAGACTAAAACATTTTGTGCCATTGTCCATGCGGACACACTTTATTTTGGTCGAAGGCGAGTGTGGATCGGGGTAAGAAAATTTTTAAGAACTTCATGGATTTGACTCTTGTTGGCCACAAGAAATGTCCAAGTGGCACGACTATAATCATCAACAATAGTTAGGAAATAAGGTGTGTTTGTGATAGAAGAAGTGTGGTGTGGCCCCCAAATATCAACATGGATAAGCACAAATGAAGCAACAATATGGATGGCACTATGTGGGAATGGCAATCTATGCTATTTGGGCTTATGACATATATCACATGCTTGAACAGAGTGATGCATATTTTCATTAGAACCAAGCTGCAGGAAACTTAAATGTTGCATTAAAGAACGTGAGGCGTGACATAATCTTATATGCCACACTGTAAAATCATTACAAGATTGAGTAGTGTTTACAGAAAATGAGAACTAAGGCAAGAATTGAAATGCTCTAGTTTTCCAAGCTGTAGAACATAAAGTCTTCCTACAGCCTTGCCAAAAGCCAACACTTTGTCACTCCATAGGCCCTGAAAGACACAATGATGAGGGTAGGACATACATTTTAGATTAGCTTTTTGAGAAAGTTGAAAGACTGAGGGAAGGTTTTGAACTAGGAACAAATTAAACATCTGTGAGTGTAAGATGTGGAGTGAGAGTTATATTTCCTGTGTGAGTAACAGACTTAGTAGTGCCATCTAGAAAGCACACGGTAACAAGAAAGGGAATAGAGGAAAGGTTAGAAAAATGGTGGGAATGAGAACACATATGTCTACTAGCCCCTGTATCAAGTATCCAACAACTTTCATCCACATTCTCAAGCATGCTTAAGGTAAAGTGTAAAGCATGAGAGTGATTCTTACTAGCAAAGTCAACAAGATGTGCATAGTTGTGGTCATAATCATTGTTACCATGATTACGCACCATCTTCCCGGCCATGAATTTTGCAATCTCCTCTTGGATGAGATGACTCATCTCATTAACACCTTTCCCTTTTCAGTCACAACATTCGTAGCTCTAGTTTTCTCAGTTGAATTCCCATCCACAGTTATCATATTTGCCCTCATTGGCCTACCTCTCTACTCCCTAAGTGGCTTGATCCAGTCAGGATATCCATGCAACTTTAAACACTCACTGATTTCATGTCCAGTCACTTGACAGTGATCACACTTCAATTTTGCTCTCTCTTCTTTAGTTCTCCTAATATTGTTCCTTCTTCGATCATTAGACCAAGTACGATGACTTGGCTTCCCAGGTTCAGTTGCCCTGCTTAGCATAGCAGAATCCTCAGTGAGATCAACTAAAGTATGTTGTATGTTATTCTGTTTCTCAACACTCAAGATCATTGAGTAAGCCTTGTTCACACTGTGTAAGGGATCCATTATCACAATCTGACTTCTCACATGTTGATACGTGTCATTTGGATCCATCAAAAACTGCATTAACTTCTGTTGCACATCCACATGGAGGCAGAGGTAAGATATTCCCCAATTCATCCAATAATTTTTTCAGTTTAGTGCAATAAACCATCACATATATGTTTCCCTTATTCATATTACTAATATCCTTTTGCGGCTAATACAATAAGGCCCCTTTCGATTTACCAAAATGTTCCGCCAAGTAACCCCACAATTCTTTGGTGGAATTAGCATATATAAAAGCATCAACCAAATTTGTGATTTTAATAAACTAAAGAAAAACAATTAAAAAGACAAAATCAAACTAAACACGATTAAACTTGGAGAAAATGATATGGACGAAAGTCTAGGACTTCGGAATCATCTCATCAAATTTACAAGCAGAATATCAATGAATTGATCATGTGGTTCACAAATATAACAAACATGAACACATAAGGCATAGATCTAATAACTCACGTATTCACAGATTAGGGCTATCCAGACATAATTTGCTATATCATTAAGCAAGTTAGATAATACATCTCTGATTCATATCTAACCTCCCCTGAATAAATTTAGTCCATGAATAATATCTTCTCTCAATCTCAATTATTCCCTCAAAATAATCAAAAGTTGGTCAGACAATCAATTATCAAATAAAGCAATTCACTCAGGAAAGCAAATCAATTAGTCAATACTCATGCTTGTTTGTTTGAATCATATCATCATAATCCTCGAACAAGGATTAGTTCATGCTTGGGGATGGGGTCATAATCTCAGTTGAAGGAAAGAAAACAATCATAAACATTATCATGTTACAACAATAATCACCCAACAATGGAAATCCGACAAAAGAGATGGAAAAATATTACGCTTTGATTAAGCCGCAAAAATAACTTCAATGGGAAGAACCCAAACAATCTCAATGTTAAACGGAAGAGAAAAATATCAAAAATTAAAGTCTAAAACTGCTAATTAATGAAGTGTACGAAATTATGGATCCCCCAAGTGCTATTTATAAGCCTAAACCCTATACAAGGTGGTGGAATCCAAAAAGAAAAAAAACAAATAAAAAATCTGGAAGATTCGGCCAGTACGCGCCCACGCATCGTGCAGTGGTCCTCGCGCGCATCCCTTGTGCGCCATGCAGCTTGGCCGATGTGGCTTCCTCTCGCGCGCGTTCCTTGCGTGCGCTGCGGTTGCCTGTTCTTGATAGTGCGCGTCCGCACACTCGTACGCAGCGCGCACACTTCTGTCATGTTGCGCACTGCGCGCTATGCCTTCTCTACTGTTTCACGTGCGCACCACACATCCTTTTGCGTGCACACACATGCGTGTCGTCGTCGTTCGCCCATAATGCCCGTTTTGCCCGTTTCAAGACTTCTTTTTACCATAACCTACAAAATTGACAAAAATACCCTACGTAATATACGATACTATAAAACGAGACGGAAAAAAACAAAAAGACGCACAATCACACACAAGAAAAATAAAAATCGCACAAAAATCACACACAAAAACATGTAAAATAACTCCCTCATACTTAGCCTTTTGCTTGTCCTCAAGCAAATAATAATGCCCATAAACTCAACCAAGAAATATAATGTTTATTTTGAGAATCAATTACTCCATAACATCAAGTTCCAACCACCTCGGATTATTCCTCATCGATCCCCAACCTTCACAATAAACTAACTCGGCTAAAGTTAAACATGCATCCAAGTGTTTGGCTTTCTTTACTAAATTTCAAATTTGTGTCAAAAGTTGCAACCCTTATTTTCACACACAAATTACGCAATTACTAGCCACTTTTTTTTTGCTAGAACTCCCGAGATATTCTTCCACTAGTTATAAACTTCGGATGTTTTCCAAAGGCTCATAGGGCTCATGGATGCTCTTAGTTACTAAGCAGCTCAACCAGCAGAGTATAATCTCGATTGATCCATTGTAGGTCCCAAGGGGTGTGAGTAAGGTTTAGAGGGGGGTTGAATAAACCTTACCAATTTTTCGACTTTTAGTCCTTTTAAAAATATTACAGAGTTAATTACACAGCTGTGTCCTTGAGGGACAACTAAGTTAGTTAATCAGCAGAGTTAGGCACTCAACAGACTCGATAGAGCTGTTGATAGAATAACTCAGTTGTTTAGTCTAACCGTTATCTTGGCTGTGATGAGTTTTTCAGCGGAAGACTTAACACCATTGAATTTGATTTAACTTTGTTTTAACACTTGATTTTAACACTTAGTTATTTATCAGTTGGATTGGCATATTATCAACAGATATAAAATGATTGTGCAGAAATGTAAATATGCTGAAATATAAATGACACAGGTAATTTTTATAGAGGTTCCAAGATGGGGTAATTCTTCTAATCCTCTCTTCTCCAACTCCTGGAGAAATCCACCAAGTAATGATAAGTTCACAAAGTGGTTATCAGTCTAGAGACAAGTCTTGATCACGCAGCTGACTTGCTCCTTGGACTCAGTCTGGAGATGCCTTGGTCACACAGTTGGCTTCTCGTCCGACTCAACTTCTTCACAGGGCAGCTGCCTTGCTACTTCAGCTCACTTTCTCAAGCTTCTTGGATTTAATCACGAAGCCCTCCAATAACTTGAGACTGGTTCGACCTTGAACCTTTCTACAATCCTTCTTGGAAAGTAGACCCCTTTTTATTCTTCAAAAGTTTCCTCTTCAACAGTTTGAAGTTGTCTTTCCTTCACAGCTTTGTGTTGGATCGATTTCCTTCGAGATTTAGGCTTGAGGATTTTGCTTGAATATTTAGAGAATATTTTGCAGGTTATAGTTTGAATAATGCTTGCTCATTCGTGGTTCAAGTAGTCAAGGTAACCTTTTTTCAATGAAATTCCTCAACCTTTTATAGTGAACTTTCAAAAAATCTGCCCGTTGATGAGATTGGCTGATTTTCAAAAGTAACTTGTGTTCGTTGGCTTGTCTTTTCATGGTCTTCAGTCTTGAGATGTAGACATTTCCTCGTATTAAATGAATGTCTAGCTTTTCAGGTTCTGACACGAGGTGTAGTGCTTCCCATTGGTTTATTCCTTTTGCACGCTTCTGGGACTGAGCACTTTAAGACCTGGCAGCATGGAAGTATTACTTATTTAAGTAATGTTCTTAACTTCTGTGCAACGGCTTCTTTTCAGTTAACTCCTCTTTGCAGCTGCCTTTTCTCCAGGTGACTTGAGTCTGCTCCAATGATTGAACGACTCATCTGTCACTTCAACCTGTGACTTGGCTTCTTGGGTTGACTTAACTGATTCTTCACACAAGCTGTCCCTCACTGTTACGTCTTCAGTCGAGTCCTTGATCTTCTATCTTGGCCATACTCAGTTGTTCCTCAGCGGAGTCTTCACTTCACTTCTTCAGTTGACTTCTTGTATTTCCATGCATAGCTGACTTGATTCAGCTCATTCAGCCCTATCTATTACAATGAGCATTACAAAGAAAATGGGGTGCCAACATTCTAATCTAAGATTTACATGGTATTCATCAAAATCTAAACAATAAATTTCCTAACATCCATTTTCTTCTTTCTTTTTTTTTTTTATAGTGCTCTGTAATGCATTTTTTTTAATAGCGTTTTATAGTGCATATTTATTTTTCCACAAGGCTAGCAATTTTGTAACACATAAATCAAAAATAGGGTTTTAACATAATCCACATCAATGAAATCTCGTAATTCATACCCCACAACCTGGGTTACTGTTTAAACATCCCCTAACTCGTTAATCACAAGGGTTAATTCACCACTTAGTCAAATCCTACGCATCAAGTTCACAACGTCATTTCCTAATTGAGGTTCAAATTAATGCGTCTATTTAAAGTTAACTAAACAACGCTATTATTAAACTAGGGATAATAGCAAAGTAAAAATATAATTACAAGTGATCAACATATATTATCAATGACGAATTTTCCCTCCCACACTTAAATAACGCAATGACCTCAATGCGTAAAAAATTAAAAGAGAAGATAAAAACTGTTAGGAAATTTATTTGTTAGATTTTGATGATACCATGTAAAACTTAAACTAGGAAGTTGGCACCCCAAATTTCTTGTAATTTGTATTGTAATAGATAAATGGAAAAGTCGAGTTAAGTCACTATGTCAATGATTACAAGAAGTCAACTGCGGACTGGAATGAAGACTCTGTTGTGTGTCAGCTGAGTATGGACAAGAAGGAAGTTAAGGACTCGACTGAAGGAGTGTCAGTTGAGGAACAACTGTGTGAAGTGTCAGTCACGTCAACTTAAAGAACCAAGTTTGTTAGTTAGAGTGACAGTTAAGTCAATCCTATGATTGGAGCTGACTCGAGTCACCTCGGGCAAAGGCAATAGTCAAGTGAAGACCACTGACTTAGATCCGTTGGAATAAAGTCAAGAATATTACTCGATATAGTAATGTGTAAAGCTGCCAGGTCTAAAAGTGGTTTTCCCAGGATTGTGCCATAGGAAAAAACCAATGGGAAACACTGCACCTTGTGTCAGACACCTGCAAAGCTGGAATGCCATTAATACAAGGAAAGGTCAACATCAAGGACTACAGACCCAGACAAGACAAGCCAACAACCACAAAGTGACATTTGAAATTAGCATATCTCTTCAACGGGCAAAATTTCAAATGGACAATATAAAAGGCTGAGGAAATTATTGAGAAAAGGTTACCTGAACCACGAACGAACAAGTTATAATCAAGCAAGTAATCTGCAATATTCTTAAAACTTATCAAGCAATTCCTCAAGCCTTAAACTCGAAGATACTCGATCCAACACACACTGTGAATGAGAGATAACTTCAAACTGTTGAAGAGGAAAACATTTGAAAACAAAGGGGTCTACTTTCCAAGTCAGGATTGTAGAAAAGTTTAAGGTCGAATCATATTCAAGTTTGTTGGAGGACTTCGTGATCAAATCCAAGAACTTGAGTAGTGAGCTGAAGTAGCAAGGCAGCTGCCCTGTGAAGAAGCTGAGTCGCAAGAGAAGCCAGTTGTATGATCAAGGCTTTCTCCAGACTGATAACCACTTGTAAGCTAAATCGCAAGAGCAAGTTTCACATTTCAGCCAAATGAAATAGCCTCACGAGAAGTCACCAGTAACGAGTTAGCTGATAGCTGAGTTACATCATGAGAAGAGAGAAGCAGTCACTTTGGATATAAGCTGAATCATTTATCAGCTAAGTGACAAAAACACAGTAGTTTTAATTACGCGGGAATGTTTTTAAGAATGACGTTAGCGTAATAATGACTGTTAGTACAAAAGTTGCACAGTAAACCATATGATTGGGTATAAATGTTGTTGCATTTAATGTGGGGAATTTAATGCAGTTTTGAAGCTCTAATCTCAACCATTGATCTCGATCAAAAATTTCAAATTCCGAAGGACGTCCTTTCACGTTCCTTATATATGAAACTTCATCTTTCTCTCTCCTCACGTGAACTATTCATCTTCAAGCAAGGAAAAAAGCATTTTCTCTGAAATCAAGTGCAAACCCTAGTTCTTACAAGCAAGTTTTTCTCGCATTTCAATCGGTAGAAACTTCTAAAAATGGCTCCAACTCATGATTTCGCAAAGCTCTCCAAGCAAATCCACACTAGTTCTTCTATGGATTTTGAAGGAATGATCAAACAGGGTGTCGATGAAACCCTGGTCAAGAAAATAGCTGAAAAATTGGAGAAGTCTGGCCTGAAGGACTTTCTGACGATGCAGTTCACATATACGTACCTTGAAGAGGTAGCTACGTTCTATGTGAACACAAAGGTGCAGGACGATGAAATCAGATCTTCCGTCCACAGCAAGTTTATCAAACTCAATGCAAAAGACCTTGCTGAGCACTGCTTCTTGCCCGCGGAGGGATTGAAGGACATCGCTGAGAAGGATGTTGACTTAGCTGCTGCTTGGAAAGAAGTTGCCAAGCCGGAGTGTGCTGCGAAGGTTATGTATACAACCAAGAAAGAATCTTTGAAGGATGACTACCATAAGCTAATGGATGTCGTCTCAAAATGTGTGGATATGAAGTTCGGAAGCTTCAATCAGTTGTCCAAGACTAAGTTGATCGTGATGGTTGCGATCGTGCAAGAGAAGAAAGTCAACTGGATTGAGTTTGTTTGATCAAATTTGCAGAATGTCTTTGAACAGGGACTTACAAGGAGGATGGGTCGTTTTGGTACATTCCTTGGGTTATGGCCTGGTGATTGGCCATCTGATGGAGGGAAAAGGGCATTGCTCTCCGCCATGGCATGCCCTTTCATGCCAACAAGCGTATGTTCAAGGTGAATCTTTCAGGATCCCAGAACAAGGCTCATGCTAGAAAGGCTGATACCAGTGAGAGGGAATCAGCTAATCCCGAAGAGACAGCTGAGACCCCTCCAACCAAGAAGAGAGTTGTGGTATCCAAGCCTGCCCCCGCCCCCGCAACCAAGACATAGAAAGCACCTGCTCCCGCAGCAAAGTCCAAAGCTCCTGCCCATGCAGCTGAGTCATCTACCAGTGCAGTTGAGACTCCTGCCCTAGCAGCCGAGATATAGGAGGAACCTCAAATTCCCTTCCCTATCGTGAAGAAAAAGTGCACTGCCAAAGCAAGGAAGGCAGCTGCGAAGGCTATCACGTTTGAGGAACCTGAAAATGTTGAACCAGAGGTTCCCCTGATTCCATCCAAGAGAAGATGGTTGTACAAGCGATCTGAGCTTGTGAAGATAGTTGAATCTGGTACCCAGCCGGAGAAGAAAAGTGAGACTGCTGATGTTCAGGAGGAGTAGTCTCCTGAAGTTGTTGACGAACCTGAGAAGACTGCTGATGATGATCAGTAGAGACCCGTTGAAGACTCAGCTGTGCGGCAAACAACTGAGGAAATAGAAGCAGCTGAGACAACAAAACCTATCTAAGAAAAGGTTGTCTCACCTCCTCGGACGGACGCAGACTAAGTCTGAGGAGGAGCAAGGTCCGTTAGACCCCATTCAGGATACTAGAGATGCAGGCGATGATGATGATGATCTAATCATGTATTCTTCCGTCTACCCTGACATTCAGAGAAGATTAAGAGAATGGAGGGCTTTGAAGTTGGATCATTCAAGGAAGCAGTTCACTCACCCTGATTTCATCGAGGAGAAAGAAGAGCTTCTCCGATTCCTTGGTGTTACAGATGTCCAATCTGCTATAAATGAAGAAAACTGCTTGGACATCCTCCGCATACTTAAGGAGGATGAGAAGGAGAAAGCTGAGGAGCGAGCAAGAGCCTTGGAGAAATCCAAGATGTGTGTATTCACAGGGACTCTTGAGCATACACATGAACACCTTCATGAATACACTGACAGTGATGAAGAATGGATCAAACTGCTGCAGCAGAGAAGTCAGAACTGCATCAAGATTTGCAAGAATCTTGAGCCATGCACGAGCTCAACCATCTAGAAGGTCCAGGAGAGTCCTCCCAAACTCTTATTCAGACTGATCCTTTGGGAGTGGCGCAGCTGATTGCGACGGACATAGCTGCAACCACGTCTCCTGTGCACTCACCTGATGGCTCCAAGGGAATTGGCGATGAAGCTGAGACTTTGGGCCCCCAAGCCAAGTCAATCCCTGAAGAAGGTGTTACCACACCTCTATACACTCAGAGGAAAAATCCATGTCTCAGGAGCAGAGTGACCTCACTCTCATTCACTCAGCTGGTGCGCCAGTTGAGGGGGAAACTCTCTCCACCACAGCTGGGTTGGAGGTTGCTGTGGGAGACCAATCAACGCAGTTAGGAGGCGAAGTTGAGAAAAACATAGCATAGTAGAGTGACATTAACGACGCTCAAACAATTAACTCTGTCTCAGCTGAGATGTCAGCTACATTGAAGGCCGACGACACTGCTGCCGCAGCTGAGGCAAAGGCTGGTGAAGCCCTGGGAGTTAACACTTTGGGCTCTGAAAGTGCAATCCAAGTGGTTGAGACTCCAATGGATGCCACTGTCTAAGACCCTAAGACAGTTGCGTCTGTCGAATGGATAGTAGAAGACCCTAAGACAGTTGGGACTGTCGAAGGAAATGTACAAGGCCCTGCAACAGTTGAGACTGTTGGGGGTATTGAAGGCCAAAGGGAGGTTGAGACTTCCATTGGTAAAAATGAAGGTGATAAGAACATTCCTCTAATTGAAGGTGCTACCACAGAAGAGGTGATTGGTGCCCTTCATGACTCTCACGAAAACATTGACACATCATTTTTAGGGTCAGAGGATGAAGCTGAGTCCACTCAACATGAAAATCTAACAATGGACACAACTGAAGATGTTCTGCAATCTCAGAGCCAAGTCAGTGAGAAGACGGCTCCTATGAGATTTAATTTCGATGATGAGCCAACACCTCAAGTATCATCATCCTCCGATGACACTGATGATACAACTGAGGACAGTGTTATTCATTTAGAAGAAAACACTGAGACTGAAGAAGTTGTTAAGACAGCTGAGGCTCAGTCAACTAAGCAAACATCTCAAAATGCTCCAGCTATGAAAGAGTCAGCTGCGCAGGCTCCCACAATTGCAGAAGTAACGACTCCAATAGCTCCGTCATAGGCTCTCATAGCTGTGACAACTGCCGATGATGCTGCCGCAGCCGAGCCACATAGAGCTGATCCTACTCATCAAGAACAAGGGAAAATACCATAGGAAACAGATTCGACAATCCCCTTCGTTCGAGATGATGTTTTTGTAGAAGAGTTCCCCTTTCGTAGGTCCAAGGGGGTGTAAGTGTAAGGTTTAGAAGGGGGGTTGAATAAACCTTACCAAATTTTTCGATTTAGTCCTTTTAAATCTACAGAGTTAATTCTACACACCGTTGTCCCCGATGGACGATCGAATTAGTCACTCAAGAGAGTTAATCTTTCAATGCACTCACCGAGCCGTTGATGGAATAACTCATTTTGTTGGCTACAACTTAACTCATTTGTGGTTTCATTTTATTGGAAGACTTAACACCCTTAAGTTTGATTAAGCAAGATATTAGAGTTTGATTTAGTACTTGTAAATTATCAAATGAATAGCAAATTTATCACAGATATAAGCAATTAAAAGTGCAGAATTTAAATCTTTGAAATGTAAATGACACAAGAAAGTTTTTATAGAGGTTCAAGATGGGGTAATTCTTCTACTCCTCTCTTCTCCAACTCCCCGGAGGAATCCACTAAGTAATGATCGTTTACAAAGTGGTAACAGTCCGGATACAAGTCTTGATCACAACAAATTGACTTGATCCTTTGGGACTCGACCGAGACGCCTTGATCACTCGGTGGCTTCTCGTTCGACTCGCCTTCTTCACAGGCGGTACCGCTTTGCTACTACTCACTTGCTCAAGCTCTTTGGATTTGATCACGAAGCCCTCCAAATGCTTAAGACTTAGTTCAACTTTGAACTTTTCTACAATCCTTCCCGGAAAGTAGACCCCTTGTTTTCAAAGGTTTCTCTTCAATTGGTTGAAGCTCTCTTTCCTTCACAGGTAAGTGTTGGATTGATGTACTTGAATATAGGCTTGAGGATTGAGATTGTTTCAGCTTTTTCTAATGTGCTTGTATATCTCACGTATGTGTCATTCATGCATCCTTTTCTCAAACTAACTCCTCGGCCTTTTTATAGTGAACTTTCAAAAATTTGCCCGTTGAAGAGATAGCTTATTTTTGAAAGTCACTTTGCATCGTTGGCTTGCAGTTCTTGGAATTGCCGTTTCCTCGTATGAATCATTCTTTTCACCTTTTCGAGTTCGACACGGTGTCGTGCTTCCCATTGGTTCATTCCTTTTGCACGCTTCGGGGACCGAGCACTCCAGAAAGGTTGTATGGAGATATTACTTGTTTAAGTAAATCTCTTGATTTTCAGGCAACGGTTCTTTTACGATTATCTCGACTTGATCGCATTTCCTTGCTTTCCCAGGTGACTTAGAGTCACCTTCCAATCATTGGATGACTCTTCTCGTCACTTCAACTTGAGACTTGGCTTTTCTTGAGTTGACTTGACCGATGCTCCACTCAGTGCATCTCACCGCTTCTTCAGATAGTGTTCCCGTCTACTCTTCTTTGCCATACTCAATTGTCTCACTGTTATAGTCTTTCTTCCATCTTGATTGTCTTCTTGCATGTTTAGGCGTAGTTGTCTTGACTCAGCTTGGCCAGCTCTATTCATTACAATGCATTTTACAACAAAAATTGGGGTGCCAACTTTCTATTCTAAGTTTTACATGGCATTCATCAAAATCTAAACAATAAAATTCCTAACAATTTCCCCCTTTTTGATGATGCCAAAACTTAGATCATACAAATATGTAAATAACAAAGATACATACAGACAGTGTATTGACATAGAATGTATGCGCAGAATCAATCTTTTTATTGATCATATCATTCTTGTACTTAAACAACAATTTACAAGGTGTATCGAGTATATAAATCTGTCTTCAAAAAAAAATTTATAACTCTATTACGAAGACTTACATTGTATGTATTTACATAATAAAATACATGAAGGGTTGGACAAAGAACACTTCATCTCCTTCATTTCTCTCTCCTTCTTTCATCTTGATTAGCATCTTCTTCTCTTCTTCTCTTTTTCTCGTCGTCACCGCCTTCTTTTTCTTCTCATATGCCTTCCCGGGCGCCTTCATCTTTCCTTAGTCTTTCCTGTCTCTCCCGCCATAGCCGAGTTTGTCTTTTGTTTTTTCTTCTATTCTCTTTACATACTCGGCGTTAGTTTTAGCCACTCGCAAATTTGCCACTTGGTCAAGCTTTCCACCCAAAGAGATCCCTCCTTTCTTTCCAGGATCTACGATTCGATATTCTTGGGCAGAGGCCAGGTCCAAGCTTCTTCCTCCATCGCCGCTTCTTCCTCTACCTCGGGCGTATATCAGATCTTGGGGTCTTCTTCTTCGGTGATTGACTAGCGAGTGACAGCAGAGGATCACGGAAGTCTCATTGTCTGTCGCCTTCTTCACACAATGTGAGACCCTTTTCCCAAGATAAGTCCAAGCTTGAGCCATGGACATATTTGCAAAATATCCTTTGATTCGAGCGTTTTGAATTCGTCAACCGATCTTGGCTCACTCCCGACATCCGAAATGGCATACGTGTCTCTCGCTAACCGGAATGCCTCCATGTTCTTTCAAGATGTTCATCACCCTGGCATCCATTCTTCCTTCCACTTCCTTCATCCCTCGCTTCAATTTCTTTTTCTTCTCGGCCTATAGATACAAAGAGAGTCTTGGAGTGGCAGAGTCACGGGGAGTTTGCCGCTTATAATGTCACCGTGACAGGACCTGTTGGGGGGTTTGTGCTATCATCAAGGTCATATTTTTGTTCCTTCCCCTCACAGATTTTCCTTTCTTTAGTTTCAAAATTTCTTGGTGATTTTCCCTTCTCACCGCTTCTTTTTTCACCGCTCCTTTCTTTTCAAACTTCGGATTTTTTTTGCTTTAAGGTATTCCTCTTCCCCTTTTTGGCATCATCAAAGGATAGAGGAACCCCAGGGAACATATCTTTGGCAAGCATGAAGTCGAGTCTTCGTTGGTTGAATTCTCGCTTCAAGTCTCAAGCTGCGTTGTATGCGCAAAGACGAATTTGACCGAGTAGCGTTGGATTCTCACTGAAATCGGCTTCATCTCACCATGAGAAGGCTGAATTTTCTCGTCATGTGTTCTTCCAAACGCCGTATATCATTTGCATTTCGCTCACGCAGCAGCCTTGATCTCGGCGGTGTGAGCTTCATGCATATGCTCAATGTGTTCCTCGCCGTTTTTCGCATCAACATTCTCGCCTCTCCACACGCCACTTGTTGAACAAGGTTCAAGTATCTCAATTGCTCCACACGCATGGATTTTCTTTGTTGCCACCATTCCCTTATCCTCGACCGTGATGCCTCTCAAGTCACCGTCAGGTTGGCATCTCTGTTGTCCGGGCGCATATCCAAAGAGGCTTGATGCCTCTCCATCTTTTCAACTTCAAAGAAAGAGTGCCTTGAACACTTCTCGAACTTCAACCGATTCTTCTGTTGCGGTGATGGCCAAAAAAGCGTCGAAATCAAAATCAATTTGGAACAATGGTGCCCGAGTGAAAAACAGGAGGTGGTCCGTGATATCGCACTTGCTCATTTTTCGACTCTTCGTGGAGTTCTCGGTATCTCCAAAGTGAGAAAGGGAAAGATTCTACAAAAGATTCATCACCACCGATCGGGATCTGTTCAATGATGAGCGGTGCGCGTGGAGTTCTTTTGGGAATCGATCCAGTGTAGCTTGAGGAGCCGGAGCGATGGTTGCCGGTTCACTGGGTTTGGTTGTGAAATAGACTAGGCTGGCCATTGAGCCTCAACTGTCTTAACAAACCTTCGTTGGTCTCACTGATTTTTCCTTTTCAAGTAGACTTGTCCTCGGCCTTATCAAGAAGCGTCATCGGACGATGATGAGATTTCTAGAGGTGGCTCATCATCAAAATTAAAAGTTTGACGAGTAGTCTTGGGATCGACTTACTCGTGCTTGGAACACCCGCATTTGAGTCTTTTGGATTTGTCATGGGGGTTGACTCGTTTCTTCTTCGCCTTCTCGATCCCGAAAAGTGACATCGTGGTTGTCCTGGGAATCATGAAGTGCGCGATCTCCTTCTCGAGATGGGTCGATGATTGCGGGAGGGATGTTCAGATTTCAGCTTTCTTTACCCCGGGAAGTCTCAACCTCCCGTGGCCTTCATTTCCTCCAGCGGTCTCTCTGCTGCGAGGCCTGGTCCTCCCTTTCGACAGTGTCACTGTCTTAGGGTCTTCTACAGTGGCATCCATTGAGTCTCAACCCCATGGATTGCACTTTCATCGCCCATAGTGTTAACTCCGTGGTCTGTTCCTTTCTTCAGGCCTCGATCGCATCGCAGCGTCATTAGCCTTCAGAGAGCTTGAGCGGTTGGCACCTCACCGAGACGATCTCAATCGCCTCGAGCTTCGTTGATGGCAACTTCATTGTTCTTCTTGTGATTGTAATTTCTCTTCTTCGCCTCCTTGCTTCTTTGTGGAGTCATCTGCAGATCCTCCGACCTTGCCGCAGTGGAGGAGTTTCCCCTCGGCCGGCGCACCACCGAGTGACTTGGAGTGGGGTCACTCGTCTCGGACTCCCATTATTGTTGCAATTGATGGTTCAGCCGTTGGGGCAGGTGGTAGCACACCTTCAATAGGGGTTGGCTCGACGGGGTCCCCACTAGCCCCGGATTTCATCGCCACTTCCCCTTATTGCTTCTTCGAGTGAGTGGGAAGTGGTAGAAAGAACATCGTGGCTATTTGCCGAACCACTCCCATTGGATCGATTTCACCGTGTTCGAGGACTCTCCTGGTCCCTCCATCGGTCTTTGCTCGTGAAGGATTCTTGATTCATGTAATGCTTGCTGCATTTGTAACTCTTCCGGGGCAAAGCAGATTCTCTCTGGTTCCTCGTCACTTTTCAGAGAAGACATCAAGAAGAGGATGGAAGTGTTTCGTGGTGCCAAGAAGATAGGGCGATGCTTGCCTTTTCACGTGCTTCGGCTTCTTCACTTGCTTTGCTCTCTCCCTCGTCCTTGTAGATTTGCGGGATGTCTAAGCAGCTTGTCCTCATCAAGTCTTTGGAGCCAGCACGGTAGTTAGTCCAAGGAAATTTAGCGATTCCTCTTTTTCTTCTATGAACTCGGGCCGTTGAACTGTTCCCGACTTGCTCAACTTCCATTTTCTCCACTCACGCAGACGATTTTGAATGTGGGTAAGGTGGAGATAGGATCATTACATCACTATCTCGCTTGGGCTGGTTCTTTCTTGTGTTTCATTTGTGTGAGCTACAACTGTGTGTCTTGGGTGGCCTCTCACGACGCTTCTTCACAGACTTGGCTATTTCATCAATTACATCCGGAGACTCTACTTCTCCAAAGTAGTCTCCAGATTTGTTTGTGCTAGCCGAGTAATCGACTCATTTGGTTTCTCCTGTTCGGATCGCTTGACTAGTCTTCTTCTTCTCCTGGTTTGTACCAGGAATTTCTGGTTCGAGGCGGTATCCTCTCGAGTCTTGGGCAAGGGGGGGCGTGCTTGGTGTTTGTTTCGAGAGTGGCCGTCTTGGCTTGTCGGTTCTCCTCCTTTTACGATCGGAGAAGGTATTTGTGAGTCCTTCTCGACCTCTGCTGCGGGCAGGGGGTGACACTACTGGCCGGGCAGGTGACTGCAGGGCAGGTGCATGTTTGGTTTTCTTTCTTTGCAGGGGTGATCTTTCTTGGCACTGCAGGGCGCTTTCTTTTTGGTGAGAGAGAGAGGCATTTGTATCTTGGGGGTCATTGATTCCCCCTCACCGTGTCGCTCTCTTGGCATAAGCTCGCTTCGAGCATCGAGAGAGGTTAGCTCAACATCCTTTTGTTAACATGGAAGGCCTTTCCATGTCTAAGAGGGACTCCTTTCACCTCCAATAGCCGGCCAATCACTAGGCCATATCCCGTGATCCTCCAAATGTGCCATCTTCTTTGAAGGACTTGTTCCCCATGCGTTCGGGCGAGAGTCTTTGAGATAAACTCGGCCAGTTTATCTTCTTTTCTTCCATGATTGCACCATCACAACTGCTTTGCCTTTGATAGTTGGTCAAAGCCGCCAAATTTGATTTCGATACATTTGGCAACTATGTCCAACAATTTATGATAATCCTCCTTGGCCATCTCTTGTTTCTTTGTGTATATAATTTTATCGGCAAGGTCGGACTTGGCTATCTCTTTCCATGCGTCGGCCCAAGTTTACATCACTTCCTTAATTTGATTTGCTCCTTCCGGGTAGTGAGCAATATTCACCAAATCCTTGGCGTAATAGTCACCGCTTCCCGTGAACAGATGACTTGATTCCTTTCGTCGTGAATCTCAAAGATTCACGAGAATTGTGCGACCTCCTCCACATAGGTCATAGGATATTCCGTTAGAAACGGTTTTGACCCCGACGTTTCCAACTTCTCCGCGATTTTCTTTACCAGGGTGTCGTCGGACCGCTTCACCATTCCGTCGAAATCCACGGTCCGAACCGGTGTGGATTTGTTTTCCCAACTTGGTAAAGTCATACGTTGGTGCCATTTCTCGAGAATAATTTCAAGGAAAAGTTCGAAATTTGACTTGAAGGTTGATAGGGTTTCGAGAGTATTTGCCTTTGCCTTTTGAGAGAAAAAGATGAACAGTTTTGGAAGTGTGAGAGAGAAACGGACGAAAATGGTTTAAATATGGTTTATGAAAGGGCGTGCAGGCGGTTTTGGTGTGATCGAAATCAACGGCTTGGATTTCGTGACGCCTATTGAGCATTTCACGTCTCGTATTTAATGCGGCAAAGCATTTATATCCAATCATGTTTAGTGTGCAGCTTTATGTCCTGCATACACATCATCATTATCCGACGTGTTCCTTAAAACATTCCCGCTTAAGTTAAACGACTGCGTTTTTGTCACTTCGCTCATAAGTTATTGACTTATCTCTTAGCCGATTTAACTCTACTTTTCACATTTCTCTTAGCGACTTAGCTATCGGTGACTCGTGTAGTAGTTGTCTTTCCGATCATCTTGATTTCGAAATGATTTGCTTTTGAAGCTCTTTTTCACTTCTTTTCTGTTCTAATACTCTTCTTTGATTCGCCTCGAGTGTCACCACCAATTAACCCTAACTCATGCTTGAGTTCTTCAAATCTTGACTCACATAATGGTTTTGTGAAGATGTCGCCTAGTTGTTTATCGGTTGAGATATATTCCAAGATAATGTCCTTCTTTTCAACATGATCTCTTATGAAATGATATCTCGACATCAATATGTTTTGTTCTTGAAAAGAGACAGATTTTGAGTGATTGCAATGGCACTTGTGTTATCACACATGATTGGAATTTCTTTTTCTTCAACTTCATAGTCTCTCGTTGTTGTCTCATCCATAGGACTTGGGCACAACACTGCCCGCAGCCTATGTATTCTCGCGCTCATTTGTAGAGGTGGCTATTGAGTTTTGCTTCTTGCTAAACCAAGAAATTAGTCTGTTTCTAGCATTTGACAGTGCTCAAGTGCTTTTCTGTCCACTCTGCATCCAAAGATAGTCGAATCGAATAGCCAATTAGCTTGAATCCACCTTCCTTTGGATACCATAGGCCTACTTCTTGGCTTCCTTTCAAGTATCTCAAAATTCTCTTAGGCTTCTTTGTCATATGGCTCTCTTTTGGAGCAGATTGAAATCTTGCACATACACCTACAAAGAAAGGTGATGTCCGCCGCTTGCTTTGTGAGATAGAGCAATGATCCAATAAGTGCTCAGATCTTGTTTGATCTACTGAGCTTGCCATCCGCATCCATGTCCATTTTGATCGATGTGTTCATTGGTATTTTTACGTAAGACTTCTCTTCCATACCAAACTTCTTCATTAAATCCCCTGGTATATTTTGTTTGACTTATGAAGGTTCCATCCTTCATTGTTTCACTTGAAGTCCAAGAAAAATGTCGGTTCTCCCATCATGCTCATTTCAAATTTGCTTTGCATGAGGTTTGAGAATTTTTCACATAGCTCTTTGTTAGTGGATCCAAAAATGATGTCATCCACATATATTTGAACAAGCAAAGATACTCTTCTTGTCTTGAATTCGAAAAGTGTTCTATCTACTTTTCCTTTTGTGAATCCATTCTCGGTTAGGAATTGTGACAGGTATCATACCATGCTCGGGTGCCTGTTTCAATCCATACGGGGCTTTCTTGAGTTTGTATACCTTGTCTCCAAGAGTCTTCGCTCAAATCCTGGAGGTTGTTCAACATATACTTCTTCTTCCAATAAACCGTTTAGGAATGCACTTTTTACATCCATCGATATACAATAAAATTCTTGTGAGTCGCATAGGCAAGAAACATCCTTATAGCTTCCAATCTTGCTACAGGGCAAATGTTTCATCAAAATCTATCCCTTCTTCTTGGAAATATCCTTTGGCTACTAGTCTTGCTTTATTCCTTACCACAGAGCCTTCCTCGTTCATCTTATTTTCGAATACCCATTTGGTTCCAATAACATTTTGATGTATGGGTCTTTGCACTAGTTCCCATACTTTATTTCTCTCAAAGCGATTGACTTTTCTTGCATAGCTTGAATCCAATGTGTGTCATCCAATGCTTGTGACACATCTTTTGGCTCTATTTGCGAAATGAAGCATGTGAACATAGCTTCTTGTTGAGTTCGATCTTGTTTTGACACCTTCTCTCATATCTCCAATGACAAGTTCTCGTGGATGGTCTCTTAGCCATCTTACATCGAGGTTGGAGTAAGTTAGCCGGATTGATCGACTTGCGGTTGTGTTGTTGTGGTCGACTCTTTCGTGGTCACTTAGCCGCAAATCTTCCACCGCTTTTGAGGTTGACTATCTCATCTTCTTCGAGTTGATAATCCCGGCTTGACTTCAGGCGTAGGGACTCTTCTCGTATGATTGGATGTTTCAACTTATCACCGACTCTTCAATGTCTTCTCCATTTACATTTGGCTCATCGAATACTACATGAATGGATTCCTCTCAGTAACCATAGTTCTTTTATTGAGTATTCTCAGGCTTTGCTTTGCTTTCAGTATCCTAAGAAGATACCTTCATCACCTTTAGCATCAAAAGCCTTTAGGTTGTCTTTGCCATTGTTATGGATGAAGCGTTTACATCCAAATATTTCAAATATGCAACATTTGGTTTTCTTCCGATCCGGATCTCATAGGAGTCTTTGTCATTTGTCTATTTATCATACATCCTGTTTTGGGTGTAGCAAAATTTGTGTTAATTGCTTCACCCAAAATCTTTTGGTAACCCCCGTCTTGACCTAACATGGTCCTTGCCGCTTCTTTGAGGGTTCATTCCTTCTTTTCGCAACTCCATTCTCATTTGTGGAGTCCTTGTCTGGCGATAGTTCATGACCAATACCATTCTCAATACAAATCGAGTTATTATTCCATTGACAAA
Organism: Rehmannia glutinosa; assembly: GCA_016081115.2. Classification (NCBI taxonomy): domain Eukaryota; kingdom Viridiplantae; phylum Streptophyta; class Magnoliopsida; order Lamiales; family Orobanchaceae; genus Rehmannia; species Rehmannia glutinosa. The sequence continues at coordinate 10,296,958 of CM071928.1, forward strand.
CTCGGTTCCTCTATCCGATCTTATTTTGATAATGGTTTGACTCTTCTCATTTTGAATTCTCTTCATCATTTGTGGTAGTTTTTGTAGGGTTTCTTTCTTCTTGCACATGAATATTGTCCATGTATATCTTGAGTAGTCATCTACTACCACCAAGGTGTATTTCTTTCCACTTATCTTTGTTTGGTTCCACTGGGCCAAATAGATCCATATGAAGTAGATGCAGATATTCTTGTTGAGGATGGGCATGTCTTTTCTTTGAATGACGACTTGATTTGTTTTTTCCTTCGACATGCATCACATATACTCTCCTTCTTGTATATCGAGTCCGGAAGTCCTTCTACCAGATGACTTCTTGCTAGCTTGTTAATTGTTTTGAAATTGGGTGACTCGGCTTTTTTGTGCCAAACCAACTTGATTCAAATTTGCTCTTTTCTCTTTGCTAGTAGACAGTCTTTGGGTGTTGCAGTTGACCAATCCACTACATACATATTCTTCTCGTCTATTTCCTTGCAAAGACAACTTCATTTGATTCAATATCCTCGATTTGGCATACACCCATGTTGAATCCAACATTGTAGCCCTTTGTCACGAGAGTTGGATCGATACTCGATGAGGTTGAAGTTGAGTCCTTCAACATATGCAACATCGTGATTTCTAATCCATTCCTCTTGATGGATCCAATGCCTCTTATTTCACCAGGAGCTTCATTTCCCCCAAATATGACTTTGGCTCCTTTGACTTCCTTGAATTTTGATGATTTCTCTTATTTCTGTCATATGTCCGGGAAACGACCACTATCCATGTACCAGGTTCCTTGGCACTTTCACATTCCTTGAACCGCAATCAAGGAAATTAAGTTTTAGGTACCCATACTTGTCCGGGTCCGGAGGGGTTAGAATTGTAAGATGATCCAACCAACCTATAGCCAAATGATTTGACTCTAAGGGGTTGCCATCTATCGATTGCCATAATCATAATTAATTCGGCAAATTGCTTGGGGATTCTAGGTTCATACGGTTTGTCTCTTTTGTCTCGTATGCTGCATATGTGTTTTAGCAATTGCCTTCCTTGGGTAATTGTGGTGCTTTTGAGTGTAGTGCCTAGGTGCATGTGTGTCTTTGATGAAAGCTCTTATACTTTTGGAATGGCCTTTGTTGAGTTCTAGGCCTTTGCCACTTGGGCTTATATTCCATAAGTCTATGCCGATAGTTCACATTGTTCCAATCACTTGGCTTGGATATTTTCTACCATTCCCATCATATGTATTTCTTTTATGGATTTTTCGAATTTTTGGTAGCTCTGTTTTTTCTTTACTGAGTATTTTTCGTTAGGAGTTTCTTTGAAGGACTTATTTGAATCTATTCTCGGTGTCTTTCAAAGACACTCAATCATTTTGTTTTCCTTTTCCTTTGTAACCAAGGCCGGTTTGCTTAGTATTGTGCTTTGGAGTGAATATGTGTGCAACATTTAGAGTTTTGGGTTTTTAGGACTCTTCATGACTTGAAGATCCTTTTTCCAAAATTACTCTTGAGGTTTGACATGGCACAAAGGAATTAAATCCTAAGCCCTGTCTTGTCTCCACATTCTCTTTGACTCATAATAAGATCATCCAATGATTTAGATGCCTTAGTGAACGAGGCAATAACATTTTTGAGGTCATTCTCCTCTTTTCTATAGCGGCAATTTCAGCTACTAATTTAGCATTTTCAGCCTTTAAACTTTCATTTTCAATGACTATTTGACTTAGAGTACTCGGCTCCTTAGTCACTTTGAGTTTTGACTTTTAAGTAGTCTGTTTTCCTCATTCAATAGTGTGTGTGAGGATTTAATGTGCTCAAAATCTTTCATCATTTTGCCTAATGAATCATAAAGATCAAGAGGTGATGAAGTGTGTGTGTCACGATCACTATCACTAGTGTCCGAGCTTGTTGAATTAGATTGTACCTCATCTTCTTGATCTTGTTCTTTGGCCATTAAGCGGATCAAGGCTTCTTCTTCGAGTCACTCGAGTAGTCGGCTTCACCGCTCTCGAATCGGTATCTCTTTTGACTTGCATTTGTTTTTGGTCTCTCTGACCATCATTGCCTTTTTCTTTTCTTGTCTTCTTTCTCTCAAGACTTTTCTTTCTTCTTCATTCCTGTCTTGTTGACTACAGGATATGAGCGATCAATGGCATAGTGACTGGTTGTCTACAATTCCAACATAGATATTGACCTTTTGATCGGCCTTTTTCTACTCTTGAGTTGTCACCCTTTGATACTCAACTTGTTGATGATCATTCTCTTGGTTGGCCTATCATCCCTTGATTTGGAGAGAGCCGAGTGTCTTCTCGGAAGATTCACCCTTTCCTCTCTTGTAGTTCTTGTTAAAGAACTTGTTAAATCTTTTGACCATCGGGGCTATTTCTTCCGGGTCAATTGCTTTTTGACCTCGGCTCTCTTCCCATCTTTGACAATTAGAGCAAATTGTTTTGGGTACGATTGTCTCTTCCTGGTCTTTTCTTCTCGGCTCAAACTCATAGGCTTTGAGGTCCGAGAATAGTTCATGGTTGGATGTCTTTGATAGGTCCATGGAATGTCTCGGTGCCATGACCTTCATTTCCCATTCATTTGGAAGACTTTTTAGGATCTTCATACACATTTCTTCCGTGTATATTCCTTTCCAAGTGTAGAGATGTACTCGTTTGTGATTTTCGTGAACCGAAGCGTCTAGTTGATCCAGGTTTTCTCCCGAGATCATTTTGAAATTTTCAAATTTTTGTCTGCACATCGACAATTTGTTTTCTTTGATTTGCTCCGAGCCTTCACAGATTAATGTCACTTGTCCTGCAATTCTTTAGCCGTTTTGCATGATTTGACTTTGTTGAACATGGCTTTGTCAAGGTTTTGTAGAGGATGTCCTTGGCTACATTATCCAGGTTGTATCTTTTTTGTCATCATTTGTCCACTCGGTTCTTGGTTTTTCAACCATGGTGGTCTAGAGCAACATCTTCTTCTCCTTCACCGCAACTCGTCATGACATACCGTTGTGTTCACCTTTAATATTTGTAGAGGCCCATCTTCTATTACTATCCACATCTCATCATGTAATCTTGATAGATGAGCTCGCATACGAATTTTCCAATCATCAAATTCTTCAATGGTGAACATAGGGATGCGTGTTAGATTTGCTTCCATGATAATGACTTTTAACAAAAAGAGTTTTGAAAGTTTAAGTACTAAAGCAGACTTTGAAAAGTTTGGAGATCTAGTTCAAGAACGGTGCGGAGGGTTCAATGAACCAACCGCTCCGATACCACTTGTAGGTCCCAAGGGGTGTAAGTGTAAGGTTTAGAAGGGGGTTGAATAAACCTTACCAAATTTTTCGATTTAGTCCTTTTAAATCTCTGAGTTAATTTACACACCGTGTGTCCGATGGACGATCGAATTAGTCACTCAAGAGAGTTAATCTTTCAACACAAATTTCGGTAGAACATTGATGGAATAACTTTTGTTGGCTACAACTTAACTCATTTGTGGTTTTATTTTCAGTGGAAGACTTAACACCCTTAAGTTTGATTAAGCAAGATATTAGAGTTTGATTTAGTACTTGTAAATTATCAAATGAATAGCAAATTTATCGTGAGATATAAGCAATTAAAAGTGCAGAATTTAAATCTTTGAAATGTAAATGACACTTGATAAAGTTTTTATAGAGGTTCGAAGATGGGGTAATTCTTCTACTCCTCTCTTCTCCAACTCCCGGAGGAATCCACTAAGTAATGATCGGTTTACAAAGTGGTAACAGTCCGGATACAAGTCTTGATCACAACGGCCGACTTGATCCTTTGGGACTCGGCCCCTGAGACGCCTTGATCACTCGGTGGCTTCTCGTTCGACTCGACTTCTTCTTCACAGGCAAAGTGCCTTTGCTTACTACTCTGACTCACTTGCTCAAGCTCTTTGGATTTGATCACGAAGCCCTCCAAATGCTTAAGACTTAGTTCAACTTTGAACTTTTCTACAATCCTTCCTGGAAAGTAGACCCCTTGTTTTCAAAGGTTTCCTCTTCAACTGGTTGAAGCTCTCTTTCCTTCACGGGTAAGTGTTGGATTGATGTACTTGAATATAGGCTTGAGGATTGAGATTGTTTGAGTTTTTCTAATGTGCTTGTATATCTCACGTATGTGTCATTCATGCATCCTTTTCTCAAACTAACTCCTCATTTTTTTATAGTGAACTTTCAAAAATTTGCCCGTTGAAGAGATAGGCTTATTTTTGAAAGTCACTTTGCGATCATTGGCTTGCGTTCTTGGAATTGCCGTTTCTCGTATGAATCATTCTTTTCACCTTTTCGAGTTCGACACGGTGTCGTGCTTCCCATTGGTTCATTCCTTTTGCACGCTTCGGGACCGAGCACTCCGGGGAAAGGTTGTATGGAGATATTACTTGTTTAAGTAAATCTCTTGATTTTGCAACGGTTCTTTTACGATTATCTCGACTTGACCGCATTTCCTTGCTTTCCCCAGGTGACTTAGAGTCACTTCCAATCATTGGATGACTCTTGTCACTTCAACTTGAGACTTGGCTTTTCTTGAGTTGACTTGACCGATGCTCCACTTTGCATCTCGATTGCTTCTTCGATAGTGTTCCGTCTACTCTTCTTTGCCATACTCGGTTGTCTCACAGCAGAGTCTTTCTTCCGATCTTGATTGTCTTCTTGCATGTTTAGGGCGTAGTTGTCTTGACTTTCGGCAGCCACGGCTCTATTCATTCATTACAATGCATTTTACAACAAAAATTGGGGTGCCAACTTTCTATTCTAAGTTTTACATGGCATTCATCAAAATCTAAACAATAAAATTCCTAACACCTTCACCGTTGAACCGCCGGAGTTAGAAGTCGAATCGCGAGAGACTTGAAGAGATATTGATCTTAGGAAGAGCTCGGATACGATTGTTCCAATGGATTTTTACTTTGATGCCGAGTGGCCAGCAGCCAAATCAGCCTCCACAGCTGAGTTCCGTGATGCCTTCAAGACGATCTGTGAAGAGATTGAGAAGATGGAACGGCACCAGGCCTTTCTAGACTTGCGTTTGGACAATCGCGATGCCACCTTCACGCTGACTTGCGAGGGATTGTAGTGCGCATAGGGGAATGGGCTGCAGAGCAGACAGCTATGAGATTTGAGCAAGTCCGACACTTCAAAGCGTTATTTGCCAAATTGTTATTGTGGAGTGCGGACAACTCAATGTTTCAGCAATGGATGAAGGAGTATATTACAAGGATTGAACAGTCCACAAGTCGGATATGGAGCTGATACAGCATTTTCACAAGAATGAGATTGCCAGACTCGAGAATAACATGAATGAGAAATTCAGTCTTCTCATGGCTGAAATAAAGATAGTGATAGCCGAGTCTAAGGCCACACGCTCAGAATTTCGTAAGGCGTATGATGCAGCAAACTCCAAGCACAACTCGACGAATAGCCGACTGGACTTTATCCTCAGTGGAATGTTCCCTAGGATACCTCTTTTCTTTGGTGATGATGCCAAAAAGGGGGAAGAGGAGTCCCTTAAGGAATTGAAGAAAGAAGTAATGAAAGAAAGTGACAAAGCTGAGGGGAAAGGAAGTTCCAAAAATCTTCCTTTGAAAATGATATACGCTGAAACCCCACAGCTGGGTGAAGTTACTGCCTCCATTCTAAGCAAGCTACCCGTGAGACTCCCTATCGAGAAAGCTGCAGTGGCCATGACATATAAAAGAAAGGCCATTGAAGCTGCATTTGAGGAGGTAGCTGTAAAACAAGATGCTCGCGTTCAAGAAATAATGAGGAATATGGTGGTCCACCAGCCGGGAAGGACTACGATGTGATTCGACCCCCAAGAGAAATCGCTATGCCTGATGATGGATCTGAGCCCAGATCCGTGGAGGAATTCAAGACTCTAGAATCAGAAGGCTATTTTAAGGGAATGACTCTGTCTCAAGCCTGAGATTTGTATTGGGAGAAGGGCTGGAATTATGTCAATCAGCTGATAAGCAGCAGACTTCCAGCAGTCACTCAGCTGCAAACCAGAAGACTCCCATACAGTACACTCCCAGAGGTGGAAGAGCTGAGTCAGGAAGGGGAAGAAGTGGTAGTGGTGGAAGAGGTTCTCAACCTTGACCAAAACCCAAAGATGTAGCTTATGTAGATCCAGAAAAGAAGGGTCTCATCTATTGGGTTGGATATGATCCCCTTGCCAACCTAGAGGTTGAAACGAAGAACGTTGAGGCTGTAAGGAGGCAAGAAGAGGAAAACTAAAGGCAAACAACAGAATATCTCGAGAGGAAGCAAGGGGATGACCCTGCTGCCATGGGCCTATGAAAAGAAGAAAAGAGAAGAAGAAAAAAGAAAGAGGAAGAGAGCTGATGCTGACAGAAAAAGAGCTGAAGAAGAGAGAGAAAGGAAGCAACAAAGACGTTGAAGTGTGTTGCGAACCCCTTCATGTATTTGTTGTAAATACATCTATGTAAGTCTTCTGTAATAAGCTCAGTGAATTTTCCTGTAATTTTCACTCTGAATGTATCTTAGCTTAGATAAACATTGTTTTGACATGTATAAACATATAGCTCTGATACCTGTTGTAAACAACTTTGTAAAGGACAAGAATGTTATGATCAATAAAATGATCCATTTAAAGCATACATTCTTTGTTACTGCATTGCCTATATTTATTGTTTGTTGTTTACTTATGTCTTATGTTTTTAAGTTTTGGCATCATCAAAAAGGGGGAAATTGTTAGGAAATTTATTTATTAGATTTTGACGATACCATGTGAAACTTAAATTAGGAAGTTGGCACCCCAAACTTCTTGTAATTTGCATTATAATAGATAGGGCTGGAAAAGCTGAGTTAAGTCAGCTAAGTCAAAGATTACAAGAAGTCAATCACGGATTTGGAATGAAGACTTCTGTGTGTCACAAATTTGAGTATGGACAAGAAGGAAGTTAAGGACTCGGCTGAAGGAGTGTCAGCTAAGGAACAACTGTGTGAAGTGTTAGTCAAGTCAACTTAAAGAGCCAAGTCTATTAGTTAGAGTAACAGTTAAGCCAATCCTATGATTGGATCTAGCTCAAGTCACCTGGGTAAAGGCAGCAGTCAAGTGAAGACAACTGACCTATATCCGCTGGAATAAAGTCAATAATATTACTCGATATAGTAATGTGTAAAGTTTCCAGGTCTAAAAGTGGTTTTCCTAGGATTGCGCAATAGGAATAAACCAATGGGAAACACTGCACCTTGTTTCAGACACCTGCAAAGCTGGAATACCATTAATACGAGGAAAGGTCAACATCAAGGACTGCAGACCAAGACAAAACAAGCCAACAACCACAAAGTGACATTTGAAATTAGCCTATCTCTTCAACGGGCAAAATTTCAAATGGACATTATAAAATGCTGAGGAAATTATTGAGAAAAGGTTACCTGAACCACAAACGAACAAGCTATAATCAAGCAAGTAATCTGCAATATTCTTAAAGCATATCAAGCAATTCCTCAAGCCTGAAACTCGAAGATACTCAATCCAACACACACTGTGAAAGAGAGATAACTTCAAACTATTGAAGAGGAAAACATTTGAAAACAAAGGGGTCTACTTTCCAAGTCAGGATTGTAGGAAGGTTCAAGGTCGAACCATTATCAAGTTTGTTGGAGGGCTTCGTTATCAAATCCAAGAACATGAGAAGTGAGCTGAAGTAACAAGGCAACTGCCCTATGAAGAAGTTGAGTCGCAAGAGAAGCCAGCTGTGTGATCAAGGCTGTCTACAGACTGATAATCGCTTGAAAACTGATTTGTTACATAGTGGATTCCTCCAGGAATTGGAGAAGAGAGGATTAGAATAATTACCCCATCTTCAAACCTCTATAAATATTTGTGTTATTTACTTTCAGCAAACTTACTTTCCTGCACATTTACATTATATCTGTTGTTAGTATTATATTTGCTATCCAACTGATTAATAACCAAGCGCTTAAAACTAAGTGTTAAAAATAAGCTTAAAACAAATCAAAGGGTGTTAAGTCTTCCGTTGTTAAAAACCAAACCAGCTAAGTTAAGTATTTGGCTTAAGCAACCGAGTTATACTATCAACAACTCTATTGAGTCTGTTGAGTGGGTAATTTAGCTGAATAGCCAACTTAGCTGTCCCTCAAGGACATAGCTGTTTGAGTCAACCCCCCCTTCTAAACCTTACACCACACCCCTTGGGACCTACAAAAACGTCCCTGAAAATTTCGAAGATCGATAAGTAATGTCAGAAGTACATCTGCCTAAGATTCTGCAAAAGCCAAATGGAGAAGAAAATACAAAAAAAAATAGAAACAAATAGAGTAGTGAAAAATGATAAGAAAAAAAAAATAGCAAACTTGCATTCAAAGTTAAAACACATAAGAAGAAAAAAAAAAGAGAAACAGAAAAAACAACCAAATTTTTCGGAGTAATGTCACTGATCTTCCGTGGGCGGTGGTGGAGGGTGGAGAGGCGAGAAAGACAGTGTCCAATTTTGTTGGATATTTTGTACCCAACTATCAGTTGAATTAATTTGGAAGCTTATATCTCACATGAGGTTGTGAGTCTAAAAGTGCTAAGTAATGAAGTGTATGAAATTATGGATCCCCCAAGTGCTATTTATAAGCCTAAAACCCTATAGAAAGGTGGACGAATCCAAAATGAAAAATGAATAAAAAATCTAGAAGATTCGGCCCGTGCGCGCCCACACACATTGTGCGCACCACGCAGCTTGGCTGGTGCGGCTTCCTCACGCGCGCGTGAGCCGTGCATGCGTTGAGATTGCTGTTGCTTGATAGTGCGCGTCGCATACTCGTGCATGCGCGCGTGATGTGTGTAAAATATATGTTCATTTTGGGGCTTAAAATGATACATAATTAATGCAATTGCACGCATATTTAATATGTTTTTACTTGGTTTCCTTAAAAGGCATGACATGCGTATTCTTATAATTCTTGCAGAAACGGAGCATAAAATGAAGAAATATCAGTTGGAATGCCCGGATAAGATTGTCGAATGCAAAGAGAAGATCAAAAAGACTTAAAAAGTGGACAAAAACACTTCACACGAGTGGACCGTGTGGTGTCACACGGTGTGGAGTGCCGGTGTGAAGTCACACGGCTGTGTGGGAAAGAAAAGCCAATCGCACAACCTGACTATGCACCATCACACGCCAGTGTGAACAAGGCTTCAGCCCAGAAGCACACGGTTGTGTGGTCCCACATGGCCTGGCCATGCGGGAGTCTATTTTGACTCATTTTTCAGTGTTTTCTTCCTGTGCAAACACTACAAGTGATCTCTCCAAGCATCTATAAAAGGGGACCAAGGCTTGCACGAAAAGATATCACTTCATACAGTAAAAACACATCAAATAACACAGGAACGAAGGAATCAAAGAGCTTCTGAGAGCAAAAGGCTAGGTCGCGAAGGACACCACAAGGCTTTCGCATCTTGGGAGCACAAGAGCTTCGAGGGCTTGGAAGGGGAATCCATCCTGACAATAAGGGGTTTTCATTCTATGTCTAAGAACTCTTGTATGTGCTTATGTGATGTCTAAATATTGATTCGAATTTGTCTATGAGTTTGTAATCAATGTTTGGCATATTTTTTGGATCTTAGGGGCATAATCGAAACTCTCGATTTGTATTAAATATGATTACTTGTTTTCTTATAATTCATGCTTTCTATTTTATGAATTTGAGCGCTTATTATTTAATTGCTTTTTATCTGATCAATGATTAGCATGTCATATTTGTTCGCCAAAAATATTTTGGTTCATACAACTGCAAGGGTATAGTGTAGTTTATAGGATAATGGCAAGCAAGGTCGTATTTCTCAGGGATTGAATCTCGAAACACTTTGGCTATAATAACATCGTATTCGAATTTTATTGAAGCAACCAAAAATCAAGTAATTTTATCTAACTAAAAATCGAAAATAAAGAAGAGTAAATAAAATAAATTTGTGAACCCACAAGTATTTTCAACATCTTTAGAAGCAACCTTAGGCACATAATCTCAACATGCTTCTTCAATATTAAATGTGAATAAATTTTTAAAAACCAATTCATGCTATTCTATGGGTTCAATTCGTAAGTTCGTCTACTCCCCCTTACCGGCGGTGAATAAACAGTTGATTAATAAAAATTGTAGTCCTCCCGGATCGTTACAATTCTTATTAACTCCCAAAATACTTGTGAATTGAATGAATCCCCACAAAACAGTTGTCACACCCGTTTTATGTCTGAATTCGATTTCCGTCATTTTTAGAACTCATCTCCTGAATTTTGCACTAACAAATATGACATGCAAATTATTGGCCAAATAAAAAGCAATTATAAATAAGCACTCGAATTCATAAAATAGAAAGCATGAATTAATTAAGAAAACAAATAATCATATTTAATACATATCCACAGTTTCGATTATGCCCGTAAGATCCGAAAAATATGCCAAACATTGATTACAAACTCATAGACAAATTCAAATCAATATTTAGACATCATATAAGCACAGACAAGAGTTCTTAGACATAAAAAGAAAACCATTTATTGTCAGGACGGATTCCCCTTCCAAGCCCTCGAAGCTCTTGTGCTCCCTAGATGCGAAAGCCTTGTGGTGTCCTTCGCGACCTAGCCTTTTGCTCTCAGAAGCTCTTCGATTCCTTCGTTCCTGTTTTATTTGATGTGTTTTTGTTGTATGAGGTGATATCTTTTTGTGCAAGCCTTGATCCCCTTTTATAGATGCTTGGAGATATCACTTGTAGAGTTTGAACGAAACCAAACACTGAAAAACGCATCAAAATAGACTCCCACACGGCCAGGTCGTGTGGGACCACACCGCCGTGTGGTGCTGGGCTGAGGCCTTGTTCACACGGGCGTGTGATGTTGTATGGTCAGGTTGTGTGATTGGCTTTCCTTTCCCACATGGCCGTGTGACTTCACACGGTGCGGCTGTGTGGGCGTGCTTCATCCTCTGTTTTCAATCCACTGTCACACAACCGTGTGATTTTCACACCGGCACTCCACACGGCCGTGTGACACCACACGGTCTGGCCGTGTGAAGTGTTTTTGTAAACTTTTTCTGTTTTTGATCTTCTCTTCGCATTCGGCAATCTTATCTGGGCATTCCAACTGATATTTCTTCATTTTATGCTCCATTTCATGCAAGAATTACAAGAATACGCAGTATCATGCCATTTTAAGGAAACCAAGTAAAAACATAGTAAATATGCGTGCAATTGATTAATTATGTATCATTTTAAGCCTCAAAATGCATGTATATTTTACCGACATCAAAATCCCCTAAACTTAAAGCATTGCTCGTCCTCGAGCAAATTTAGAAAGACAATATAAGGGGTAAAAATGAACGAACACCCAAGAATACTATGAACATAAAATAACATTTGACTTCATACTTAAGAAAACCATGTAATTCATAATCAAGAAGTCATCATTCATAAATTCGGCATAATCAATACTCTCTTGGGTACTTGACATCGCGACTCACAAGAAGATAGTGTATCACTCGACATGCTTCTTCAATGTTAAATGCGAATAAAGTTTTAAAAACCAATTCATGCAATTCCAAGGGTTCAATTCCTAAGTTTCTCTGCTCCCCCTTCCGGGCGGTGAATAAATAGTTGATTAATAACAATTGTAGTCCACCTGGATTGTTACAATTCTTATTAACTCCCAAAAGATTTATGAATTGAATGAATTCCCACAAACAGTTGTCACACTCGTGTTATGTCTGAATTCTATTTTTGTCTTTGTTAGAACTCATCTCCCGAATTTTGCGCTAACAAATATGACATGCAAATTATTGGTCAAATAAAAAGCAATTATAATTAAGCACTCGAATTCATAAAAGAGAAAGCATGAATTAATTAAGAAAACAAATAATCATATTTAATACAAATCTACAGTTTCTATTATGCCCCTAAGATCCGAAAAATATGCCAGACATTGATTACAAACTCATAGACAAATTCGAAACAAATATTAAGATATCATTTAAGCACAAACAAGAGTTCTTAAATATAAAAAGAAAACCCCTTCTTGTCAGGATGGATTCCCCTTCCAAGCCCTCGAAGCTCTTGTGCTCCCTAGATGCAAAAGTCTTGTGGTGTTTTTCGCGACCTAGCCTTTTGCTCTCAGAAGCTCTTCAATTCCTTCGTTCCTATGTTATTTGATGTGTTTTTGTTGTATCAAGTTGTATTGTTTCGTGCAAGTCTTGGTCCCCTTTATATAGGTGCTTGAAGAGGTCACTTGTAGAGTTTGAACGGGATAAGAACTCCGAAAATTGCATTTAGTAGCGTCTCACATGGCCTGGCCGTGTGGCACCACACGGGCATGTGGTTTTTTGTCCTTTTCCACATGCCCGTGTGGGATTCACACGGTCTGGCCGTGCGGGCCTGGTTCTGTCCCCTGTTTTCTTCCCTTCTTCACACGGTTGCGTCACTTTCATACTGGCATTTTCACACGGCCATGTGATACCACACGGTCCGATCGTGTGATGTACTTTTGTCCATGTTATTATCCGAATTTGTTCATGGGGTCTTCATAAAGGTTTTAGCCCTGTCTCTTAACTTTTCATAGGTACTTGAATCACCTCAATAGCAATTTGTTAGAGAAAGATATGCCCAAAGTACTAAACCCTGCCAATGTCAGAAACTGTTAGCGCATTTTGACGTTTTTGAAAGAAATTCCATTTTGTTCGATCGTCCATGCTTCTGATCTCCTTCACATATTTGCTCGTATATTATCTCTTGACCTATACTTTGGAACGTGATATCTTGTTTTATCCAATTTAGCTCCATTTCCTGTAAGAAATTACAAGAATACGCAGTATCACGCCCAACAAGGGAAACCAATCAAAACATACTAAATATGTGTGCAAATGCATCAAATATATATATCATTTTAAACCCTTAAATGCACGTGTATTTTACACTCATTAGCGCGCACACTTCCGTCAAGTTTGACGATGTGAGTCGCGCGCAAGTGCGCACGCGCCATGCCTTCTCTACTGTTTCACGTGCACGCTGCGCATCCCTGTGCATGCGCGCACATGCGTGTCCTTCCAGTCGTCTTCCGCCCGTAATGTCTGTTTTGACCATTTTAGCCCATTTCCGAGACTTATTTTTATGTTAACCAATGAAATAGACAAAAATACCCTACGTAACATATGATACTATAAAATGGGATGAAAAGATACAAAAATACGCATAGTCACACACAAGAAAAATAGAAATCGCACAAAAATCACACACAAAAACATGCAAAACACACTGTTCAAAGTTCACAGAATCAGTTTTAGGTTTATCGATCTTACCATCGATGAAACCTAGCTTAGTTTAAGCTCTAAGAGCAAGCATCATGGAATAGCTCCAGGACGGGTAACTGTTTCCATTCAAAGGAGTGGTCACAAGCACAGCTCCTGGATTGTCCGAACTCTGTAAGTAGATCGGATCTCCTTCTTGAAGCTCAGTTGATCCATCGCCATCCGCAGCAAGGATCGACCAATTATTTTCTCCATTTCTTCCTCGCCGCCTCACGATGATCAACGCCTGAGCTCTAGATACCATGATAAAAACGTAATGTATAGCTAAATTCTTGGAGAGAAAATGTGAATTCATTCATTCAAAGATAATATTCATATTACAACACGATCCCATACATTTTATACCAGAAAAAAACACCTAGCATGGAAAAGCATGCATTCTAACTAACGAACCAAGATGAAGATGCCACGTGTTAGCTGGCACATGGAATCAAATAACAAAAATGTAATACAAAAATGCCAAAATGTAAAACACAAGTTTCTTAGTTTTTTTCAAATATCTCATATCTTTAGGGAAAGCGGCAAAGTAGCTGATGCCTTAGCTAATGTTAGTTTCCATGAACAATCATGTGTAGCGTATATTTGTTCTTCTTTGCCTAGATTGATCTACGGGCTTAATACCTCATCTATATATATATATATATATATAATAGCAAATTAGTTTCTATAAATATTTTCCCACGAACACTATTGCTAAAAAATTTGGGTATATTTTTGGTGATTAATGGTGATTTACGGTTTTTGTAAAGATTATATTTATAAAATAGAAAGTTTAACCCTATTACGGCTTCTGTAAAGATTATATTTATAAAATAGAAAGTTTGACCTTATTAAAAAGTTGTGATTTGTTTTAACTGATGGAATGAACTAATTTACTGTTTGCATGTACAATATTTATAAAATAAGAAAGTTTGACTTCGGTATAATTTTCGGATATTTTTTTCATTGATTTCTGGTTTACATGCAGATTTTGTATTTGTACTAACATGGAAAATATTCGAAAATTGTGCAGATCAAATATAAAAAATACCATAAAAAAATTTGTTTTTTGTTTTTGTTGTATATATCCCAAGCGTTGGCAGATCGGAAAAAAAATACCATACATAATTTTGCTGTTGTTTTGTGTTGCATATCAAAAAGATTCTGGAATTATACATACAATACTAAATAAATACCATAAAAAATTGATTGCCCTTTTGTTTTGTATTACAACTGGAATAAAATATTATACAGATCGAAATTAACAAAAATACCATAAATAATTTGATTGAAAAATAATGGTACAGATCCGATTTCTGGATTTCATAAATCAAATTTTTCCTGCAGAAGGAATTACAAGCAAAACAAAATTGATGGTACTAAAAATTGATTGCATAGTTAAAAAAATTTGTTATTGCTTATATTGCACGTACCATTTAAATTGGTCGAAATTTCCTTTTCAGTGATTGCATATTATATTTTACAATCTATTTCGAATATACTTTTTTTATAAAGCTGGATTTCACAATACTTTCCAAAACGTAATTGATCTGGACAGAAAGAAAATTCACGACTATAAATATTAGAATCACGATCAGTTAATTTTACACATTCAAAAAAACTACAGTAGCAACAGGAAGAATATATTTTCTATTACACATCCTTTCGTTATTTTCGAAAAAACATATGGCACCTGTTTTCAATCTAATTCGCGAATTGAACAATGGCAAAACACTTTGGGCAATAAAGTTAAGGCTCGTGCGGAAGTATGAAAAGCCAGCATTCCACGACAACAAACAAACAAGGAGTATTGAATGCATTTTTCACGATGCTTCGGTAATTTAATATTTTTTTACAACCTTTTTATGCATTTTTTTCGTGCAATTTTTTATATATATTATTCTCAATAATTTTACTATTTTAATTTTCTAATTTACAGGGTGATCGAATTCATGGTACTATCAGAAAATATCAAATTCCCAATTTTCAAAAAAGTCTAAAAGAAGGGCATGTTTATGCAATCAAAGATTTTATTGTTGAAAAGCAAACTGATAAATATAAAACCACTGCCGGTCAATTGAAGATTATGTTTTATGGAAAGACACATGTTTTTGAAATGTTTGATGAAACGTTACCTAGATTCATGTATAACTTTAAAAAAATTTGTGAGTTGACTGACACTGATAAGGTTGATGACACAATGCTAATAGGTATGTGTGAAATTCATTTATTCATTCATAATAAAAGTATTTGCTACATCGATTTTAATTTACTAAATATTTTTTTGTAGATATAATTGGAAAGGATATTTCGATGCACTCGGCACAAAATAAGGATATCAATGGACGCCTTTACCATTTTTTTTGGATTTAACTTTGGAGGATCTAGAGTAAGTTATGTTATATTACTTTAGATCTCATAGTTTTTATATTTGTTTTATATATTTATATTATTAAATTCTTTTAATTTTATAGAAACAATCGCATCACATGTACGCTTTGGGAGAATTATGCGGAACAGATTGAGTCGTTGGTTATAATTCTGCTGATGGGACGAGCAAAAGTTTTTAAAGGTACGGGTTTTTTAATTAATTTTTTATATAATATATTTTATAAAAAATTTATTTCTGATTTTGTTCTGTAATTAACTATTTAATATTTATTTACTTTTTCTGCTCTATTTATCTCCAGTAGCTTAAATAAATTCTGATTGCGAAATTTCTAATAAAAAACCCATATAATGTTTGATTTTTTTGAAAGATCCATACATATATATAATGTTTGATATTTTACTAGAATTCCATGGCATGCATGCAACTACATCTTGCATTATCATCCCGTGCTTAATCAGATCGCGATTTTCGTTGT
Organism: Rehmannia glutinosa; assembly: GCA_016081115.2. Lineage (NCBI taxonomy): Eukaryota > Viridiplantae > Streptophyta > Magnoliopsida > Lamiales > Orobanchaceae > Rehmannia > Rehmannia glutinosa. The sequence goes on from CM071928.1 coordinate 10,313,178, forward strand.
TTGTGTTTTTTTTTTTTCTTCAAATTTATTTATGATTTTGTTCTGTAATTTAACGATTTAATATTTTTTTTATTTTGAAGGTCAAGTTAAGGTATCCAATACCTCTCATGTTACAAAATTGCTTGTGAATGAGAAAGTTGACGAGATCCAAGACTTCAAGAAGAGGTAATATTATTTGACAATTTTCAATTATTGAATATTGAATATGTAATCTACGTTCATTAATAATATTATTTTTAAATCGGGATTTTTGGCGAACAATCCTACATTTTTTATTAGTTTGCTATCCGCATACGGATGGCTAAAGATGAACTTGAAGCTCCGGATGCATCGGTAAAAACTGTTGAGTATTTGTATGATTGTGAAAAGGTAATTTTATTTTGTATAATCCCTTTATTTAAATAATTTTAATTAAATAATAAATATTTATTTGTATACTTTTTTTTCTATTTTACTAATTTAATCTATATAGGCTGGTAGGTTTTGGATTTGTGCAAGAGTCGTTTCAATTTTGGAAGATTGGTGGTATCTTGCGTGTACTAACTGTGGGAAGAAGATGCACCCAGCAGTGGACAATTTTTATTGTGTAAGTGTGATGATTTGTTTCACACAGGGGTTTTGAGGTAATTTTTTACATTATTTTTATTTTTATTTAGATTATAATATAATCAATTTCTTATTTAATTGGTCTAATATTTTTTTTCGAATTAAAATTTGACTAGGTACATGATTACTGTTCAAGTTGTTGATGAAGTACAAGCGCCACTTTACTTTGTTGGGATAGGGATTGAGAAAACCTGATTGGAAAGTCTTGCACGGATTTGAGGAAGCAGCATCTTGAGGTATTTAACTTATTATATATATTATATATTATATTTTTTAATACTTATTTAATTTTTATGATTAATATATTATTTTGTACGAAATTTTATAGCGTGAGGTTGAAGAGTTGCCCGAGAAACTAAGTGGACTCATCAGGAAAAACTTCTTTTCAAAATTCAGATAAAATATGAACAACTCCATAATTATTCTGGTATTTTTTTCGTTGCTAAGCTTACAGCAGATCCGGATTTAATTTGGAAATATGGAGTGATTAATCTTGAGAGTCAGGTGATTTAAATATTATTTTTTTTATAATATCATAATCAAAATACAAGATGATTGTAAATCACCAATTAAATTTTTGTTGTACAGGAATCTGATTTCCTATCAAAACTGCAGTCAGATGATGTTTGTGATGACAAGGTTCAATTTATTATCTTATTATTATTATTATTATTATTATTATTATTATTATTATTATTATTATTGTTGTTGTTGTTGTTGTTGTTGTTGTTGTTGTTGTTGTTGTTGTTGTTGTTGTTGTTGTTGTTGTTTTTATTAGTAATATTACATTATGTTTAGAAGTAGTATTCTTTACCATGACAGTATATGAATATAAATATTAACACAATTTGTTTTTTTTTTGTTTGTAGAAAGAATCTTTGTCAGAATCTGAGGTTAATACTCCTATCAAGAACCTTAAGAAGAGGCCCTCGACGTCTAATTCTCCACTATGCAAATGTAGATTAAATGAAGATTTTTTGTGATCAACTACCTCAATAAAGTTGAAGAGTGTTATCAAGATCGAAGATGAGAAGAAGGATGGCTAATGGGGATTTTTTGATTCGTAGTTTGGGTTTCATATTGGGAACAATTTTTTTATTTTAGTTTGTAGGGTTTTTTATTTTTCGGCCATAGTTGTCGTTATTTTTATTTTTCTGTTGTTTTGAAGGAATAGTTTCTTATTGGTTTAACTACGTTTTTTTCCCCACAATTAATATTATTTCTGCATTCATATCTATGGATTTTTATTGTTTTGTTTATGTTTATTTTATTTAATTAGTTTAAATGAATTGTTTTATTAAATCAGAATTTAGTGTTTTTTAGGTTTTTATATGGTCATATAAGTGTTTCAGTTATGTATTATTGTATATTTTGTAATTGTGATTTTAAATAAATTACTTATTAATTCATTAATGTAACTTAAAATATATTTTAGTTTTTTTAGGTAAATAAACATTTTGAATCTAAACATAAATAGTTATGTAATGAAATTATCATACATAAAAAATATGTATATTGAGAAGTGGGTTTTCTAATTTTTAAGTTTTTCTTTAACATTAAATCTTCTGTTGTTTGTGTTAACAATAATAGAAGATTAAGGCACGTGTTCGGTATTTATATACCGAATTGAAAAAAATATTTAGGAATTTGGTCCAAAATGAACGTCCAAACTATATCCACATCCACGTAATATTAATTTAACCAACATGATTCCACTACAATCGTGTTGTATGGTCAAGTGGTTTTAATTTTGAGACAGAAAAAGAATAAAAAATAAAACTGTTTACAAAAATCTAACACTTTTAACCAACATGATTTCAATACACTTTCTGTGTACGGTCAAGTGGTTTTCTATTTTTATCATTAAATCTCCGGGACGGGGAAAAATAAACTTCAAGCAAGTAAACTAGAACAATGTAGAAGAAAAACATATTTCAAAAAAAACATAGAGCTATGAATAAACAGTAGCTGATCAACATTGATGAAACATGTAGTACAACTTACATAGAAAATAACATCTAAAAGATGTTGTTTGTATACATAACTCTGTCTATACATACATTACTAAATATTTTATTTTATTAACTTATTTGATTTGATTTACAAATTATATTTTTACTAATTCACATGCTTAATTTTTTCCTAAGTCCAACTTTATTCACTGTATATTTTTCGGTATAAATAATTTACATGCCTAATATATTTCACAAGTCAATCTTTATTCTGATTATATTTTTCAGTATAAATATCTTGCAAAATAATATAAAATAATTTACATTCCTAATATATTTCTCAAGTCAATCTTTATTCTGTTTGTATTTTTCAGTATAAATATCTTACAAAATAATATTCTTTATTTTACTTCCTAATTTATTTTTTATGTTAATCTTTTTCTCGTAATCTATATTTAAAAGTATATATTATGAATCATATTCTATATATTACATAAATTCACTCCTTTAATTATCAGCACATACCAAAAATAGATTCATTGTCATTTGTATAAGTAGTGACATCTTCTATGTTTGCATATCTCGACTAACTATCAAATCAAAGCAAGTATCACAGCAAAAAAACACTCCAAGGCCCAAGCCATATAACATAGTATACACTTTATTCTACACAATGAGGAAGCTTACATGTCATAGTGTAATTAACAATAAACATAAATTTTCTAGCATAGATGATGAAGGTAATTTCTGTTCCAAGTTGTTTTAATTATTTAAACAACTTCTATGTTTGAATATCATTTATAATTATTCAGATTTATTTCTATTATATCTATATATATTACTCTGTTTTCAATTTATAGTTTGAAGGTTAATACTTATCTTAAGTAATGCATTCCACAAGTCTGTCTTTATATGTATCGGGAATCGTCGATATTTATACTATATTTTTAATTTTTTATTTAGATTATATATAGATATATAGACTAAAGCAAGATAATTAATCATACAAACTCAATCTTTGCAAAATGTAATCTCATCGTAATTCATATGCAAGCAGAGAAGATCATATCAGACGAATAATCATATTCCAGGCATTAACAATAGGCATTTTGTAGTTTTAATTACAGGCTAAAATTTTCAGAGTAAAAAAAAAAAAAAAGAAAAACAATTATGTTTTTAAATATTTTTATATGATTTTTCAGTTAAAAAAATGCCAAAAAATATTTCAGAATAATAATATGGACCAGCTAAAAAAATTCAGAATAGTGTATTGGATCAGCTAAATGAAATGCTAAGAAAAATATTTTACCAATAATGAAATGGATTTGAGACTGGGGTTTAAATTGTTTTTTACCAATAAAGGTGAATCTTCAGTTAATCAAAAAGGCAAAAAAATTGTTTGATCAAAGAAAAATTATATTACAAAAATTAACTTATCTTTTTTCGGATTTATGTGAGTCGTACTTCAGATCTTAGTATGGTCTTCACAGTGAAATTAGATATTTTAAAACCTGCAAAAAAAGATAATAATATTTTTGTTAGTAAAATAGTACTTAAGAAAATTCAAAAAATAAATTAAAATAAATAAAATAATATTTATCTGCATTTTAAGAGAGTAAGCTACATCAGATCTACCATTCGGCTCTCACGCCAGACATTCATTTAAAAAAAAAGCAGAAATTCCAGAAAATATATTTGAAAAAAAATATCGCAGAAAATTCTACCTTTTTTTTAAGAAAATGCTAATTCTAATAAAAAAAAAAAAGAAAACCAATATTTTCTGCCAAACCGTTTATAGGTTTTTTGTATTTAAATATTTTTAAATATAAATCTTATCATAAAAAAACGAAGCCTATTGTTGATTTTTTTGGCGAAAATAAAAATCAAGAAAATTTATTCAGTTTTTTCATTTTTAAATACGAACGCATGCAGGTCATTAGCTTAGCCTTATTATTTCTCAAAATATTAAAACAAAAATACAAAAAAAATATCAGATCTGCTAAGTTTTTTCTTTTCTAAATATTGTTCCAAAACAAATACAGGAAATTATACAATACTAAAAAAAACCTAGATCTGATAAATTTTTTATATCTATAGGTTAACCGTATTATTTCCCAAAATATTTATTCAAAAATAATATCAGATCTGATAACCTGCTCATTTGTAAATATAGTTACAACAAATACAAAAAAATAAAAGAAAATATAGAATACTAAAAAAAGAAAAATACAGAAAAATAGATTATTGAAAATACTTCAGAGGAATATTTTCTACCGATATTTTTGTTTGAAATCCTTTACTCATTTTGAAAACTGACTTCAAAATGATTGTTTTGAAGGATTTCTTAAAATATTTTATTTATCTGCCTATTTTTCGGAAAAAAAATACTTTACAAACGTATTTTCCACCGATTGTTTTGTTCGAAATCCTTTTACATTTTGAAAACTAACTTCAAAATATTTTTAAGGATTTTGAAATTTTGTTTTTATTCCCTCCGATTTTTGAAAACAAAAAAATTTGAAGAATCAAATAAAGGAAAAACAATGATTTGTTTTTCAAAATAAAATAGACGATCGGTGGAAATGTAAACATGAAATCAAAAACTTGATTTAGAAAAAAAAAAAATGGCTGAAATTTGTTTTGAGAGAGTTCTACAGAAATGGCAGAAACCAGAGAAATGAGATCGAGAGAGACAGAGATGCGTGAGAATGAGAGAATTAGGGTTAGGTGGAGTGAGGAGAGTTAGGCGAGTGACGCTGGTGGGTGTGGGTAGGTGGAGGGTAGCCACTAGCCAGGTAGCCAGGTAGAGGTAGGTTGGCGGGGGGTAGTCAGATAGAAATGGGAAGGTTCTAGATTCCCATTTAGCACCGTCTGATGATGGACACGTGTGCGAATCCGAGCCCTTCGTTTTACATGTAGTACAAGATGGTGACATGTGTTTCTTTATCTGATACATTTTTTGGGCCTATTTTTTTTAAAGGCTTTTTTTGTTTTAATTGGGCCCAAAATCTATATATTATATGTATATATTGTCCATTGGGCCTTTTAAATTTTTTTCCAGAATTAAAATTATATTTATATATTGTATTTATTATCATTAATATTTAATATTATATGAAAATAATTGAATCAAATATTACTATTATTATTACTTAATTTAAAGTAAATAAAAATTCGAATAAAAAAATAAAATAGAGATTACGGATACAAAAAACGTATTCAAATCTATCTCAATTAATTATAATATATTCTTATAACTATTTTATTATATAATTTAATATATAAATATTAGAAAATCTGTTATAAATATACGTATTATATATATATTATTATTATTTAATAATTATTAAGTTTTCGTATTAAATTACTCTACTTATTATATTAGTATTATTATTATTATTATTATTATTATAATATACTTTAGTTTAAACTAAACGATTTTATAATTATTATTTTTAATATTATTATTATTATTATTAATATTATACTTATTATCATGAATATTATTACTACAATTATTATTATTGTTATTATTATTATATTTATTATTGGAATAATCAATTCGAATTTTATTAAATAATTTTTATGTATATAGATTTTATTATTGTTTAGTTTGATATATAATTATTTTATTACATTTTAATTTTAAATTTATTTTTCAGGAAATATAACAATATCTAAAAGGATGTCTTTTGAAAAAGGCTCATCAAGTACAATGGTTTATCCATTCTCCAACAGTCCGCTCAGCGATATCACAAATGGTATGTTCAATTATTTTTTTTTGTTATAAAAAAACAAATATACTATGCAAACTAGCAGTGAGGTTGCAGCTTTGATTGTTGGTAATTTTGATCATGCTTTAGGCGATCGAGATATTGTTATTGAAACAAGAACTGGTCTTTTGCAGCGGATAAATGAATTGAATGCTTCTTATTTGGCCTTGCAGTATCTATTACAATTACCTTATGGTGAGGATGGTTTTAGAGAACATATACCATTTTGAATAAATAAGACTAATAGTACTGGTGCTAGAAGAACAATTAGTGTGCGTGAATACTTTGCGTACAGATTACACGACAGAGACCATGTATCGGCGACTATTTTGTCTTCTCGGATATTGTTTCAATAGTTTGTTGTTGATGCATACACAATGGTCGAGTCTGCTCGATTGAAATATATTCGTTTGAATCAAAAAAAGCTTCATTGTTATATATATAAAGGCTTGACGGATGTTGTTTTGCGTGGTGATATTGATCCGAGTACTCAGGGCAAACACATTATATTATCTTCAAGTTTCACTGGAGGTGCTCGAAATATGATACAGAATTATCAAGATGCGATGGCTATATGTCGATGGGCGGGTTATCCGGATCTGTTTATAACATTTACTTGCAATCCTAAATGGCCAGAGATTGTTCGTTTTGTTCAGAAAAATAATCTAAATCCCGAAGATTGACCGGATATTGTTTGCAGAATCTTTAAACTTAAGCTAGATTCTTTGATCAAAGATCTTCGGCAAAATAAACTGTTCGGGAAAGTAATTGCAAGTTAGCATTTATTTTTTAAATACTCTATATATATTTATAATAATATATTTAATATTTATTTACTTAGTTTAGTGTTTCAAATCCTTTTTTTTATTATTTTATTGTAGTAATCTATACGATAGAATTTCAAAAGCGTGGTTTGCTTCATGCACATATATTGTTGTTTCTGGCAAAGGAAGACAAATATGCAACTGCAGATGACATAGATCGAATTATATCAGCCGAAATACCTGACGAGAGAACTGATCCATGTTATTATGTTGTAGTAAAGGATCATATGATTCATGGTCCATGTGGTGATGTCAGGAAAAACTCTCCCTGTATGGCTGATGGTCGTTGCACTAAACATTTTTCCAAAAAATTTGTTGATGCGACTACTATTGATGAAGAAGGTTATCCGCATTACTGACGCAGAAATGACGGAAGAATAGTTGAGAAAAATGGTGTGTCATTGGACAACAAATATGTGGTGCCTCATAATCGTAAGTTGTTACTCAAATATGGAGCTCACATAAATGTGGAATGGTGTAATCAGACCAGATCTATTAAGTATCTATTCAAGTATGTAAATAATTGAAATGATCGCGTGACAATGTCGTTTTATACAAGCACCAATGATGAGGACTCAGGGAAAACCGTTTATGAAGTTAGCATGTATTATGATTGTAGGTATATATCGTCATGTGAAGCTGCGTGGAGGTTATTGGGGTTTGAGATTCATTACAAATATCCTTTAGTCGAACGACTCAGCTTCCATCTTCCAAATGAGCAGAGTGTTATTTTCGATGATAACGAGCGAATAGACGATGTGCTTAGTAAAGATTCAGTTAAGGAGAGCATGTTTTTAGCATGGATGGAAGCAAATAAAATATATCCCGAAGCCCGTGAGTGACTATCTTTCAAGCCCCAACAAAATTCACATGGAAGAAAGAACTCATGAAGTGGATGCCAAGAAAAATGGGAAAATCAATAGGTCGAGTGTTTTTTGTCCCTCCAGGGACTGGTGATATGTACTATTTGCGATGTCTTCTCAATATTGTCTGTGGGGCTACGTGTCATGATGACTACAAGAAGGTCAATGGTACTCAACACTCTTCGTACCGTGACGCTTGTTATGCACTTGGCATGTTAGAAGAGATAGAGAATATGTTGATGCAATCACCTGGAGCGAGCGTTGGGCTTCGCGAGAGAGTCTCGAAGTCTTTTTGCGTCGTTGTTATCATCAGAATCTTTGAGCAGACGAGAAGTAGTATGGGACAAGTGTTGTCAATATCTTTCGGATGATATTCTACATAGACGGCGACGTCTTCTCCAACATGAAAGTATTATTATTTCTAATAACATTATTTTATATATCTTATTATGTATCAAATGTTGTATTATTTCTCTTGCAGAATTGGTATTAAGTGAGAACGAGATAAAAATATTGCTTTGTTAGAGATTGAAAGAATTTTGAGAAGTCGTGGCACGAGTCTACGTGATTTTGATACGATGCCATTTTCTCGATCGACAATCTTGGGAATAGCCGAAATAGATTGATATATGATGAATTGCGTTATGATTGTAAGGCTCTTTTGGTAGAGCACAAGAACCTCATTTCCAAACTCAATGAGGAACAAAAAAAGGTTTACTCTAAAATAATAACAACGGTGGAATCAAATAAAGGTGGTATGTTCTTTGTATACGGCTATGGGGGAATAGGCAAAACATTCTTGTGGAGAGCTTTATCCGCGGCTTTGAGATTGAAAGGAGAAATTGTGTTGAACGTGGCATCGAGTGGAATAGCGTCCCAATTGCTGCCTGGTGGAAAGACTGCCCATTCTCGTTTTGTTATTTCTTTAAACCCAAATCAAGAGTCAACTTGCAATATCAAACAGGGGACTCCGCTTGCTGAGTTGATTATTCGTTCTAAACTTATAATCTGGGATGAAGCCCCAATGATGCACAAGCATTGCTTTCAAGCCGTGGATGAAACTTTAAAATCTCTTTTAAAATTAGTCAACCCACAGAATGAATCAAAACCTTTTGGAGGAAAAACTGTTGTGTTCGGGGTGACTTGCATGCATTATTCACAGATATTGACTGTTATATCGAAGGGAAGTCGACAAGATGTAGTCAATGCCACGATAAAGCATCGTACTTGTGGAAAGATTATGCAGTACTCAGATTGACTAAAAATATGCATCTTCAAAGCCTCGATCAGGCAGATGATTATGCAGATTTGGTCCAATTCTCAGAGTGGATAGCAAGCATCGGAGATGGAACAATCGGAGGATCTAATGATGGTTGTGCCACTATTGATATACCTGAAGATATTCTTTTGGAATCATCTAGTGATCCGATTGCAACAATTATAGAGAATACGTATCAATGTTTAAAGACGCGTCATTGATAATCCTACTTATTTGAAAGATAGGGCGATACTCGCATGACCGTCTCTTGATGTTGTTGAGTCTATCAATCAATATATGACGTCTTTAAATTCATCGGAGGGCGGAGACTTATTTGAGCTCGGATAAGACGAGTAAACTGACGCTAATATTGATTTCTTGCATGATCCGCATACGCCGGAATTTATGAATGGTATAAAATGTTTTGGCGTTCCCAATCATGAACTCGCATTTGATGGTTGGGACTCGGTTATGCTCCGAGGAACATGGACCACTCGATTTGGATTGTGTAATGGGACTAGATTTGTGATTACGAGGCTCTCTAGACACGTCTTGAAGCTAAAATTCTCACCGAACGCAGCATGAAGGTCATAAGGTGTTGATACCGTGAATGTCACTAACACCGTCGGACCTCGAATTCCATTCAAGTTTCAACGTAAATGAGTTTTTCTCGATCATGTCTTATGCAATGACCATAAACAAGAGCGAGGCCAATCTCTCTCAAATGTTGGTCGTACTTGAAGAATCCAGATTTAGTCACGGTCAATTATATGTTGTTGTTTCGAGTCACCAATCGGAAGGGATGAAAATATTAGTCGTGGCGAAGATGAATCAAACAAACAAGACGCAAAAACGTGGTGTACGAGAGAAGTTTTTCAAAATTTGTAGTTATTAATTTGTTCGAGTCGATGTTTTGTACATTTTCTATTTTTTATTAATGTGTAATAAATTTTATAGACATCCAATCTATACGGTCGAACCCAACAAACCCAATATCGTAAAACACAATAAACTTCATATTGTCTAATATTACACTCGCCGTGCATCGCACGGGTAAAACACTAGTTTAGAACTAGAACTATGCATATATAGTATAACTCTTAATTCTTTGTAAACTTTTGCTTCTATAAACACTTCATAATCCAATATACAGTTGAGGGGTGTACCTAAACCCTCCACCCCAGGGGCGGAACCACCCATTGTCCTAGGGGGGCCTTGCCCCCCCAAACTTTTTTTTTTTTAACTATCTATATATATATAATAGTATATTTTGTATTCTATTATTATATAAGTAAATTCTATAATATTAATATCACACGTACCCATCTCAAATCCTATTAAGAAATTACATCTATTATTCATAAATTAAATATCCCAAACCCAAACAAAATCACCCTTACCAATCCTATTAGCAGACCCGATCCTCCATTGAGGTCAATGAGGTTGTTGTCTCGGGCGTCGGGGCGAAATTTGGCCGACCTATTTTATAATTATATAAATTATAATATAAATAAACCTTGTGTTTTGTATTATAAATGTATAAATGATAATATAATTATAAATTTGTACTTTGTAAGAATATATATTAAGAGATTAATGAATTTAAATTTGTAACTTAATAATTTAGATACGATGAAAGAGTTTGGAGCTAAAATAAATAAAAAAAGACAATGAAAGAAAATGCACTAATAAAAGTCAAATAAATATATATCGATATTTCTTTTTGTTGGCTTATATGAATTTTAATTTCTTTGTTGGTTTAGACATGGTTATGAATTTTTCTTTGTTGGCGTGGATACTTGAAGCTACCAATCCGAGCAATCCCTAATTGGCCCCCCTGGATCCCAAATCCTGGGTCTGCTCCTGCTCCACCCTTTGGGTGTTTTACAAAAAAGAAAAAAAGAGAAAAAAAAAGTGATCTTAAGGACTATAAATAAATTAAAGGATTTTATTTTATTGGAGTTAATAATAATTAAAGTATACACTGATCAAACACTAAATTATTGGATTCTGTTGATAGTTGAGTTAGGGCTTGTAATTTAGTCAAATTTTAACAGGTCCATAAACAATTTGAGTTATAAACTTTTAAGATAGAATATATGATTGGATGGTACTATATTTTCTAATATTTTTATTTTATTTTGTTTTTGTTCACAATGTCGTGTATTTAACTACTCCATTATTTTTATAAATTGACTGTGACGTTTACGACTATGAAAAATTCATGTGACGTCGAATCGAACCATATGTCAAACTATAATAATTGCACGTCGACATGGTTTTAAGGTGGAGACAACAAAGTTCAAAGCGACACATATTACGGTTGTCGCCTTTATGGTGGACCGGCGGCGACTACCCCTATCCCCTATTAAATTTGTTTCCTTTTATTTTTAAATAGCATCTTTTTTCTTTGCAAAAATATACGTGTTATACTTATTAAAAATATGTTTTATTAAATTTTAGTTTTAAAATTAGTTTTTGAAAATTAGTAAAATCTATCGTTTTTTTATGTAAAACAAATTAAATCAAGATTATAATTTTCAAACCTAGATAAAAATGTAGAACATAATTGATTTAAATATTTTTACTATCCAAATCCTTCCAAAGATGAAAAGATACAAATGAATTTGAAAATATAATAAAAAGTTTGTCATCTTTGTGGTGCTTACTATCCCAACACTACTACCCATTCACACCATCCAAAAAGAAAAAAGAGAAAAGAAAAAAAAATAAAGTGAAAAGGGGACCATAATGGTCTTTTCTTTTTTCTTCTTTAAAATCGATATTTCATGTTCACACGTGACTAGTCCTCAAGTAAATACCCCCGGCCCCTTAGAAACTACCCTATGTAAACTGCGAGAAATGCACAATGACTCCCAGATCCTTAATATTCTCAACTAACGAGCACAAGTAGTCGTCTCATTGCTCCATGTTGGACTCCCCTCTATCCAGCCGCAAGTTCCAACAGAGTTTCAGCCTCCCACACTGCCGTTTGAAGCCCTCATGAATATTAATTGTTCTACTATTGTACCCTGTGACTCTAACCATTGATCTCTTCAAAGAGAGGCCAATAATTACCTCACATTGACTATTAGATCAAGGATCATTGGATGACCATAATGGTCTTCAAGAAGGGAAGAAAATGGCCGAAAGGTGGAAAAAGATAGATAGTTGATGTTTTATATTTGTGATAGGGTGAGCAAGAAATTTTGAAGATTAAAACTATATGTCATCATCTAGGTTTCTCTATTTTGTTTAACTTCTTGTCATTCTATTAAGATATGCTGCAATTAATTCAATTAAATGGACTTAAGATATATATATATATATATATATATATAGTAATATGATCAAATGAGTCTAGAGTTCCCAGGTAAGAACGTAGAGACAATTTTGGATTGTTGATCGATTGTTTGGATGGTTAAGATTTATTTTGTTTTTCTTTATTTAGACATTTTTTTTTGGCAAATTTAAAGGGTATTTGAGTAATATTATGATTAATTAGATTAGTCAAACATTTATTTTAGATAATTAAAATCAATGTATAAAGGAAAATTCTAATTTTTAAGAATAAACATATCTCTTCCCTAAACCCCCCCCCCCACAACCCACGATTCATTTTCAATTGAAACTTTAACCCATCTCTTCACAGAACAAAAAGAACGGTCGCCTTTCCAGAACAAGCAGAATCAACATATCTCTTCCCAGAACAACCGGACGTAGAGCTTCTTATCGCCATCTTCAACGTCATCTTCACATATTTTAGTCCCTCTTCACGCCATCTTCACATATTTTTGAAGGGTCTAAAAATTCCACCTCTCTACACTCATTTTGAGAGGTATGTGATTTTTTTATATTTATTTTCGATTTTTAACCTAGGTTTTCTGTAACTTTGCTTTAATTTGATTTAATTTCGAGATTGTGTGTTTAAATATTTTAATTTGCACAAGGGTTTTCTAATTGTGTGTATCGAGATTGTGTGTTTTTGAGATTGTGTGTTTTTTTTCATGAATAAACCAGAAAATAATCATTATTAAAGCAGAATTTTCAAGATAACAATTTTGATAGTACATGTTTATTGCTTCCTTAGTACTTTTATTCTTCGATAGCATATGTTTATTGCTTGTATTATGTAGTTGATGTTTGGGTGTTTTTTTTAATGGTTGATCTTGTTCTAGTATATGTAGTTGTTTGGAGCATGTGCATATTCTTTGTTGTGTTTTCTCAATTTTATATGGGGTTGCTTATATGAAGTTTGGATTGGGTTCTTAGCAATAGAATTATGCTATGATGGTATATGGTTTTTAATTTCATGGTATATTTTGATGTTTTGTTCATTCTTAATTTTTTTTTTCTGGTTTTTCAGGTATTTTTAGAAGTGTTAATTGAAATGACGAAAGGTAGCGGGAAAATGAAGGTTGTATCCAGTAGTGAGAAACACGAGGGGTGATCACATCGGTGTTGGGAGGGGAGAAGGTGTTTTTATTGTACACAAATATCGGCCCTTCAATAGTATATGAAGTTGTGATTGCTTCCTTGTTTTTTTACAGTATTTTTTTTTTTTGCTTTCATGGTACATAGTATATGTTTTGCTATTTTGGAATAGTTATTACTTCAGTAGTACTGTTTTTATGCTTCAATATGTCATCTTTCTTGCTTTAGTAGTATATGAAGTTGGGATTGCTTCCGTATTAATTGATATATGCTTTTATAGTACCTTTTTTTTTTGCTTTCATGGTACATAGTATAAGTTTTTGCTTTTTTAGAATAGTTATTGCTTCAGTAGTATTGTTTTTATGCGTCGGTAGGTCATTTTATTTAAGTGATAATTTTGCAAGCATGATGTCCAAAAGAATGAGAATATAAAATGAAAATCTCATTGGCAAAAATAAGTTATCAGAAATATTTTAATACCAAAGAATACACGATTCCAAATTATAAGCCAAAGAAGCAAAATTAATATGATTAAAAAGTAGTTTTATAAAACTGAAGTAGCAACTTAAAAATATTGATGAATAAATTTGGTTTAACAATTAAAAATTATCAATGAAGCAAAAAACCAATACTAACGAAGCAAAAAATCATTACTATCGTTGCAATGATTTATATAGTTTCAATGAATTATAAAGTTGCAATGAATTAAAGCAAAAAAAAAAAAAACAATAGTAACGAAGCAGAAAATCATTACATCGTGCAAAAAAGTCAATAACAAGGAGACATAAAATCATTACTATTGTTCTGGATGATCGAAGAACCGTGAATAGCGAAAAAAATCACAAATCTTTTCCATATCTAAAATTATAACTGTCCATAAATAAAATCAGTATTTTTTTGGTTTTGACTTTTATTACCTTAATGAATAACTAACGAAGCAGAAAATCATTACTATAGTTGCAAAAAACCAATACTAAGTAAACAGAAAATCATTACTCCGTGAATGGCTATAGGTGAGAGAAATCACAAATCTTTTCCATATCCAAAATTGCAACCGTCCAAAAATAAAATCAGTGTTTTTTTTTTCGTTTTTGACTATTATATCCTTAATGAATAATATTTATGGAAAAAATAGAGTAAACATTGATTTAATATCAGCCATAGATTAAAAGATTCCAATAGATATGATGTGTCTCTACGTTCTTACCTAGGGACCCTGGACTCATATAACTCTATCCCTATATATATATATATATATATATATATATATATATATATATATATATTCAATTTAGTGGGAGGTTGAAGAAAAAAAACATAAACCAGGGCAAATAACTAACTGATATTATACTACTATTTTTTGGGTAATTGACATAAATATCCACTTTTTTTTTAAGTCAATGTCAGCCTTTTACGCTTTCCGGTACAATTTTACCTAAATTTATGCTCCTGCCCTTTTTTTTACACAACAATACGCTCCAACAAAAATTCTCGGATATTTTTACGCTTTATTTCAATATTGTTTCTAACATGTTTCAAACATAGAAACAACCAAGAAACAATATAGAAACAAACCAGAAATAATATAGAAAACATCATATGAGCAAAAAAAAGTTAAAAATAGGTAAAAATTATATTTAAACATAAAAAACTTTATGGAAACAACAAAGAAACATCGGAACAACATTAAAAGGGTATGGAAACAACCTAGAAACAATGTAAAAAATATTTAAAAAATCACATGAATAAAAAGAGCTTAAAAATAGGTATAAATTATATTTATACATTGAACACTACATGAAAACAACAAAAAATTATTACAACAACATTAAAAATATTATAGAACAACACCGGAACAATAAAAACAATATACAAAATAATATATGAATAAAAAAAAACATAAAAAATAGGTTAAAATTATTTTGAAACATCGAAACAACAAAGATTCAGCATAGAAACAACAAAAAAATAAATTTAAACAACATCGAAACAACTTATATAACATATAAAACAATGCATGAACAAAAAAAATAAAAAAAAAATAAAAATAATTAAAAAATATGCAGGAGCGTAAAAAGAAAATAGGTACAAAAGTAATAGGAACGTATTATATGATATGAGGACCAAAATCAGCGTATTCCATGTAATTTTTCCTATGTTTTTTAGATATGAGTATTTTAAACAAAGGTATCATTAAATATAGACCTACGCATACGAGGATAGTGATTTTAAAGGTGTAAGCAAATCAATTCGATTGAAACACGTTATTGTAGAAATTTGTTTTGGAATTTATAAAGCTTACAAAAATATGTCTCAACTTAGTTTCATTGTCAATCAAATTGAGTTTAACATATCCTAATTAACATATGATATCAATACCTTTATCAATTTCTTACTAGGCGAGCTCAAGCTCGAATCGAATTTTAAGTTTTATTTAATAAAAAAAAGTGTTCAAACCTGATTATATTTTGTAAATCAATATTAGATGAATTTTCCCATCAATTTTGAGTATCAATTGGTAAAATTGATTGAACACACTTTTCAGGCCTATAACGGGTTACACGAAGTTCAAAATCTGAAGATGCTCTGTCTTTCGGGCGCATTTCAACCCAGTAAAGAATTTGGGTGACTTGATGTCTGCTTGCTGGCACCCACAGTGTGGTTGTTCGAATCCCTCTGGTAACGATTTACAGGGTGAAGGAGGGCTTCTTGTGTGGTGACTCGATCTTGGCCCGCCCGAAAAGGACGACTCGAGTTAGTTGGATGATAACCCGCGCTTCACATCCTCCACGGTTTATAGTGACAAGAAAGTGGGGGCCTCAAAAATAAGATTCATTCTTTTTTTTTTTAAGATGCTCTGTCCAATATTGTAGGCCCAAAGTATATATAGAAAGAATCTAAATTGCGTATTAAAATTTTGTACTTCCATTTCCATATCTAGGAAAACAACAAGGATTTTGACCCATGATTGCTTCCAGGTTTTTCTTAGAAGATAAGATATTCTTCGGATACGGTCGTGTCTTTTCACTTGTTATTTAATTTAGTCTTCTCAGTTTTGACTAATAGAAGTGGATTTTTTTTGGAATCAAATCCAACCAAGAATAACAATAAATCTTAGTTCAAATTTATTAAGATCTAAGAATTAATTATTTCAACTAATTAAAGATTATGCTAAACAAATATTTTCACATGACTATTTCGATGATGAGGTCTTATATGATATTGTCTCATAGATCTAAGTTTTAATGAAACGGATTCAAAGAACACAAAATTATGTATTCATTTCATTCGTTTGGGTTCGGGTTGAAATTTAAATATAGGATTTGTCTCACGTGTATTATCTTTCATGAGTCGTGAGGCAATCGTATCATCTGAGTTTTTATTTGTTTAGAAATATATTTCACTAGTCTTATATGAGACCGTCAAATAGACTTAAGTTCATGATCCATAAAACGAATCCTACGAAAAACAAAACGTGTAGTTTTTATTTTATTTTATGGATTTAGGTAGAATCTATTTAAATATAGAATTTATCCCATTACTATCATCAGACCGGCTTATACAAGGTTTTTCAGTATGTTCAAGTTTGGACTGGTACTAGGCCCACTTGCGTAATGTTGGATGCGGATGAATTTAAGTTTGCAGTTTACTACAGCCTGGAGTCAAACTTCTGCACTTCAATTTTCTTTCGGGCTAGTGTGCTGAAATTTTGTTCAACTGATATCGATTCGGCCCATTAAATTATTTTTTCTGGACCTTTACACGAGATATGAGCCGCATGCAATTCGGCACGAGGTTGAAAATATAGTAGCGAGGTATGCTTTTGAAATTATTTATTTTGGGTGACCCTTTCTTTTTGTTCTTGAATGAATTTGGCCCAATAGTTATTTTTTAAGATACAAATTACAAAGGTAGTTTGATTTTTTATTTTTTTTTGACATACAAGTAGTTTGATTTGGATTTCGGTGTGAAGTGTGAATATTGTGCTTTATTCTTGTCTCCTGTTTTTCTCTTCATTATTCTTTTCACCTATATCTAGTACTAATTATATATATGGGGGAAAATAATAAATTAAATTGATATTTCGTTGGGTAAATTAGTGAACGATTCGGCCTTGTCAATGTGTGATCAAGTGTGCATTTTAACATGCATTCCCTTTTTTTTTCCCTCAAAAAAAAAAAACATGCATTCACAAGAGTAAATTTCAAAAACTACCCCTGAGGTCTAATGTAACTATTAAAGAGATCCAACTATCTTTAATTTAAAACCCATTAAGTCATTATAAAATACCCATTAAAGTTTGTTTTTGTTTTACAAATACCTTCCTCAATAAATGTAATTAATTTGTGAAATAAAAATAAATGTCAAGAAGATATATTTATCATTTTATAAATATGATTAAATTTCATGAATAATTTTTATAATTAATCCATATAAAATATACGTGGGTTATGTAAAATGTGTGTTGGATTCACACGTAGACCAATTATATATATATGTATTTTGACACTTTATCAATGTGCGTGCTGTCCAAATTTTTTGAGTACAAAGTTTCGGAAGAGTTGAGACCACTGGCGGAGCTATGGCGGGCCAACTTAAGGCCCATCGGACACCCTTTTTAATATTTTTTTCCTTTTCATTATGTATATTTTTTTAAGAAAAGTTTTTATTTAATATTTATATGTTTTTTTTTTAATTTTTTATATGGTCTATCCCAATTTCGTGCATCAGTCCACCCCAATTTTTTTCCTGGCTACATCATTGGGTGAGGCTGGTGAAATTTGACCCCATGTCAATAACATATGATACAAATTCTCAACCAATTGAGCTACAATCAATTCCTCCTAACTCCCCAAATTTGGTCAGCTTTAATCTAGCAAAACCCCAAAGGTACTGGGGTTTTCACTATTATACGAACATAAATTGAACAAAAATAGGAACAAGTTGACCCCCACAAGAAAAAGTTAGTCTAATATCGACAGTAACTTTTTATGTAATTAATTGCACAATGGACTAATAACATTTATATTAGTTACAGAAGCTAGAAATATTGGAAGGTCCATAATTGTCCCAACATCTGGATAACTTTAAGACTTGGCTAGTATTATAGTGCGTGGTGAAGGGAAATTGCCTATATATATATATATATATATATATATATATATATATATATATATATATATGAATAGGATCAAATGAGACCACATAATTAAAGTGAGGCATTGTAGACTAATCTTGTCCATAAATCTGTAATTTTAGATGGTTGAGATTTACCCAAATTAATAACCTTTTTTAATTTATTTTAAATCTGTAAAGGGCAATATTGTAATTGTATAATTACACCAAATCAAAATTTGTAGATAGATATGTGTAAGGGAGTCGAGACTTGAACGAAATCACGAGTCGAGTTATTCTTTGGGTTTCGATGAGCTTCAATGGAAGGAGCTGTAGGTTTCTTTTTCACCTTCCAAATCTTGTCTGCAACTGTACATAATAATATGATTTAGCAGTCAATAATAATCTTAAACAGGGGGTTGAATTTGAATATGAGAAATTTGATTACCACCTCCGGCGATGGAAGGAATGGGGTCCTCCATTGATGTGAATTCGATGTTCATTGTTGTTGATATATAATTAATCTATAATTATTTCCTCAAAGTGTGTTATTATATTTAAAGTGGTATTACTTTATAAACCCATCAAGTTTTCAAATAATTAGATTTCAGTTAGGGGCGTAACTAGCATGCGGTCAAATAATTCCAACTTAGTAGAGTTGTTTACGCCTCCCAGCTTACTGTAGAGCCGCGTCTATTGGAACCAGTGTACTTGGTGGAGATCCAAGCACCCGAACAAGCTCTTGGTGGAATTTACAGTGTGCTGAAACAGAGACGTCGCGTTCTCTACTTGTTGCTTAACGAGGTCATCGCATGTGTTTGCCTGCTGCTTAACCAGACGTCGGTCGAGTTCTCTGCTTGTCACTCGGCTTTTCGATCTTAGAATTGGAGGATTGGTGAAGAAGACGATGCTGACGTGGAGAAAACAAGGGCCTTCTAGGAGGCAGTGAGGATTATTGTACACTTAGATGTTTTTCGATGTATACTTAGATCTGTTTTGATGTATAAATAGTTAATTTTTGATGTATATATTTATGTTGTTGTATACTTATGTTTTTTGTTACATACTTATATGTGGTTTGTCGTATACTTATATGTGTTTTGTTGTATACTTATATTTTTGTTTGACAATTGTAATATGCAGTAAAATTATGTTAAACATACAGTAAAATAGTGTTAAGTATACATCAAATATATGCTAAATATACAGCACAAAATGAGCGTGATTTTCTCTCTCTCTAATTGATTTACTTAATCCACGGTCCCCACATGTTAATGAGCGTGATTCTCTCTCTATAAATGATTCCTTAATTAATGGTCCCCTCATATTTTTGTTTGACCATTTTAATATACTGATAAAATTATGCTAAACATACAACAAGATAGTGTTAAGTATACAACAAATCATTGATAAGTGTACAACATACTGCATGGCAGAGCACATGCGTGATTTTCTCTCTCCAGCGCAATTTTCTCACGATTTTCTCTCCCCACGTGATTTTCTCTCCCCTAATAAATGATTCCATATTTGGATGGTCCTCCACATATTTGTTTTGACAATTATACCCTTTTTTTTGCCTTAATTAAATGTTTAATGTAATTTTAAGCCCTATTTATCTTAGCCATTGATATAGATAAGGGAGGGTTGAGATGAGTCCACATTGTCTCACTATAATATGTGGTCTCATTGTATCCTCCCCACATATACATATATATATATATATAGATTGGTTCAAATGAGACCAATCCCTTTAGGTTAGTCCATAAGAACACTTATGGACTCTTGATTTAAATTTTTGGATGGTGTAGATCATTTTAGTTAATTTAGGTTTATAAGGGTATAATTGTACTTTTATATTTAATCAGTTTTGTTAATTGGACGGTTATTAGCTATTTTTAAGGAAACATAATCCTACCTTTTCAGTTACTCGATTTTTAGGGAGGAAAAATTATCAACTTCAAGCGTTTTTTCCAAAATTGATACTTCTTTCCGCCATATTTATGAACAGTCGTTTTATTGTATACTTAGTTCAGTGGACTTGTATACTTAGTCATGTTTTATTGTATATTTAGTTCAGTGGATTTGTATACTTGGTTCAGTGGAATCATATTCTTAGTTATATAAGTAGTTTAGTGAATTTGTATACTTAGTTCAATGAAATTGTATACTTAGTTATATAAGTAATTCAGTGGAATTGTGTATTTAGTTCAGTGTAATTGTATACTTAGTTAAATGTTTCTGTATACTTAGCAATATTTTAATGTATAGTTACTTCAATATAATTGTATACATAGTTAAATATTTCAGTATACTTAGTAATGTTTTAATGAACATGTAGTTTAGTGTAATTGTATACTTAGTTAATTGTTTATGTATACTTAGTAATATTTTAATGTATAGTTAGTTTAGTGTAATTGTTTATTTTTCATTAATTGTTGGATGATTCTGTTGCCATATTTGAATAATTTGTAGGTTCGAACGGGAAGAGAGAGAAAAGAAAGGTGAATCGCTTGATTATGGGGACGTGATCAATACAAGATCACATTCCTAATTTTTAGGAAGTGGTTACTATATATAAATTGTTAGATTCCTATTTTACCCCATACAATGTATATTTTCATTATGAAAAGTTGTATAGATTTATTTAGATCTTGGCCATTGATTTATGTTTTTGACGGTGTAGATTTGGTCCTATGGTCTTACCTAGGAGGGTGGTCTCACAGGATCCCCTCCATATATATATATATATATATATATATATATATATATATAACTGATTTCTTAATTCACGGTCCCCACATGTTAATAAGCGTGATTCTCTCTCTCTATCTCTTTCTCTCTCTCTCTCTCTCTCTGTCTCCGTCTCTCTCTCTCTCTCCCCCTCTCTCTCTCTCTTTTTCTCTCTGTCTCTCTCTGTCTCTCTCTCTCTCTCTCTCTCTCTCTCTCTCTCTCTCTCTCCCTCTCTCTCTCTCTATAACTGATTATTTAGTCCACGGTCCCCACATGTTTTAGTTTGACAATTTTAATATGCATTACATATATGTTAAACATGCAGTATAATAGTATTAAATATGCAGTAATTATATGTTAAATATACAGTATAATAATGAGCGTGATTCTCTCTTTCTCTCTATAACTGATTCCTTAATTCACGGTTCTCACATGTTTTTGTTTTGGCAATTTTAATACGCAGTACATATATGTTAAACATACAGTATAATAATGTTAAATATGCAGTATAATGTTCGCCTTATTTTTAGCTTCACCGTAAGTGTACGGTGTAGTTTATTGAATAGGGTTAGCAAGGTCGAATCCACAGAGACTAATAAATTAATGTACTGAGTATTGAGCTTATAATAGTCTTATTTATCCAGACGATCGAAATTGAGTGATTGGTTTTGTTAACCCAAGACAAGAATTTATCCTAAAAAGACAAAGTAAAGATTTATTGAAAGATCAAGGAGATGAATGGGTTCCAGGGCTATGGTTTCAGTTAATATCGCGTTTTATTATCAGATTAATCACAAGCAAAATTATTATTATTCTTCCCTATAAGACAATCACGAACAATATTTTACCCTCTCTCTCTCGAGATGTATGTAAAAACGTTGATTGGATTATCTATGCTAGCATCTCTACTCAACAAGAGATATCCAACTCCCAAAAGCACAAAAGATTATAAATCCTCACAAATATTCACAGACTTCTCAATCTTGCAAATATTCATGTCAAGTACTCACAGATCTAGTATTGAAACTCATTTCTCGAATTATGAATCAATACATCAAAACAAGTTAAACCAAAGGGCTTTTGATAAAACAAGAATTAAAACAAAGTACTCGAATAGGGTTTGAAAACAATAACTTCAATTGCAATTAATCATCAAACAAAAGTATCCATTAACCTAATCCCAAACCCGGGAATAGCAAGATGTTTAGCCAGACATGGGAAATAAATAATTCATAGATAAATTATTCAAATTCATATCTAACTAATCGAAAGTAAATGATACGATGGAATGAGAAAACTCAGGGATGTCGATGATCTCTCGATCTATCTTCAATCCTCAAGCGCGTGGTTGTGACCTCGATCGATCTCTCCAATCCTTTGGTAGAAGGTTCCTCTTTTCTTTGTGTTCTAGGGCAAAAGTCATTGTGTCCTCGTTTATGGCCGCATCATCTCTATTTATACTCCATTTGGGTCAAAACCTAATTAGAATCTGTCAAACTCGGTTTTCCCACACAGACGCGGGGTGCCGTAGGAACATTGACTCGCTGAGGACACGTACGGGCCATGCGCTCAACACACAACCAGCCCGTGCGGGGTACCATGTGCTGAATCTTCAGTCTGGATGGCGCACGGGTTGTGCTATGGACGCATGCCCTGCCCGCGCACACCTGCTGGAGCTTATATGTGTTTGTTTCTTTCCGTTTCTCATCCAGTTTGTCTGAATTTCTCTTGATTTAACTCCAAACATTGTACGTTACTTCTTGTATTGGCGGTCCTTTAGCGCAATGCTTCGAATTGTCGCCAAAATGCTACAAATATCAATAAATTCCTACAAAACGAGCAAAGCGTAACACCTTTTCCACTTTACAGAAATAAAGCCCTTTTTACTTAAGTAATACGTGCATAACAACTAATTCTAACTACAATTAAGCCCAAAATACATGCAAAACACATACCAATCAAACCCCCAAACTTAAACTGTTGACAGTCCCGATCAACGCTTTATAAACAAGATAAAACACAAATGGGAGTAATGAAAGGCAAATCAAGAACAATACATCACAATTCATGTCATTTTTCCATAGACGTCAAGCAACAAGTCAATCAAGCTTCGAATATCTAACATAGAGCATAAGTCAATTAAAGTCATGGCAAATACTTCGAATCACGCCTCTCATGGATTAAGTGTATATGCTCCTTTCTAGAATAATAAGGGACGTGTATTCGCTCAAATCATATCAATGTTGAAGAATTACCATAGGCTTGCAAACCGTCTCACATCTCCGCCACTCGATTGTATGCAATTCATAAACCAGAAATGACTTTTCTTTTAGTTGTAATGAAGGCTCTTTGGTTAAGGTAGGGAAATATGGAGAAAGTGACTCAAACTCAAGCGTATAGACTGGTAAGCACATCTTTTTCTCAATCAAATATTCTCATTCAAATCAAACATGCTACCCCAATCACCTCTTATTCTTATCACATCTCTCTTCTCCCCCATTTTCATACAATCCACTTTCTTTCGCCTTACATCATAATTCTCAGCCTATAAGTTCATTTACGGCCAACTCACTTATATAGTTGATTTTGTTTCCAGACTCTTTTGTGAGTATAAATCCTCCTTTTTCCACCTTTTCTTCTTTTATTCCCAACATCCAACACAATTATCTAAATTCTTGATATCCTCCTATTCAACCTTATTCAATCCCCTTACTCAATGCTATACGCTCAAGTTTAGGATAACACATATATCAAGTTAAGGCTTGAAATGTGGCTATCAAAAAATATCAGGCAATAGGCTCAAATTGGCTAACTAGGGAAATTAAATGTCATTTGGTAGGCAAAAGGCTTAGCAAAAATGGCCTAAAAGCCTCTTTTCACCCGCTGCTTTGAAGTCAAAACTTAACTTCTTCATAGCCCAAAACGCCTTGTGCTCTAATTCCACGGGCAAGTGACACGATTTCCCAAATACCAACTGACAAGGCGATGTGCCCAATGGTGTCTTGTATGCAGTCCGATATGCCCATAATTCATCATCTAACTTCATAGCCCAATCCATGCGATTTATATTCACTGTCTTTTCTAAGATTTGCTTAATCTCGCAATTGGCTACCTCTGCTTGCCCGTTTGTTTGCGGATGATATGCTAATGCGACCTTGTGCTTAACCCCATATTTTTCAAGTAGAGTGCTTATCAATTTATTCACAATGTGTGACCCCCCCATCGCTAATCAAAGCTCTCGGGGTTCCAAACCGAGTGAATATATTTTTCTTTAAGAACTTCATCACTACCCACGCATCATTAGTTTGTGCCGGAATCGCCTCAACCCATCGAGATACGTACTCCACTGCAAGTAGAATGTACTGATAACCCGAAGAAGATGGAAAATGACCCATAAAGTCAATCCCCCACACATCAAAGAGCTCGACTTCCATCACATTGGTCATGGGCATCTCATGTCGTCTCGAAATGTTCCCCATCCGCTGGCATCTATCACACTGCTGCACATATAAATAGCAATCATTAGACAAAGTAGGCCAGTATAACCCACTCTGCAATACCTTTGCCGCAGTGCGTGTCGGACCTAAGTGTCCCCTGGAAGGTGAAGAATGGCACTGTTGTATAACTCCCCCCACTCTTCTTGAGGCACACATCGTCGGATGATAGTGTCTGCGCACCTCTTAAAGAGCAAGGGGTCGTCCCACATGTAGAACTTGACATCATGGAGGAACTTCTTCTTTTGATAGGAAGATAAATTCGGAGGCATGACTCCCGCTACCAAATAATTCACAAAATCTGCATACCATGGGAATTTAGCCTCTAACATTAAGAGCTGCTCATCGGGGAACTCCTCCTTGATTATATTTGTGCCCTATTTCTCAACCTTCTTGTACTCCAACCTGGACAAGTGGTCTGCTACCACATTCTCACAACCCTTCCTATCTCGGATTTCCACATCAAACTCCTGCAACAAAAGGATCTATCGAATTAGTCTCGGTTTGGCATCATTCTTGTCGAATAGATATTTGACCGCCGCATGGTCTGTGTGGACTATCATCTTAGTTCCAATCAAGTAAGATCGGAACTTATCGAAAGCAAAAACGATTGCCAGCATTTCCTTCTCAGTGGTGGTATAGTTCTGCTGGGCACTGTCTAATGTTCTACTTGCATAGTAAATGGCTCTGAACAACTTATCTCTTTTCTGACCCAGAACAACCCCAACTGCAAAAAGGCATCGCACATCACTCAAAGGTGACTCAATCCGGAACTACAAGAATTGGTGCTGTCACCAAAGCTTTCTTCAGAATCTCAAATGCCTGCAAACAATCATCTGGAAAATTGAAAGCAGTATCTTTTCTAATAACTGACTCAAAGGTTTAGTGATTTTAGAAAAGTCACGAATGGACCTTCTATAGAATCCGGCGTGCCCCAAGAAGCTTCTGATGGCCTTCTCATTTGTTGGAGGTGGGAGTTTTTCAATTGCTACAATCATCGCTCTGTCCACTTCTAAACCTGCAGAAGAAACCCGGTGGCCTAAAACAATGCCATCTCGTGCCATAAAATGGCACTTCTCCCAATTCAAAACAAGGTTAGTATCCTCACATCTCTGTAAAACTAGAGAAAGATTGTCAAGACAATGATCAAAAGAATCTCCAAACACAGAAAAATCATCCATGAATACCTCCATTATTTTCTCAATAAAATCATGGAATATAGCCATCATACATTGCTGAAAAGTCGCGGGTGCATTACATAGTCCGAATGGCATTCTACGAAATGCAAAAGTACCGTAGGGACATGTAAATGTCATCTTATCTTGGTCTTCCAGTGCAATCATGATCTGGTTTTACCCGGAATAACCATCGAGAAAACAGTAATAATCTGCTAAGCGATCTAACATCATATCAATAAAGGGGAGGGAAAAGTGATCTTTACGAGTGGCATCATTTAACTTCCTATAATCAATGCATATACGCCACCCAGTAACTATCCTAGTCGCAATAAGTTCATCATTCTCGTTTCTAACTACATTCATCCCCCCTTTCTTTGGTACCACTTGTACCGGACTTACCCAAGAACTATCAGAAATAGCATACACAATTCCAGCATCTAACCATTTTAAAACCTCTTTTCTATCGATCTCTTGCATGATAGGGTTCAATCTTCTTTTATTCTGCACTGAAGGTTTATAGACACCTTTCATTCTAATTTTATGCATTACAATCGATGGACTTATGCCTTTTAAATCAGAAATTGACCAGCCTATCGCAGACTTATGTTTTGTCAACACCCTAAGCAATTTATCAAGCTGAGCTGCAGTTAAAAAGGATGATACGATTACCGGATTCGTGTTATTTACTCTAAGGAATGCGTATTTGAGATACTCGGGCAATGACTTAATTCTGGGTTTGAAACAGGCTCTTCAGGTTCACGTACGGGCTGCCCGTGCTCAGACGCACGGGCCGTGCGTTCTTCAGTGGTTGTGTCCTTCTCTTCGGCCTCACGCACGACGTGCCCGTGCTTAGACGCATGGGCCATGCAGTCTTCAGGTGTTTCATCCTTCACTTTAGCTATGTGCACGACCTGCCCGTGCTCAGGCGTACGAGCCGTGCGGTCTTTAGGTTTTTCGTCTGTTACTTTGGCCATGTGCACGACCATGGCGTGCTCCGAAGCACAGGTCGTGCATCCCTACAGAACTGACTCCCACATGTTTTTCTTCGTGTGTGCGCCTCCCGCGCTTCTCGGTATCTCCTGCTTATTATCTAAAGCACAAACACTGTCATACAAATCTTGATTATTAAAATCAAGCATCATACTTGACGTCGAACACAAATGTGTCAAACCAAATTCTAAATCATCCTTAGACAATGTATGATCTACGTATTCATCAATGCAAGACTCAACTACGTCTATGAAACTACACTTCTCAACACCATTATGAAATTGTAGTGCCTTATAGATAGAAAATAAAACATGCTCATCATTAACCCGTAATGTGAGTTCTCCCTTTTGCACATCTAACAATGCCTTCCCAATAGCCAGGAATGGACGCCCAAGTATCAAAGGGACGTCTCTATCCTCCTCCATATCCAACACCAAAAAATCCACAGGGAATATGAATTTATCCACTTTGACAAGCACATCCTCGATGATTCCCTTCGGATAAGTGAGTGATCAATCCGCAAGTTGTAAGGTGACCGTAGACGGCTTCACCTCTCCCAGTCCAAGTTGCCTGAAAATGGAAAAGGGCATCAAGTTAATATTTGCTCCAAAATCACAAAGTGCTTTATTAAAGAAAACATGACCAATAGCTGAGGATAGTGAAACTCCCGGATCTTTCAATTTTCGTGGTAGTTTTCTGCGGATTATTATTGCTTTGCACTCCTCAGTCAGATTGACTGTCTCGAAACCAGTCATCTTTCTCTTCTTTGACATAACATCCTTTAAGAATTTAGCGTAATTGGGCATCTGCAAAAGGTATGTTAATATGCAGTTTCTTAAATATATCCAAGAATTTTGCAAATTGCGAATCTAACTTTTTCTTTTGAAATCGTTTGGGAAAAAGAAGGGGAGTAGTAAGTTTAGAAAAATCAGGGTTAGAGGAAGATTTAAGCTTCTCAGCCCCTTTTTGTTCAGCAATATGGTCATCAACTCCTTCCTCGGCCTCAACATCGCCATTTGCTTCAGTTTCCGCGTCTCCCGGAACAACAGCCGCTATCCCTGTAGGACGCACGACCTGGCCGTGCGGTGGCGCACGGGCCATGCTCCCCTACGTTTGTTCAGTATTTTCAGGTATTTTTGGCCCCTCGTATTCCGTTCCACTCCTCAGACGAATGGCTTTACACTGCTCCTTTAGATTAACCTCAGTGTTGCTCGAAAATTGGCCTTTCTGATGCTGCCCACCAACAATCGTAGCTAATTGGCTAATTTGGGTTTCAAGAATTTTCATTACCCCATAGTGTTGGCCAACTGCGTGACATGATTTTCAATTTTATCCAGCTTCGCCTCATCCTTATTGAATCGGTTCCTTATCTCATTCATAAACGAGGTAAAGATGTCCTCCATAGATGGCTCAACCTCAACATTAATGACACCATTTGTCACATTAAACCCCGGTGGTGGTTGCATCACATTCTTTGTATTTGCGTAGGAAAAGTTTTCATGATTCCTCAAACCCGGGTGGTAATGAGTAGGAGTCTGACTGTTCCGGTAATTATTGAAATTCCGGTTGTTGACATAATTTGCTTCCTCCATGGGATCTAGGGAAACTCCCCCATTACTTGCACCCGTATTTCCATTAGTCCCCTTCGTCAATATACTCAACTGATTGGTCAACGCAGTCATCTGAGCTGTCAATGCCTTAATTGGGTCTGAATCAGTGACTTCGGCTACCCTTTTCACATTAGTCCTCTCGGAGGGCCACTGAAAGCTATTTATTGCCATCTCTTCCAACAAGTTGAATGCATCTTGTGGAAATTTAGCCAGTAAAGCACCTCCTGCTGCGGTATCCACAAACTCAGGAAAGCAAAATTGCTGATCCTCTAGAAATTCGTGTTGCGGGCACCTCCAAAATAAATCCCGGAATCTCTCCCAGGCCTCATACAATGGCTCAGAATCAAACTGCTTGAACTGCGTGATCTCACTTTTGAACTGTAGTGTCTTACTTGGAGGGAAGTATTTAAACAAGAATTCCTGACTCAGCTCGTCCCAAGTATTCACACTCCCCTGAGTTAGTGTGCCTAGACAATTTCTAGCCTTATCCCTTAAAGAGAAAGGGAATAGGCGCAAACATATATAATCATTAGTCACCCCATTCATCTTGATTGTGTTGCAAATCTGCATGAAGTTCGCCAAATGAGAATTGGGATCCTCAAACGGAAAATCCCCAAAGCGATTCTCTTTGCACCATCAAGATCAGTGCTAGCTTCAACTCAAAATTATTCGCATTAATTGGGACATTGGCAATTCCACCATGGTTGCGATTTGTATGTAGGCGAAAGTAATTGTGAATCACTTTCTGCTGGACTGCCAGGACGTCTGGTACTGGTAACTCATTAACGACCCTGTTGGCCCTATTGTTACCTCTGCTGTCGACTCCATTATTGCCTCCGTTGTTATCTTCCACGTCCTCCATAGCCTGATCTTGCTATTTTAAAGCCCGTTTAGTAGCTGCACTAGTTCGCCTAGCAAAAGCCTCAACCACTGGTATGAACGGTGTTAATTCTCTTTGCTTCGAGCGAGTGTTCATGCACTGCCTGAACCAACTAAAGAAACAAGTCAAACACAGTAGGAGTAAAATTAAACAAAAAATAAAACGAAAAAAATGTCTAAATTAAAAATAATTCTATTTATCGAAATATTAGTACTAAAAATTTAATTAGTCCCAGGCAACGGCGCCAAAAACTTGTCCGTCTTATTTTTAGCTTCACCGCAAGTGTACAATGTAGTTTATAGAATAGGGTTATGTTTAGTGTGAGTTTTACATGTATTTTAGGGCATATTTATGGCTATAATTGTTTATAAACATGCAATAACTCATATGAAATGGTATATATTCGCTCTTTGTGGAAAAGGTATTACGCTTTGCTCGTTTTGTAGGAATTTAACGATATTTGTAGTGATTTTGTGACAAATACGAGCATTGTGACCTAGAAGCATCAAGAATCAAGCCATTACACCCAATTGGAAGCCAATTATATTGAGTGTAGAGTCATAGTAATGGTTCGTGTGTCAAATGAAGCATGGATAATCAAACAACGAGGGGATTTATCTCAAGGAACGCCCAAACGCGTCTGGAATTTCCAGCACTGGCAGGGTTTAGTATTTTGGCCATAACTCTCTCTAAGCAATTGATATTGAGCTGATTCAAGTGGCTACAGAAACCTAAGAGAGATGGCTACAACTCTTTGAAGACCCCATAAGCAAATTCGGACGCGTGGAGGATACACGGGCTGGTCGTGCGTGATGCGCACGACAAGTGCACCCTTCAGCAAAAAGACAATTTCCTGCGGCACCTAGCACGGGCTGGGCGTGTGCTAGGCGCACGGCCCGTGCGTCTGTACGGGAAAACAGAGTTTGGCAGGTTTTGAACTAGGTTTTGACCCTGATAGGTGTGAGTTTTGCATGTATTTTGGGGCGTATTTATGGCTAAAACGGTGATTAAACGTGCATAAACTCATATGACTTGGTTCATATTCGTTCTTTGTGGGAAAGATATTATGCTTTGCTTGTTTTGTAGGAATTTAACGATAATTAAAGTAATTTGGAGACAAATACGAGCATTGCGGAGAAGAAATACCACAAATGAGGCAAAATAGAAGACACACGGGTAGGGCGCGCACCTGAGCACCACCCGTATGCCCCTGGGAAAAGAATTTTGAGGGTTCGAATGTGCACGGGTAGCTTTGTGCATACACACACCACCCGTGCGCCACTGAAGAATTGGAAGTCTCCTACGGCAATGCGCACGGGTTACCCGTGCGTCGATGCATGGCCCGTGCGCTGGTTGGTGAAAAGGAGAGTTCGCCTACAGTATGACGCACGGGTAACCCGTGCGTCCATGCATGGCCCGTGCATCCTCATTGTCTTCAAAGACATTTTAACAAAGAAATGCCCTAGACTTTTGAGGAGGTATATAAGAACTTTTGGGGCACACACCAAGGCATATTCTGACATTTTGGGATTTACCACACAAGACAAATGTCTATTCTTGGAAGAAGACATCAAGGAGACAATCGGGTTGCATCGGAGCTCAAGGAACGGAGATACATCGAGAGATTGTCGACTGGTTCGACCTTGAACCTTTCTACAATCCTCTGTGGAATGTAGACCCCTTTGATTCTTCAAATATTTCCTCTTCAACTGATTGAAGTCGTCTTTCCTTCACATGTAAGTGTTGGATTGATTCCCTTCGAAGTTCTGGCCTGAGGATTAAGCTTGAATGACTTGAGAATATTTTGTAGGTTACAACTCAAATGATAGCTTGAATGTTCGTTGTACAGGTAGTCAAGGTAACCCCTTCACAAATTGATTCCTCAGCCTTTTATAGTGTTCTTTTAAAAATCTGCCCGTTGAAGAGATAGGCTAATTTTCAAAAGACACTTGTGGTCGTTGGCTTGTCTTGTTGCGATCTTTGAAATTGACATTTCCTCGTATTGAATGAATCTTCAACTTTTTGAGTTCGACACGGTGCGATCTTCCCATTGGTTTATTCCTTTTGCACGCTTCGGGTCGAGCACTTTAAGAAATGCAAGTATGGAAGTATTACTTGTTTAAGTAACTTTCTTGACTTACGTACAACGGATCCTTTTCGATTGTCTTGACTTGATTGCAGTTCCTTAACTTCCCCGGATGACTTGAGTCGACTTCCAATCATTGGATGACTCAAATGTCACTTCAACTTGAGACTTGGCTATCTTGGGTTGACTTGGTGACACTTCACACTGATTGCATCTCGGTGATACTTCTCGATCGAGTTCTGTCTTCTCTTCCTTGCCATACTCAGCTGTATCACAACGGAGTCTTCATTCTAGTCTCCAGTTAACTTCTTGCATATTTAGGCATAGCTGACTTAACTCAGCTCGAACAACCCTATCTATTACAATGCAAATTACAAAGAAAATGGGGTGCCAACTTTCTAGTCTAAGTTTTACATGGCATTCATCAAAATCTAAAAATAAATTTCCCAACAATTTCCCCCTTTTTGATGATGCCAAAACTTAAAGCATACATACAAAATGTAAATATCAAAGATACATACAGATAGTGCAGTAATAGAGAATGTATGCGTAGAATCAATCTGTTTATTGATCATAACATTCTTGTCCTTTACACAGCTGTTTACAATGTGTATCAGAGCAAACATTTATGTTTACGCAAAAACAAATAGAGAAATTACAGATTTCTTATTCAATGTACAGAAGACTTACATACTTATGTACTTACAATAGCAAATTACATGAAGGGGTGGACAACAACACTTCATCTCCTTCGCTGCCTCCTTCTTTCTTCATCGACTTTGTCTTCTTATGACCTTTTTCTTCTTTTCTTCTTCTTCAACTCGCTTTTTTTGTCATAGGCTTTTCTCGGCGCCTTCATCTCTTCTTTTTCTTTCTTGTCTTCCTTCCACAAATTTGAGTTTGTCTTTTATTTTCTTCCTCGATTCTCTTTACATACTCAGCATTGTTCTTGGCCACTTGCAAGTTGGCTACTTCGTCAAACCCAGCCCAATAGATCCCTCATTTCTTCCCCGGATATATGTATTCTATATTTTTGGGTAGAGGTGCAGGTCCGAAACCTCTTCCTCCATCGCTTCTTCCTCTTCCTCGGGTGTGTATTGTCTTTGGGGCCTTCTTCTTTGGTGAGTGACCCAGAGAGCGCCGCTAGTAGTCTCTTTGCCTTTCGGCCTTCTTCGCATAGCTTGAGGCCTTTTTCCCAATACAAGTCCCAGGCTTGGGCCATGGTCATGTTCTCGAAGTATCCTCGGATGCGGCGTCTTGAATTCATCAACGAGATCTTGGCTCGGTTCGACGCGTCGAAATGGCATCGTGCCTCGCTGCCGAGAGTGTTAACTCCCGGGCGAGATCCATTTGTGCCTCTTTGTTTCAGCAGGCGTCATTGGCCTTCGAGTTCGCACGCCGGTGAGGCAGTCTCAATCGCCTCGAGCCTCGTCAGTGACAACTTCTTTGTGTATCTGTTTGTTTTTCCTTCTCCACTTTGCCTCCTAGATTCGTTATGGGTTCACCAAAGCATTCTCCGACCTAGCTGCGGTGGAGAAAGTTTCCCCCTCAGCCGGCACACCAACCGAGTGATTTGGAATGGGGTCACTCTTCTCCGGACTCTCGACTATTTCTGTGAGTTGTCGGCCGTTGGGGCGGTGGTAAAACACCTTGAGGGGTTGGCTCGACTTGGGTCCCCAAGTTCCCAGTTTCATCGCCAGTTCCCTTAATGCCTTCATCAGAGTGAGCAGGGGAAGTAGTAGCAGCAACAACGGTTGCAATCCACTGCACCACTCCCATATGATCAATCTCCAGCTGTGAATTGGAAGATTCCCCAGGGCCTTCCATCAGCTGTTGCTCATGTAGGATCCTGGATTCCCGCATGGCTTGCTGCATCTCCAATTCTTGATGGAGCGAAGCAGGCCAGATCTTCATCGCTCTCTGAAAGCATATCAAGGTGTGGATGAGTATGATCAGTGGTTCTAGTTAGAGGATAGATACTGGCTTTCTCACGAGCTTCAGCTTCCTCTGCCAGTCTCTCATTCTCCTTCTCTTTGAAGATCTGCAAGATATCTATGCAGTTTTCTTCATCCAGTGCTTGGACCACTGTGGTCAAACCGAGGAAGTTCATCAGTTCTTCTTCTTCTTCAATAAACTCAGGTCTTTGGAACTGTTCCCTTGATCGACTCAGCTTCCACTTCCTCCATTCTCGCAGACGATTTTGGATGTTTGGATATGGTGGGGATAGTATCATCACATCATCATCTTCTTTATCATCATCTCCCTGTTGCCCTTCCTTTTCAGGAATAGAAGGCAACATACTCTGCTGCTCAACTCCTTCAGCAGCATCAGGGAAAGGTGGAGATACAGTCCTGTCATCAGGGGATTCAGCTGTCTTAGCTGCTTCTTTTTCCTCAGTTGTCCTGTCCATAGCTGGGTCTTCGACTTGCCTCTACTGATCGGCTTCAGCAGACATGGCAGTTGCATCAATAATCTCTGGAGACTCTACTTCTCCATTTGTTTGTGATCTGTTCGGTGAGTGTGAGACTCATTTGTTTTCTCAAGCTCGATCGCTTGAAGAGTCTTCTCCTTTTGGTCCTTACCAGAGGAATTTTGGTTCGGATGCGTTTTCTACGAGTCTGGGCGGCGGGGGCGTGCTTCTTTTCTTTTTCGAGGAGCGGCTTTCTAGGCATCGATCCTCCTTTTCTTGACAACTGGAGAAGGTATTTGAGGTTCCTTCTCTGCTGTGGCTGCAGGGGCAGGTGACTCGGCTGCAGGGGTAGATGCATCTTTTGTTTTCTTCGCTGTTGGGGCAACAGTCTTCTTTCCAGCTGCATGGGCAGCTTTCTTCTTCGGAGGGGAGACAACAACTATTTCCTCAGGGTCAGCTGATTCCCCCTGACTTGTGTCTGCTCTCTTGGCATAAGCTCTCCTCTGTGCTCCGGAGAGATTTGATCGGAACATCTTTTTGTTAACATGGAATGCTTTTCCATGTCGGAGAGGAACACGTTTCACCTCCATCAACCGGCCAATCACCAGGCCATACCCCAAGGATCCTCCGAATGATCCATCTGCTTTGAATGACTTATTCCCAATATTTTGGCAGAGTCTGCTGTATACAAACTCAGCCCAGTTTACCTTCTTCTTCTCCATGATCGCAGCCATCACGATCAGCTTGGTTTTGGACAACTGATTAAAGCTTCCAAATTTGATATCTACGCACTTGGCAACAATATCCAACAGCTTATGGTAATCTTCCTTCAGCTGCTTCTTGTCAGCTGTGTAGACAACCTTCGTAGCATAGTCAGGTTTGGCCACTTCCTTCCATGCAGCAGCCAGGTTTACGTCAGCCTCATAGATCTCCGGCACTCCTTCCGCCGGTAGCAAGCAGTGCTCTGCCAAATCCTTGGCAGTGATTGTGACTTCCTTCCCGTGAACAGAGGACTTGATGCCCTCGTCGTGAACTTCAGCGTTCACATAGAACTGCACGACCTCCTCCACGTAGGTCATTTGAAACTCCATTGTGAGAAAGGGTTTCAGCCCAGACTTCTCCATTTTCTCAGCTATTTTCTTCACAAGGGTTTCGTCGAACCCCTGTTTGATCATTCCTTCAAAATCCATGGTAGAACCAGTGTGGATTTGTTTTCCCAACTTGACAAAATCATAAGTAGATGCCATTTGTTGAATCTTTACTGAACGAAACTTTGAAAAAGTTCTTTGAAAATCTGTAGGGTTTCGAGAGAAAAATTTCTTTCTTTGCTTTGGAGAGAGATGAACAGTTTGTGTAAAGTGAGAGAAAAATGGACAAAATGGTATATGTATGGGTTATGAAAGGACGTGCGGACGGTTTTTGAAATTTGATCAAGATCAACAGCTCAGATTTTGCACGCCGATTAACATTTAATTTCTCGCATTTAATGCGGCAGCATTTATATCCAATCACAAGCTTGGTATGCAGCTTTTGACTGTACACGTCATAATTATGCTGACATCATTCTTAAAAACATTCCCGCTTATCAGAAACGAATGCGTTTTTGTCACTTCGCTCATAAGCGACTCAGCTTGCTTCTTAGCTGATTCAACTTTTCTTCTCTCTATCCACATCGTGACTCAGTTGTCAGCCAACTCGTTGCAGCTGGCTTTCCGATACGGCTAATTCACTTAGCTGTTTCAAGAGCTCCGCTCTTTTTCCATCTTTTCATGTTCCATAT
Organism: Rehmannia glutinosa; assembly: GCA_016081115.2. Classification (NCBI taxonomy): domain Eukaryota; kingdom Viridiplantae; phylum Streptophyta; class Magnoliopsida; order Lamiales; family Orobanchaceae; genus Rehmannia; species Rehmannia glutinosa. The sequence goes on from CM071928.1 coordinate 10,349,161, forward strand.
CTTTTCCTTGAGTCTTCTGAGTGTCAACTCAGCTCAATTAACCCTAATTCATGCTTGAGTTCTTCAAATCTTGATTCACATAATGGTTTTGTGAATATATCATCTAACTGCTTATCGGTTGAGATGTATTCCAAGGTGATGTCCTTCTTTTCAACATGGTCTCTTATGAAATGGTATCGACATCAATGTGCTTTGTTCTTGAGTGTAACACAGATTTTGAGTGATTGCAATTGCACTTGTGTTATCACACATAATTGGAATTTCCTTTTCTTCAACTTCATAGTCTCTCATTCTTTGTCTCATCCATAAGACTTGGGCACAACATTTGCCGCAGACTATGTATTCTGCCGGGTTTGTGGATGTGGCTATTGAATTTTGCTTCTTGCTAAACCAGGAAATTAACCTATTTCAAGCATTTGACATGTACGAAGTACTCTTCCGTCAACTCTACATCCAAAGATAGTCGAATCAATAACCAATTAGCTTGAATCCACCTTCCTTTGGATACCACAAGCCAACTTCTTGGCTTCCCTTTAAATATCTCAATATTCTCTTGGCTCGTCATGTGGCTTTCTTTAGGAGCAGATTGAAATCTTGCACATACACCTACTCTGCTGATGATATGCAGTCTACTTCTTTGTGAGATAGAGCAGTGATCCGATAAATGCTCTGTATCTTGTTTGATCCACACGCTTGCCATCTGCATCCATATCCATTTTGACTAATGTATTCATTGGTATTTTTATAGAAGACTTCTCTTCCATACCAAATTTCTTCATTAATTCTCTGGTGTACTTTGTTTGACTTATAAAGGTTCCATCCTTCAGCTGTTTTACTTGGAGTCCTAGGAAGAATGTCAGCTCTCCCATCATGCTCTTTTCAAATTTGCTTTGCATGAGGTTTGAGAATTTATCACACAACTCTTTGTTTGTGGATCCAAAAATGATGTTGTCCACATATATTTGAATAAGCAGTATACTTTTTCCATCTTGAATTCTGAAGAGTGTTCTATCTACTTTGCCTTTTGTGAATCCGTTCTCAGTCAGGAATTGTGATAATGTATCATACCATGCTCTTGGTGCCTGTTTCAATCCATATAGAGCTTTCTTGAACTTGTACACTTTATCTCCAAGAGTCTTCTGCTCAAATCCTGGAGGTTGTTCAATATATACTTCTTTTTCCAATAAACCATTCAAGAATGTACTTTTTACATTCATTTGATATACAATGAAGTTATTGTGTGCAACATAGGCAAGAAACATCCTTATTGCTTCTAATCTTGCAACAGGGGTAAAGGTTTCATCAAAATCTATTCCTTCTTCTTGGCAATAGCCTTTGGCTACTAATCTTGCCTTGTTTCTTACCACAGAACCTTCTTCATTCATTTTGTTTCTGAAAACCCATTTTGTGCCAATAACATTTTGATGGGTTGGTCTTTGAACTAATTCCCATACTTTGTTCCTTTCAAACTAATTCAGCTCTTCTTGCATGGCTTGAATCCAATGTGTGTCATCCAATGCTTGTGACACATCTTTTGGTTCTATTTGAGAGATAAAACAAGTGAACATAGCTTCTTGTTGAGCTCTGGATCTGGTTCTTACACCTTCTCTTACATCTCCAATGATTAGGTCTGGTGGATGATCCCTCAGCCATCTTACATCAGGTTGGAGTAAGTTAGCTGGATTGATCTTCTTGTACTGTGTGTGTTGTCTTGAGCACTCTCTCATCATCACTTAGCAGATTGTCCAAATTGTCTTTGAGATTCAACTATCTCTTCTTCATCTCGGTTAATTGCTGCTTGACTTCAATATAGGGACTCTTCGCACGGTTGGTCGATTCAAACTTATCGCCTAACTCTTCAATGTCTTCTTCATTTACCTTGGGTTCATCAAACACCACATGGATGGACTCTTCTCGTAACCATTGTCCTCTTGTTGAGCACTCTATAGGCTTTACTTTCATTTGAGTATCCCAAGAAGATACCTTCATCGACTTTGGCATAAAAAGCCTTTAAGTTGTCTTTGCCATTATTATGGATGAAGCATTTGCATCCAAATATTCTAAAATATGCAACATTTGGCTTTTTCCCTGTCCAAATCTCATAGGGAGGTTTTTGTCACTGTCTATTTATCATGCATCTATTTTGAGTATAACATGTTGTGTTTATTGCTTGACCCCAAAATCTTTTAGCGACCTGCTTGACTAGCATGGTCCTTGCCGCTTCTTTGAGAGTTCATTCCTTCTTTCTCGCAACTCCATTTTTTGTGGAGTCCTTGCTGCAGAGATAGTTCATGAGCAATACCATTTTCAATACAATACTCGAGTTATTATTCCATTGACAAACTCGGTTCCTCATCGATCTTATTTTAATGATGGTTTGACTCTTCTCATTTTGGATACTCTTCATCATTTGTGGTAGTTTCGCAAGGTTTCTTTCTTCTTACACATGAAAATTGTCCATGTGTATCTTGAATAATCATCTACTACCACCAAGGTGTATTTCTTTCCACTTATGCTAGTTTGGTTCAATGGACCAAATAGGTCCATATGTAACAGTGCAATATTCTTGTTGAAGATGGACATGTCTTTTCTTTAAATGATGATTTGATCGCTTTCCCATCCGACATGCATCACATACACTCTCCTTCTTGTATCGAGTCCGGAAGTCCTTCTACAAGATTACTCTTTGCAAGTTTGTTAATAGTTTTGAAATTCGGGTGACTCGAACTTCTTGTGCCACGACCCAACTTGATTAATTTGTGCTCTTTGCTAGTAGACAAGTGCTTGGTGTTGCAATTGACCAATCCACCACATACATGTTCTTTTATCCGCATCCTTGTACCACTACTTCATTAGATTCAGTGTCCTTGATTTGGCATACACCCATGTTGAATCCAACATTATAGCCCTTGTCACAGAGTTGACTGATACTTAGCCGATTGAAGTTGAGTCCTTCAACATATGCAACATCTGTGATCTCTAATCCATTTTTCTTGATGGATCCAATGCCTTTTATTTCTCTTGAAGCTTCATTCCCTCCAAATATGACTTTTGCACCTCTAACCTCCTTGAATTTTGATAGATTTTTCTTGTTTCTGTCATGTGTCCGGAATAGCCACTATCCATGTACCAGGTTCCTTGGCACTCATTTGTTCCTTGAACCTACAATCAAGGATTTTAGTTTTAGGTACCCATACTTGCCTCAGGTCCGAGGGGTTAGTCTTTGTAAGATGATCCAACCAACCTATAGCCAAATGATTTGACTCTAAGGGGTTGCCATCTATCCGTGCCATAATCATAATTTACTTTGGCAAATTGCTTGGGGTTTTGGGTTCATACTGTTTGTCTCTTTTGTCGTATGCTGTGTGTGTGTGTTTTAGCAATTGCCTTCCTTGGGTAGTTGTGATACCTCTCGTGTGTAGTGCTTGGGTGCATATGTGTGTCTTTGAAGATAGCTCTTTTCCTTTTGGAATGGCCTTTCCGAGTTCTAGGCCTTTGCCATCTGGCATGTATTCCATAGATCTTTCTTCGATTTTTCACATTGTACCAATCACTTGGCTTGGGTAGTTTCTACCATTCCCAAAGCATATGTGTTCCTTTTATATAACTTCCTCGGGGTTTTGGTAGCTCTGTTTCTTCTTTACTGAGTACTTTCTGTTTGGAATTTCTTTGAGGAACTCATTTGGATTTCTTCTCATTTGTCCTTTCAAAGATACTCAATCGGGTTTTCCTTTTCCTTTTCCTTTATAACCAAGGCCGGTTTGGTTGTGGTTGTGCTTTGGAATGAATGTGTGTGCACCATTTGGAGTTTTGGATTTTTGAGATGCTTCATTACTTGAAGATCCTTTTTCCAAAATCACTTTGGGAGCTTGACTTAGAATAGAGGAATTAAGTCCTAAGCCTGTCTTTTCTCCACATTCTCTTTGGCTCATAATAAGATCATCCAAAGATTTAGATGCCTTAGTGAATGAGGCAATCACATTTTTGAGGTCATTTTCCCTCTTTTCTATAGCAGCTATCTCGGCTATTAACTTAGCATTGTTCTTTATTCTGATCAGCTATGTGACTCAGAGTACTCAGCTCCTTAGTTAGCTGTGAGTTTTGGCTTTTGAGCAGGCTGTTTTCCTAAGTTTTTCTTGCTCTTGTAGTTTTCATCTTTCACTTTTAGTTGTCATGACTTTGAACAATTTGTTTATGAGTTGTTTAGATATCATGTATAGCTAAACTCTTTAGATTTCCGGGTTTTGGAAGTAGATTAATTGAACTCTTGTTGAATGTTTTAATCTTAGTTGATGTTATTATCTTGAAGCCTATTTGAGTACTTGGAGCTTATTCTTGTTTTATCACTTGATTAATGATTTAACTTGTTTGATATATTGATTCATAATTCGAGAGATGAGTTTCAATATTAGATCTTGAGTACTCGACACAAATATTTGCATGAATCGAGAGGTTGGTGAATATTTGTGAAGACAATTGATCTTTTGAACTTTTGGGAGTTGAATACTTCATGTTAAGTAGAGATGCTAGCATAGGTATTTCAATCTACGTTTTATATGCATCTCGAGAGGAAGGATAAAATATCTTTGTGATCATCTTATAGGAATATTGATAATAACTTGGCTTTGATAAAATCGGAAAACAAGAGGGATATTAATCGAAACCTTAACTCGGGAATCCATCTCATTATCTTGATACTTCTATCAATTGTATTATCTTAATCTTGTGCTTTAGTAGTCTAAATTGTCTTAATTCTCACAACAACAATCATCAAATTACGACCGTCTAAATAAAAATAAAACTATCTTAGTTCAATAGTTAGCATATTAATTTATTAGTCTCCATGGATACGACCTTGCTACCTTTTTCTATAACGTACACCGTACACTTGCGGTGAGCTAAAAATAAGGCGAATAAGTTTTTGGCACCATTGCCGGGGACTAATACAATTTTTGGTGCTAATATTGCGATAGATAGAATTATTCTTAATTTAGATATTTTTTTATTTTCTCAAAATTTTTTGGTTAACTTAAATCCTTCATTATTTGACTTGTTTCTTTTAGTTTGGTCCAGGTAGTGCATGAACACACGCTCTAGGCGAGGAGATTTAATACCGTTCATACCGGAGGTGAGGCTTTCACAAGGAGAATTAGTGCAACTACTAGACGGGCTGAAAGACAACAAAATCAGAATATGGGGGACGTGGACGAAGAAAATAGAGGTAACAATAGGATCAACGAGTTACCAATACTGGTTCCACAGCAAGCTATCCGTGATTAATTTCGACCTCAAACGAATCGTAATTATGGTGGTATTGCTCATATACCGCTAAATGCCAACAACTTCGATCTTAAACCGGCACTGATCAACATGGTACAACAGAACCAGTTTGGGGGTTTTAATCAAGATCCTAATTCTCACCTTGCACATTTCATCCAAATATGCAATACAATAAAAATGAATGGAGTTTTGGATGATGCCATAAGATTGCGCCTATTCCCTTTCTCTTTAAGGGATAAGGCGAGGAATTGGTTGGGTACTTTGACGCAAGGAAGTGTGAGCACATGGGACGATTTGAGCCAAAAGTTCTTGTTTAAATTCTTTCCACCGAGCAAAACTTTGCAGCTCAAAAGCGAAATCACTCAATTCTGACAGTTTGACTTCGAGCCTTTGTACGAGGCTTGGGAACGATTTCGGGATTTGTTAAGAAGATGTCCACAACATGGCTTTCCGGAAGATCAACAATTATGCTTCTTCTACAATGGTTTAATGGGGCAAACGAGGACCTTTGTTGATGCCACAGCGGGAGGAGCATTGTTGGCAAGGTTTCCACAAGACGCCTTAAATCTTCTTGAAGAAATGGCTATGAACAGTTACCAGTGGCCGTCTGAAAGATCCAATATACAACGAGTAGCTGAAATATCGGATTCAGACCCAATTAAGGCATTGACTGCACAAGTGGTGGCATTGACCACCCAATTGAGTGTTTTGACGAAAGGGCCAGAGGCAAGCACGAGCACGGGTAGTGAAGCTCTTCTATATCCGATGGAAGAGGTCAATTATGTGAATAACAGGAATTTCAACAATTTCCGGAACAATTCAAATCCAACACACTATCATCCGGGATTGAGAAACCATGAAAAGTTTTCTTATGCCAATACAAAGAATGTGTTGCAACCACCGCTGGGATTTAATGCATCAAATGGGGGCGCTAATATAGAAGGCAAATCATCTTTTGAAGATGCACTCACGTCGTTCATAAATCAATCAAATGCATTCATGAGTGACACGAGGAGTCGATTCGCTAGACAAGATTCTAGGATGGATAAGGTGGAGCTACAAATAACCCAAATGACAAGTTCGATAAAGAATCTTGAAACTCAAGTGGGCCAATTGGCTACAATTGTTGGTGGGCAACATCAAAAGGGTCAATTTCCGAGTAACACAGAAGTTAATCCTAAAGAGCAATGCAAAGCTATTCGATTAAGGAGCGGTACGGAATATGAGGGGCCTATAGAAAAATCGGGAAATCTGAAAAATTCGGATGAAGCATCCAAGGTGGGAGATGTTGAATCAGTAATGAAAGATTGTGTCGAAGTCGATGGGGAAAAAGAGTGACAAGAGGAGGAACAAACAGGGGCTGAGAAGCTTAAATCATCGTCTAACTCTAATATATCTAAATTGCCTATCTCTTTTCCCTTCCCTCAAAGATTTCAAAAGAAAAAGCTTGATGATCAATTTGCAAAATTCCTTGATATATTTAAGAAATTGCACATTAACATTCCTTTTGCAGACGCACTAGAGCAAATGCCAAATTACGCAAAATTTCTCAAGGATGGTATGTCGAAAAAGAGGAAGATGACAAGCTTTGAAACGGTGAATTTAATGGAAGAATGTAGCGCGATAATCCAAAGGAAGCTACCGCAAAAACTGAAAGATCCGGGGAGTTTCACTATCCCTTGTGCTATTGGTGGTAGCTTCTTTAATAAAGCGTTGTGTGATTTAGGGTAAAGTATTAATTTGATGCCTTTGTCCATTTTCAGGAAGCTTGGACTAGGCGAAGTGAAGCCAACCACGGTGACATTGCAACTTGCAGACCGATCACTTACATATCCAAAGGGAATTATAGAAGACGTGCTGGTAAAAGTTGATAAATTTATATTCCCTGTGGATTTATTGGTTCTTGATATGGAAGAAGATTGTGATGTTCCACTGATACTTGGACGTCCATTTCTTGCTACCGGTAAAGCCTTAATAGACGTACAAAAAGGAGAGCTCACTTTACGTGTTAATGATGAGCACGTTTTATTTTCTATATATAAGGCGATGAAATTTCATGATACGGTGGAGCATTGTCATTTTTTAGATATAGTTAGTTCATGCATTGAGGATTATGTTGATCATACATTCTCTACAGATGATTTGGAATTTGGTCTAACCTACTCGTGCTCAATGTCGAGTGTTGTGCTTGATTTTGATAACCAAGATTTGTACAACTATGTTTGTGCCTTAGATCATATGCAGGAACTACCTAGGAGCGCAAGAGGCGAGAATGCAAAGTCAGACATAAGGGAGCAAAACCTACAGAAACGCACGACCCGTGCATCCACGCACGGGCAACCCGTGCGTGATGCCGAAGGGAGAATTGAGGACATGGGATCACGCACGACCCGTGCGCTTGAGCACGGGCAACCCGTGCGTGACCCTAAAACAACAACATCGACTCCGGAACTCAAGCAATTACCCGAACACCTCAAATATGCATTTCTTGGGGCGAATAATGCAAATCCGGTAATCGTTTCATCTCTTCTCACTCCTACTCAACTTGATAAATTGTTAAAGGTTTTACGAAAACATAAGTCGGCACTCGGATGGTCTATAACTGATTTAAAAGGCATAAGTCCATCCATTGTAATGCACAAAATTCGGATGGAAGATGTTTATAAACCATAAGTGCAAAACCAAAGACGACTAAACCCTATCATGCAAGATATGGTTAGGAAGGAAGTGTTGAAATGGTTAGATGCTGGGATTATTTATGCTATATCTGATAGTTCATGGGTAAGTCCGGTACAAGTGGTGAGGGGGGTAACAGTCGTGAAAAATGAGAATGAGGAACTGATTGCTACTAGAATTGTTACCGGGTGGCAAATATGCATTGATTATAGAAAACTTAATGATGCCACTCGAAAAGATCATTTTCCCCTTCCCTTTATAGATATGATGTTGGATCGTCTTGCAGGTTATGATTATTATTGCTTTTTAGATAGTTATTCCGGGTACAATCAAATCATGATTGCACCGGAAGACCAGAAAAAAACGATATTTACATGTCCTTATGGCACATTTGCATTTCGCCGCATGCCATTTGGCTTATGTAGTTCACCTACCACTTTCCAACGTTGTATGATGGCTATATTTCACGATCTTATTGAAAACGTTATGAAGGTGTTTATGGACGATTTCTCTGTGTTTTGTGACTCTTTTGATAATTGTCTTCACAATCTTTCCTTGGTCTTACAGCGATGTGAAGAGACCAATCTTGTACTCAATTGGGAAAAGTGCCATTTTATGGTACGCGATGGTATTGTACTTGGTCATCGAGTCTCTTCTGCAGGTTTGGAAGTAAATCGGGCAAAGATTGTAGCGATCGAGAAATTACCACCTCCTACAAACGAAGAAGCCATTCGGAGCTTCTTGGGCCATGCCGGATTCTATAGAAGGTTTATCCGTGACTTTTCTAAAATTTCTAAGCCTTTGAGCCAATTGCTAGAAAAAGATGCTGTTTCAATTTTTCCAATGATTGTTTGCAGGCGTTTGAAACTTTGAAGAAGGCATTGGTGAACACACCTATTCTTGTTGCCCCGGATTGGAGTCAACCGTTTGAATTGATGTGTGATGCGAGCGATTTTGCGGTAGGGGCTGTTCTCGGCCAAAAGAGGGAAAAATTGTTTAGATCCATCTACTATGCTAGTAGAACGTTGGACAGTGCTCAATAGAATTACACTACTACCGAGAAGGAAATGTTGGCGATTGTTTTCGCATTTGATAAATTCCGATCATACTTGATTGGGACAAAAACGATTGTTCACACCGACCATGCGGCCATCAAATATCTTTTTGATAAAAAGGATGTAAAACCAAGGTTGATTCGGTGGATCTTATTATTGCAAGAGTTTGATGTGGAAATCAAGGACCGGAAGGGATGTGAGAATGTGGTAGCAAACCACTTGTCTCGAATTGAAAATCAAGAGGGAGCGCAAGGAAGCACATAATTGATAAAGGAGGAATTTCCTGATGAACGATTACTCATTCTCGAGGCAAAATTTCCGTGGTATGCGGACTTTGTCAACTATTTGGCTGCGGGAGTTTTGCCTCCAGATCTATCGCCCTATCAAAAGAAGAAGTTCTTACATGATGTAAAGTTCTACATATGGGACGACCCCCTACTCTTTAAGAGTGCGACAAAATCATAAGAAAGATGCCTCAAGAAGAATGGGAGGGAGTCTTACAATGATGTCATTCCGCACCCTCCGGGAGGACATTTTGGCCCAACTCGCTCAAGGGAAGGTATTGCAAAGTGGGATATACTAGCCCACTTTATTTAACGATTGTTATTTGTTTGTGCAACAATGTGACAGGTGTCAGCGAATGGGAAACATTTCCAGAAGACACGAGATGCCGATGACAAATGTAATCGAAGTTGAATTGTTCGATGTGTGAGGGATTGATTTTATGGGCCCATTTCCATCATCTTCGGGCTATCAATATATTCTACTCGCAGTGGAATATGTATCCCTTTGGGTAGAGGCGGTTCCTTCCCAAACAAATGATGCTCAAGTTGTGATGCGGTTCCTCAAGAAAAATATATTTACTCGATTCGGCACTCCAAGAGCTTTAATTAGTGATGGAGGGTCGCATTTGGTAAATAAATTGATGAGCAACTTGTTGGCAAAATATGGGGTGAAACATAAAGTTGCATTGGCATACCATCCACAAGCCAATGGGCAAGCAGAAGTGGCCAACCGGGAGATCAAACAAATCCTTGAAAAAACAGTAAACATCAACCGAAAGGATTGGGCATTAAAATTAGATGATGCTCTATGGGCATACCGGACTGCATATAAGACACCGTTGGGCACATCCCCATACCAACTTATTTTTGGGAAATCATGCCACTTGCCGGTAGAGTTGGAACACAAAGCAATTTGGGCAGTCAAGAAACTAAATATGGATTTTCAAAAGGCCGGTGAAGAGAGGTTGCTCCATTTAAATGAGATGGAAGAATTTTGGGATGAAGATTACGAGAACTCCGAATTTATAAAGAAAGAACCAAGAGATGGCACGACAAAATGATCAAGAAACGAGAGTTTTTACCAGGGGAATCAGTCCTCTTGTATAATTCACGCCTTAAATGTTTCCCTGGAAAACTCAAGTCTAGGTGGTCGGGGCCATTCGTGATAAAGAAGTATTGAATCCTCCCGGAGTCGTGGAATTGTTAACAAAAGACGGTGAGACTTTCATGGTAAACGGCCAGAGGATTAAACATTACTTCCACCGAGGTAACCAAGAGGAGGTGACATCCATCACCTTGCGAGACCCGTGACGGAACGATAACAGGCGTCAAGCTAAAAACGTTAAATATAGCGCTTGTTGGGAGGCAACCCAACGGTTTTTGGTGTGGATTTCAATTTTTGTGTGTGTGTTTTGTTTCAATTTTGTGTGTTTTGTGTGAAAAAAATAAAATTAGACGATGATTTAAAGAAGAGAAATCAAGGATACTACCTGAGTATTGCTGCCCAGGGACGCACGGGTAACCCGCGCTTATGCACACCACTCGTGCGCCCCTGGAAAGGGGGACAAATAATGCTACGGCAATACGCACGGGCAGTCCGTGCGTTGACGCACGGCCCGTGCGTCCCTGGAGGAAATTTTTTGCCCTTACGGCATGACGTACGGGTAACAATTGCGTCCATGCATGGCCCGTGCGTCACCCCGATGAGTGTTTAAAGAGTCTGGCAGACTCTATTTTTTCAAAACACTCCTACTCATTCAAACGTCAGAAACAATCGCCCCTCTTCCCACATTGTTTCAAACTCCTAATTCCCTTCAATAATTGTTCACATAATCATATTCTTATCATCATTCATTCGCAAATTGCATCAAATTCGTGGTTGAATTGGCGAATTGGGTGAAAGGCACCTAGGGTTCCAATTTTTCTCCTTTTGTGAAATTTCGAGAATTTCGGTAAGAATTTCGTTTTTTCTTGTGAATTTCTTGAGAATTACATGTTAGGGATTATATTGGGTGCTTGTGTTGGTATTTTTGCTATGTTTTGGATGAATTCTTCTTTAGGGCAAATTATCAAACACCTTGTACATGTGAATTGAGACATATTTGGGGGAATTGATGATGAATTGGGCATGAGCTATAATTGCTAGGGCTTTTAGATAATGATTCTCTATATTTGCAATATTAGTTGATTGCTTGGAGCACAATTGATCGGTTAAATTGACATATGAGAACTGTTATGCCCTATGTGACTTGTTTGCCTACATTCATCTTCCTTGTGATTGTATTTGGTTTGTTTTGGGTTGCTAATACATGTTATTCCAGGTACTCATTCACAAGTAATGGCGAATCGACAAAACCCTCAAGGACGGAGACGACGACCCCAGGCAGAACCACCACAGGAAATACAACCTGATAGCCCGGTGGCCTTTGGAGTCATCTTGACAAATGCGGATGCTTTAGAGCGTTGGAATAAGCTCGTCGTCCGACCAATGGGTCCCTTAAAATACGCCGATGATGACTGTACCCAATTTCTTGGGATACACGAGGATGTGTGGAAATTATTTGAAAGGGTCGGTTGGACAACTTTTATAAGGAGAAGATGGCCAAGTTACAAGAAATTCAAGCTCGAATTTTTGAGCACAGTGAAGATGATTAAATATATAGGTGGCGAGGTCATTGGGGTAACTTTTCAGTTGGGGAATGTGGAGCGACAATTATCCACAGCACAGTTGAACGCCATATTTGAAGTCCCCACAGACGCGCCTTTCCGACCAGCATATCGATATAACCAAATCGATTTTTGGCGCCTCCCAGTCCAAACACCAGAAACGGGGCCTATGCAATACGAAGCCCGCACTGCAAAATCTTCTTGGATCCGGAATCCGGTGTTCCGGTATATACAGCGGGTTACGTTAGCCTCGGTCTTCGTGAGGGAAAATATTGGGAGAATGACGGTCAGAGAATTATATTTAATATGGTGTATGTTGACGAGTACACCCTACAACACGGCCGCGTACTTCATTGAGCAAGTAGATCATCTAGCAAAGCGGGGAGGTGGTGCTATTTCTATAGGGGGTCTGATTACCCCTATTGCCCGATATTTCAACATCGAATTTAGAGGCCTGGAGCCTATACCGGGCAGCACTCGGGTTAATTTGGCATCTCTGCACCACATGAGGTTTATCGCGAATGAAGACAATATGCTGGTTCTTCTACAGAAGAAAGGTGCCTCCTTTCCATTACCTAACCCGACGTACACCACTGTCGATACTCTGGCGGACACAACAAACTTCCTAATGAACTCGGAAGCGCATAACAGAATTATGGAAGCTATAGGTGCGAGGAAGAGGCGCCGAGTTCACGGCTTCCCGGATGTGGATGATATGGTCGCGGAGGAAGATGAGCTACATAGAAGAGAAATGGGGGTGGAACCTTATCACCCTCAACTTGGATATGACATTCCCGAGTCCTCTCACGGAGGCGATTACCCCCGGCGCTCACATAGCAGGGATCGTCCCAGTACCTCTCATGGTGGCGAGCCCCAACGCGGCAATGACTTTGAGGATATGCTATATGCCTTTGGGGAGGACTTGCGTCGTCAAGGAGACGAGTTGAGGCAACAGGGGGAGGATTGAGGCGGCATCAGGCTGATTTCCTCACATTCCGGGAGGACTATGATGGGAGGTCCTTGGAGCTCGAACAACGATATTTGGTCTAAGAACAGAGGTATGCGGTTCAGGAGGGAGGGAGATGGAGACGTGGCAAATAATCCAACAGATACAAATGTCGCATATTTCACAAGGCCATTTTCCACCGCCACCTCCGCAGTGATTCAGGTATATCTCCACTTTTCACTATTGAAATTCTATCTTTACCCTCTCGAGAAAAAAATATAATTTCATTCAAGTTTGGGGGGGAAAGGTAGTATTTTAATATATGAAAAGTGTGGATAGAAAAAAAAATCTTGCAATTTTTGTGTGTTTTTGTGCGTTTTCATATAGTTGCATATAGAGCATTCTAGGTTGCATTGCATTAGAAGCACGTTTAATGTTTTCATAGATGTTAGGGAGTGAGTTGACCGGGCTTGATGCAACTTGTTGTTTGTGTGATTGATTGGAAATTTGTATTGTTGAGATTGGATGTTGGGTATGAGTTGATTGAGCCTTGAATAGATAATAATGAGCATGTTGATATGGAAAACTTGGTTTGATGCTTTGAATTACATATTTACAAGCCTGTGAGCTTTTGAGCCTTTACTGCTTATATCTTTTGCAGTCTTGTTGTGATTTGAGTGTATCATTCATGTTGTTAGAACTCTAGAACTTGCTCGGGTATCTCTGTCAAGGCCACATGTGTATGCGAATTGTGAATGTGATTAAAGGCCATCTTTGCTAGCCTTTCAAGCCTTTTGCTTACCTGAAAATGTTCAAATTCATAGTTAGCCAAGTTGAGCCTATTGCCTATTTCTTTGATAACCACAAAATTTAAGCCTTGAACTTGATATATTCGTCACCCTAAACTCGAGTGTATAGTGTTGAGTAAAGGGAATGAATGAGGTTGAATGAGTGGAAATTGAAAAAAAAAACGGGATAATTGGGCATATTTGGTTAATTGGAACAAAAAGAGGAAGAAAAGGAGTTGAAAAGAAGTGTTGAAAATTCACAAAAGAATAAAAAAAAAATGGTGTTATAATGTGAATTTTCATCTAAACGAACTTGGGGGGGCGAAGGATTGTAATTTGAGGCGATTCTCAAAAGAAAGAAAGGAGATGGAAATAAGTAAAGTTCATAAGAATAAGGGGTGATTGGAGTAGCATATGGGATTATAATTTAGATGATTGATATGCTCACCGGTCTATATGCTCGAGTTTGAGTCACTTTATCCAAAATTTCCTACCCTAACCAAAGAGCCTTCATTACAACCAAATGAGAAAGTCCTTTTTGATTCACAAATTGCATACATTCTAGTGGCGGAGATATGAGACGAATTGCAAGCCTATGGTAATTTTGCGACATTGAAGTGATTTGAGCGTAAACACGTCCTATATCCTCGTGAGATGAGAGTATACACTTAACTTTGAGAGTTGTAATTCAGAGCATTTCACCATGTTTTGTTTGATACGTGCCCTTTGAGTAGATATTTGAGGCTTGATTGGTTTGTTGCTTGACATTCACGATGAACAATATGAATTTCTTTTTGGTCTCTTTATGTGCGCTATCATTCTTATCTCCCTGTTGTGTTTTATCTTGTTCTAAGAAAATTGTTGATCGGGACGGTCAACAGTTTAAGTTTGGGGGATTTTGATAGGTGTGAGTTTTGCATGTATTTTGGGGCGTATTTATGGCTAAAATGGCGATTAAATGTGTATAAACTCATATAAATTGGTTCATATTCGTTCTTTGTGGGAAAGATATTATGCTTTGCTCGTTTTGTAGGAATTTAATGATAATTGAAGTAATTTGGAGACAAATACGAGCATTGCGGAGAAGAAATACCACAAACGAGGCAAAATAGAAGACGCACGGGTAGGGCGCGCGCCTGAGCACCACCCGTGCGCCCCTGGGAAAAGAATTTTGAGGGTTCGACAATGCGCACGGGTAGCCCGTGCGTACACGCACCACCCGTGCGCCACTGAAGAATTGGAAGTCTCCTACGGCAATGCGCACGGTTTACCCGTGCGTCGACACATGGCCCGTGCGCTGGTTGGTGAAAAGGAGAGTTCGCCTACGGTATGACGCACGGGTAACCCGTGTGTCCACGCACGGCCCATGCGTCCCTGCTGTACTGCAGTATTTTGACAGCAAATGCCCTAGACTTTTGAGGAGGTATATAAGCACTTTTTGGGGCGCACACCAAGGCATATTCTGACATTTTGGGATTTAGCAAAAAGATAATTTCCAGCAAAAAGACAATTTCCCTTCAGCAAAAAGACAATTTCTTGCAGCACCTAACACGGGCTGGGCGTGTGCTAGGCGCACGGCCCGTGCGTCTATACGGGAAAATTTTCCACGAGAGAATTGGAGAGATCGATCAAGGAAACAACAACATGCTTGAGGATTGAAGATAGATCGAGAGATCATCGACGTCCCCGAGTCTTCGCATTCCATAGTATCTTTATTTTTGATTAGTTAGACATGAACATGGTTAATTTGTCTATGAATTATTTGTTTTCTATGTCTGGCTAAGCATCTTGTGATTCCCTGGTTTGTGAGTAGGTTAATGAATACTTTTATTTGATGATTAATTGCAATTGAAGTTATTGTGTTTCAACCCTATTCGAGTAATTTGTTTTAATTCTTGTTTTATCAAAGATCTATTGGTTTAACTTATTTGATGTATTGATTCATAATTCGAAAAGATCACTTTCAATACTAGATCTGTGAGTACTTGACATGAATATTTGCAAGATTGAGAAGTCTGTGAATATTTGAGAGGATATTTAATCTTTTGTGCTTTTGGGAGTTGGATATCTCATGTTGAGTAGAGATGCTAGCATAGATATTCCAATCAACGTTTTTACATGCATCTCGAGAGAGAGGGTAAATTAGTTTTGTGATTGTTCTATCGGGAAGAATACGTATAACTTTGGTTTGATTGATCTGATAATAAAAGGGGATATTAACTGAAACCATAACCCAGGAATCCATTCATCTTCTTGATCTTTCAATCACTCTTTACTTTGTTTATTTTAGGATTAATTCTTGTCTTAGTTTTACAAAACCAATTCACTAACTTTCGATCGTCTGGATAAAAATAAGGCTATTATAATCCCAGTACTTAGTACAATAATTTATTAGTCCCTGTGGATTCGACCTTGCTAACCCTATTCTATAAACTGCACCGTAAACTTGTGGTGAAGCTAAAAAATAAAGCGAACAAGTTTTTGGCGCCGTTGCCGAGGAATAATTAAATTTTTAGTACTAATATTGTGATAAATAGAATTATTTTTAATTTAGACACTTTATCTTTTATTATTTTGTTGTTTAATTTTACTTCTATTGTGTTTGACTTGTTTTCTTTAGTTGGTTCAGGTAGTGCATGAACACTCGCTCGAAGCAAGGATAATTAACATCGTTCATACCGGAGGTTGAGGCTTTTGCTAGGCGAAATAATGCGGCTACTAAACGGGCAGAAAGACAGTAAGAACATGCTATGGCAGACGTAGAAGATAACAACGGAGGCAATAACAGGGTCGACAATGGAGGTAACAACCGGGCCGATAGGGTCAACGTTGAGTTACCAGTACTAGAGGTACCGATAGTCCAGTAGCAAGCAATTCTCGATTACTTTCGCCCACAGACCAATCGCAACTATGGTGGAATTGCCATTGTCCCAATCAATGCGAATAACTTTGGTGAAAAGCCAAGATCGATCTCGATGGTGCAGCAGAATCAGTTTGGGGGTTTCCCGTCTGAGGATCCCAATTCTCATCTTGCGAACTTCATATAGATTCGCAATACAATCAAGATGAATGGGGTGACTAATTCCCTTTCTCTTTAAGGGATAAGGCTAGAAACTGGCTAGGCACCCTAACTCAGGGGAGTGTGAACAACTGGGATGAGCTGAGTCATTGATTTTTGTTTAAATACTTCCCACCAAGTAAGATACTACAGCTCAAAAGTGAGATCACGCAGTTCAGGAAGTTTGACTCTGAGCCCTTGTATGAGGCCTGGGAGAGATTCCGGGATTTATTGAGGAGGTGCCCGCAACACGGATTTCCTGAGGATCAACAGCTCTACTTCTTTTACAGTGGGTTGATGGGACAGACTAGGTCGTTGGTAGATGCAACAGCAGGAGGTGCGTCACTTGCAAGGTTCCCAGAGGATGCATTCAACTTATTGGAGGATATGGCCATGAATAGCTATCAGTGGCCCTCCGAGAGGACTAATGTGAAAAGGGTAGCCGGAGTTACTCATTCGGACCCAATTAAGGAGTTGACAGCTCAGGTGAGTGCAGTGACAAATCAATTGAGTGCATTGACAAAGGTGACTGATGGAACCGCGGGTGCAAGTAATGGGGGAGTTCCTCTAGATCTGATGGAGTAAGCAAATTTTGTTAATAACCGGAATTTCAACAATTTCTGGAACAATCAGACTCCCACTAATTACCATCCGGGTTTGAGGAACCATGAGAACTTCTCCTACGCAAATACGAAGAATGTGATGCAACCACCACCTGGGTTTAATGTCACAAACGGTGTTATAAATGCTGAGGCTAAGCCAACTATGAAGGATATTTTCACCTCGTTTATGAATGAGACAAAGAACCGAGTCAATAAGGATGAGGCGAAGCTAGATAAAATCAAAAATCATGTCACACGGTTGGCCAACACTATGGGGTCCCAAATGAAAAATCTCGAAACCCAAATTGGCCAATTAGCTACGATTATTGGTGGGCAGCATCAGAAAGGCCAATTTTTGAGGAACACTGAGGTTAATCCAAAGGAGCAGTGTAAATCCATTCGTCTAAGGAGTGGAACGGAATACGAGGGGCCAAAAATACCAGAAAATACTGAACAAATGCAGAGACACACGGCTCGTGCGCCACCGCATGACCAGGTCGTGCGTCCTTCAGAGGCGGCGACTGTTGTTCCGGGAGACACGGAAACTGAAGCAAATGGCGATGTTGAGGCCGAGGAAGGAGTTGAGGATCATTTTGCTAAACAAAAAGGGGCTGAGAAGCTTAAATCTTCCTCTAACCCTGATATTTATATACTTAATATTCCCCTTCCTTTTCCCCAACATTTTCAAAAGAAAAAGCTAGATGCGCAATTTGGAAATTTTTTGGATATATTTAATAAATTGCATATTAACATTCCTTTTGCAGGAGCATTGGAGCAGATGCCCAATTACGCTAAATTTGAAGGATGTTATGTCAAAAAAGAGAAAGATGACTGGTTTCGAGACAGTCAATCTGACTGAAGAATGCAGGGCGATAATTCAGAGTAAACTACCACAGAAATTAAAAGATCCGGGGAGTTTCACTATCCCTTGTGTTATTGGTGATGTTTTCTTTAAGAAAGCACTTTGTGATTTAGGAGCAAGTATTAACTTGATGCCCTTGTCCATTTTCAGGCAACTTGGATTGGGAGAGGTGAAGCCATCTACGGTCACCTTACAACTTGCGGACCGATCACTCACGTATCCGAAGGGAATCATCGAGGATGTGCTTGTCAAGGTTGATAAAGTCATATTCCCTGTGGATTTTTTGGTGCTGGATATGGAGGAGGACAAAGACGCCCCTTTGATACTTGGGCGTCCATTCCTAGCTACTGGGAAGGCCTTGATAGATGTGCAAAAGGGAGAACTCACATTACGGGTTAATGATGAACATGTTTTATTTACTATCTATAAGGCACTACAATTTCATGATGGAGTTGAACGTTGTAGTTTCATAGACGTAGTTGAGTCTTGCATTGATGAATATGCGGATCATACATTGTTTAAGGATGATTTAGAGTTTGGTTTGCCACATTCGTGTTCAACATCAAACATGATGATTGATTTTGATAACCAAGACTTGTATGACTGTGTTTGTGCTTTAGATAATATGCAGGAGCTACCGAGAAGCGCGAGAGGCGCGCAAACGCAGAAAAACATGTGGGAGTCTATTCTGCAGGGATGCACGACCCGTGCTACAGAGCACGACCAGGTCATGCTCATGGTCGAAGAAAACAATGAGAAACCTGAAGAGCGCATGGCCCGTGCGTCTGAGCACGGGCAGCCCGTGCGTGGGGTCAAAGAAAAGGCATCATCACCTGAAGAGCGCACGGCCCATGCACTTGAGCACGAGCAGCCCGTGCGTCAACCCGAAGACCCAATTTTGAACCCAGAACTCAAGCCATTCCCCGAGCATCTCAACTACGCATTCCTTGGAGAAAATAACACGAATTCATCCCTTTTAACCTCAGTTCAACTTGATAAACTACTTAGGGTATTAAGAAAACATAAGTCTACGATAGGTTGCTCAATTTCTGATTTAAAAGGCATAAGTCCATCGATTGTAATGCATAAAATTAGAATGGAAGATGTCTATAAACCTTCTGTGCAGAATCAAAGAAGATTGAACCCTGTAATGCAAGAGGTCGTTAGAAAAGAGTTTTTAAAATGGTTAGATGATGGGATCTATATATACTATTTCTGATAGTTCTTGGGTAAGTCCGGTACAAGTGGTACCAAAGAAAGGGGGGATGACTGTACCAAACAAAAGTGATGAGCTTATTGCAACTAGAATAGTTACTGGGTGGCGTATTTGCATTGATTATAGGAAGTTGAATGATGCTACTCGTAAAGATCACTTTCCCCTTTCCTTTATTGATATGATGTTAGATTGCTTGGTGGGATATGATTATTATTGTTTTCTCGATGGTTATTCCGGGTATAACCAGATCATGATTGCCCCGGAAGACCAAGAGAAGACGACATTTACATGCCCCTATGGTACGTTTGCATTTCGCAGAATGCCATTCCGACTATGTAATGCACACGCAACTTTTCAGCGATGCATGATGGCTATCTTTCATGATTTTATTGAGAAAATAATGGAGGTTTTTGTGGGTGATTTTTCTATTTTAGGAGATTCATTTGATCATTGCTTGGATAATCTTTCTCTAGTGTTGCAGAGATGCCATTTTATGGTACAAGATGGCATTGTACTAGGCCACCGGGTTTCCTATGCAGGTTTAGAAGTGAACGAAGCGAAGATTGTTGCAATTGAGAAACTCCCACCTCCAACAAACGAAAGGCCATTAGAAGCTTTTTGTGGCACGCCGAATTCTACAGAAGGTTCATTCGTGAGTTTTCAAAAATCACTAAACCTTTGAGTCAGTTATTAGAAAAAGATATTGCTTTCAATTTTTCCGATGATTATTTGCAGGCATTTGAGATTCTGAAGAAGGCTTTGGTGACATCACCAATTCTTGTAGTTTCGGATTGGAGTCAGCCCTTCGAGTTGATGTGTGATGCCAGTGACTTTGTGTTCGCCTTATTTTTAGCTTCACCGCAAGTATACGGTGTAGTTTATAGAATAGGGTAAGCAAGGTCGTATCCACGGAGACTAATAAATTAATGCGCTAAGTATTGAACTAAGATAGCCTTATTTTTATTTAGACGATCAAAATTGAATGATTGTTGTGGAAGAAAAGACAAGAATAACCACAAAAACACAAGATGAAAATAATAGTGAAATTATCAAGGGAAATGAAATGGATTCCCGGGTTATGGTTTCAATTAATATTCCTCTTGTTTTACGATTTAATCAAAACCAAAGTTATTATCAATACACCTATAAGACGATCACAGTGGTTTTTTATCCTCCATCTCGAGATGTATATAAAGTGTAGATTGAAATATCTATGCTAGTATCTCTACTCAACATAAGATACACAACTCCCAAATGCACAAAAGATCATATATCCTCACAAATATTCACAAACCTCTCGATTATGCAAATATTCATTTCAAGTGCTCAAGATCTAATATTGAAACTCATCTCTCGAATTATGAATCCATATATCAAACATGCTAAATCATTGGCCAAATGATAAAACAAGAATAAGAAAAAGTACTCAAATAGGCTTCAAGACAATAACTTCAATTAAGATTAAAACATTCAACAAGAGTTCAATTAATCTACTTCCAAAACCCGGAAATCACAAGAAGTTTAGCTACTCATTACAAATAAACAACCCATAGACAAATTGTTCATGTTCATGACAAGCTAAAATGAAAGATTAAAGCACAAAGAATGAGAAAACTTAGGGAAATGGATAATCTCTCGATTGATCTTCAATCCTCAAGCTTCGATTCGACCCGATTCTTCCCTTGGTTCTTCCTTGATGAAGTTGATGTATTTCTTGTGTTCTTGGGTGTATTCCCACCTTTCCTTCATGCCCTAGTTCAAGCCTTCCATGTATATATTTATAGTACCCCCGTTTTTTAGATCTGAAAATCGGACTTTTATTGTTTTATCCGCCCACGGCGCGCAAAGACTCAAATGGGCTGCAGCACAAGCACATATATCCCTAAGCGCTGCAGCTATTTCCAAAATTTGGCCACTGCCCAGATTTTCGCCTCCGCGCTGCAGCGCCATCCAAACGTCCGAATTCGGTTTTGAGTCCTTCATCAAAGTTGTATCCCTATCTCTTAGCTTTCTATAGCCACTTGAATCACCTCAATATCAATTTTGTAGAGAGAGTTATGGCCAAAATACTAAACCCTGCCAGTGATGGAAATTTCAAACGCATTTGGACGTTTCTTCAAATCAATCTCTCGTTGTTTGATCGTTCATACTTTTTTTGATACATGATTCATTAATATGACTATAAACTCAATATAATTGGCTCTCAACATGGCTTGGCTACTCAAATGACTCAAAATACTAAAAAACAACACAATACTCAAGTCTAGGAAGCCCAAATCATTGGTATAAAACCAAGTGAACAAATACCCCCAAACTTAAATTGTTGGCCGTCCCGGTCAACACTTTTAAAAACAAGAAAAAACATGAATGGGTGTAATGAAAAGTTGAACGCACAACAACTCCATAAAAATTTGTATTGTTCATCGTAGGTATCAAGCAATGAATTAGCCAAGCCTCAAACATCTAACATAGAGCACATATTAAAGAAACCATGGTAAATGCTAAGAATTACACCTCACAAAGATCAAGTGTATACTCTCATCTCGAATGAATATAGGACGTGTTTACGCTCAATTCAATTCAATATTGCAGAATTACCATAGGCTTGCAAATCATCTCATATCTCCGCCACTAGGATGTATGCAAAATTGTGAATCAAAAAGGACTTTTTCCCTTTGGTTGTAATGAAGGATTTTTGGTTAGGGTAGGAAAATATAAATAGAGTGACTCAAACTCAATCGTATAGATCGGTGAGCAAATAAATCATCTATATTAAAGCTCAATATGCTACTCAAATCATCTCTCATTTTCACCAACTCTTCTTATCTCCATCCCCTTTCTTTTGTAAAAACCATTCACATTACAATTCTTAACCTCCAAGTTCATTCAAAGAAAACTCATTCGTAAAGCCGATTTTTTTTCCCGACATTTATATGAGTTTTCAATATTTCATTTCTTCCTCTTTTGTTCCCATCAACCAACTCTAACACCACCTTCTAACATTTTGATTTCACACATTCACTATTATTCAATCCCTTTACTCAATGCTATACGCTCAAGTGTTGGGTAAAAGATTTATCAAGTTAAGGCTTGAATTGTGGCTATAAAAAATTAGGCAATAGGCTCAAGTTGGCTAACTAGGGATTTCAATATCATCATTAGGTAAGCAAAAGGCTTGAAGGGCTAACAAAAATGGCCTTTGATCATTTTCACAATTCGCATACAACATGTGACCTTGACAGAGATACCAGACCAAGTTCTAGAATTCTAACAACATGAATGATACACTCAAATCAACAACAAGACTGCATATGATGAAAACAGTAAAGGCACAAAAGCTCACAGGCTTGGAAATACGTAATTCAAAGCATCAAACCATGTTCTCAATATCCACATGCTCAATATCATCTACTAATGGCTGAATCAACTCAAACTCAACACCCAATCAAAACAATACAAATTTTCCAAAAATGCAGCACGAGTCGCAATCAAGAGATCAACTCACTCCCTAAAATCTATGAAATCAATAAACATGCTAAAACTGTAAACTGCTACTAATGCAAATGCAACTTAAAATGCTCTATATGCAACTATATGAAAACACACAAACAAATGCAATTTTTTTTTTACACACTTCAAATCAAAATACTCACACATTTCAAATCAAAATACTAACTCTCCCCCCAAACTTGAATGAAATTATATCGAAACAAGGGAAAAGATAGAATTTCAAGAAAGAAAAATGTGAAGTTACCATTGGGTTGCCTCCCAACAAACGCTAGATTTACCGTCTATAGCTCGACGTATGAATTGGTGCCTCCCTTGAATGCATATATTAGCTGCTTTGGGTCATGGTCAAGTGCCATATTTGCCTTACTTGCACCTAATAATGCATACTTGGGGTGTCCAAACAAGGATTTGAGTCCTGGCGTAGGAATATACTGATATGGTTTGCGTTTATGTTGTTCGTTTGCATATGTATGATCAGTGTTTTTCTCGTTCTGGAACAACTTTCTTATAATATCTCGCACGAACTGTTCATTCGTACATGCTTGGGTTGTGTGTTCCTTGTCCTGTTTTTGTTCCTCTTCGGCGCCACATTCTATTTGACCGTGCATAGACATACAATCTCTGTGTGGTTCTGAACTTTTTTGCTCTTCCAGGATCTTCAACTCCTCGTATTCGGTATCATTCCTTCGATGAATGACACTATATTGTTCCTTTGAGTTGACTTCGGTGGTGCTCAAAAACTGGCTCTTTTGTTGTTGCCCACCAACAATTGTAACTAATTGGCCCATTTGAGTCTCGAGATTTTTCAATTGTGAATCCATAGTATTGGCCAATTGTGTCAATTGCAACTTCATCTTGTCTATCTTTGCTTCGTTCTTGGTAAAGCTATTTCTCATTTCCCTCATGAATAAATTTATTTGACTCATGAATGAAGTCGTTTGATTCATGAATGAAATGAGGGCGTCTTCCAAAGATGGTTTTGCCTCAGATCGGTAAACCCATTTATTACATTGAAGCTTGATGGTGGTGGAATCACATTCTCCGTATTAGCATATGAAAAATCTTCGTAATTCCTCCAATCTGAACAATTGTGTGTTGGAGTAGGATTATTCCAATAACTGTAGAAATTCGATTATTGAAATAATTGACTTCTTCCATCCGAACGGGTGCACCTATACCAATTCAAAGAAACAAATCAAGCATTGTAGAAGTAGAATTTACAAAAGAAAAATGAAATAAAATAAAAAATGTCTACATTAAGAATAATTCTATCTATCACAATATTAGCACCAAAAATTGTATTAGCCCAAGAACGGCGCCAAAAACTTGTTCGCCTTATTTTTAGCTTCACCGCAAAGTGTACGGTGTAGTTTATAGAATAGGGTAAGCAAGGTCGTATCCACGGAGACTAATAAATTAATGCGCTAAGTATTGAACTAAGATAGCCTTATTTTTATTTAGACGATCAAAATGAATGATTGTTGTGGAAGAAAAGACAAGAATAACCACAAAAACACAAGATGAAAATAATAGTGGAATTATCAAGGAAATGAAATGGATTCCGGGTTATGGTTTCAATTAATATTCCTCTTGTTTTACGATTTAATCAAAGCCAAAGTTATTATCAATACACATATAAGACGATCACAGCGGTATTTTATCCTCCATCTCGAGATGTATATAAAGTGTAGATTGAAATATCTATGCTAGTATCTCTACTCAACATAAGATACACAACTCCCAAATGCACAAAAGATCATATATCCTCACAAATATTCACAAACCTCTCGATTATGCAAATATTCATTTCAAGTACTCAAGATCTAATATTGAAACTCATCTCTCGAATTATGAATCAATATATCAAACATGCTAAATCATTGGCCAAATGATAAAACAAGAATAAGAAAAAGTACTCAAATAGGCTTCAAGACAATAACTTCAATTAAGATTAAAACATTCAACAAGAGTTCAATTAATCTACTTCCAAAACCCGGAAATCACAAGAAGTTTAGCTACTCATTACAAATAAACAACCCATAGACAAATTGTTCATGTTCATGACAAGCTAAAATGAAAGATTAAAGCACAAAGAATGAGAAAACTTAGGGAAATGGATAATCTCTCGATTGATCTTCAATCCTCAAGCTTCGATTCGACCCGATTCTTCCCTTGGTTCTTCCTTGATGAAGTTGATGTATTTCTTGTGTTCTTGGGTGTATTCCCAGCCTTTCCTTCATGCCCTAGTTCAAGCCTTCCATGTATATATTTATAGTACCCCTGTTTTTAGATCGAAAATCGGACTTTTATTATTTTATCCGCCCCGCGCGCAAAGACTCAAAAATGGCGCTGCAGCGCACAAGACATAATACACCCTGCTGCAAGGCTGGTCTTAAGCGCAGCCGCTCATCCAAAATTTGGCCACCGCCTTGCCATTTTCGCCTCCGCGCTGCAGCACCATCCAAACGTCAATTCGGTTTTGAGTCCTTCATCAAAGTTGTATCCCTATCTCTTAGCTTTCTATAGCCACTTGAATCACCTCAATATCAATTTTGTAGAGAGAGTTATGGCCAAAATACTAAACCCCGCCAAATGATGGAAATTTCAAACGCATTTGGACGTTTCTTCAAATCAATCTCTCGTTGTTTGATCGTTCATACTTCTTTTGATACATGATTCATTAATATGACTATAAACTCAATATAATTGGCTCTCAACATGGCTTGGCTACTCAAATGACTCAAAATACTCAAAAACAACACAATACTCAAGTCTAGGAAGCCCAAATCATTGGTATAAAACCAAGTGAACACTTTGCAGAAGAGGTTGTTTTGGGTCAGAAAAGAGACAAGCTATTCAGAGCTATTTACTATGCGAGCAGAACATTAGACATCGCCCAACAAAACTATACCACAACTGAGAAGGAAATGCTGGCAATTGTGTTTGCATTCGATAAGTTCCGATCTTACTTGATTGGAACTAAGACGATAGTCCACACAGACCACGCGGCAATCAAATATCTATTCGACAAGAAGGATGCCAAACCGAGACTGATTCGGTGGATCCTTTTGTTGCAGGAATTTGATGTGGAATTTCGAGATAGGAAGGGTTGTGAGAACGTGGTAGAAAACCACTTGTCCAGGTTAGAGTACAAGAAAGATGTGAAAGAAGGCACAGAGGCGATTAAGAATGAATTCCCCGATGAACAACTTTTAATGTTAGAGGCTAAATTCCCATGGTATGCAGATTTTGTGAATTATTTGGTTGTAGGAGTCATGCCTCTGGATTTATCCTCCTATCAAAAGAAGAAGTTCCTTCATGATGTCAAGTTCTACATGTGGGACGATCCCTTGCTCTTTAGGAGGTGCACAGACACTATCATCCGACGATGTGTGCCTCAAGAAGAGTGAGAGGGAGTTCTGCAACAATGCCATTCTTCACCTTTCGGGGGACACTTCGGTCCGACACGCATTGTGGCAAAGGTATTGCAAAGTGGTTTATACTGGCCTACTTTGTCTAATGATTGCTATTTATATGTGCAGCAGTGTGATAGGTGCCAGCGGATGGGGAACATCTCGAGACGACATGAGATGCCTACGACCAATGTGTTGGAAGTCGAGCTCTTTGATGTGTGGGGGATCGACTTTATGGGTCCCTTTCCATCTTCTTCGGGTTATCAGTACATTCTACTTGTAGTAGAGTACGTATCTCAATGGGTTGAGGGGATTCCGGCACAAACCAATGATGCGCGAGTAGTGCTAAAATTTTTAAAGAGAAATATATTCACTCGGTTTAGAACCCCGAGAGCTTTAATTAGCGATGGGGGGTCACACTTTGTGAATAAATTAATGAGCACTTTACTTGTGAAATACGGGGTCAAGCACAAGGTGGCATTAGCATATCATCCGCAAGCAAACGGGCAAGCAGAGGTAGCCTATCGCGAGATTAAGCAAATCTTGGAGAAGACAGTAAATATAAATCGCAAGGATTGGGCTATGAAGTTAGATGATGCGTTGTGGGCATATCGGACTGCGTACAAGACACCATTGGGCACATCGCCATATCAGCTAGTGTTGGGTTAATCATGCCATTTGCCAGTAGAATTAGAGCACAAGGCGTTTTGGGCTGTGAAGAAGTTAAATTTTGACTTCCAAGCAGCGGGTGAGAAGAGGCTCTTACATTTGAATGAGATGGAGGAGTTCTGGGATGAAGCCTATGAAAATTCCCGGATTTACAAGGAACGAACCAAAAGATGGCATGATCGAATGATAAAGAAGAGAGAGTTTTTACCGGGTGAACAAGTCCTTTTGTTTAACTCGCATCGTAAACTCTTTCCGGGAAAACTTAAGTCTCGATGGTCGGGACCGTTTGTGATAAAGAAGGTGTTAAATCCTCTGGGAATAGTGAAATTGTTGACCCGGGATGGGGAGACATTTATGGTGAATGGCCAGAGGATCAAGCACTATCTTCATAGAGACCAAAAGAAAAAGGTGACACGCCTCACTTTGCTGGAGCCGTGATCGAGCAAACAGGCGTCAAGCTATAGACGTTAAATTTAGCGCTTGTTGGGAGGCAACCCAACAGTTTGCTGTTTTATTTCTTCCCATGATTTTTTTAGTTTGTTTTCTCTTTTCTAAGTTAGGATTTCTATGCTTTCATAGGTTAGGATTTTTCTTGCTTTCCTTAAAAAAAAAAGAAAAAAAAGAAAGAAAATGGAAAAATCGGAGCTGAAGTGCGGTACCCAGCACGGGCAGGGCGTGCGCCATGCGCATGGCCTTTGTGGGCACCAGGAATTGGGATTGAAATTTCGGCACCCCACACGGGCAGCCCGTACGCTAGGCGCATGGCACATGCGTGTGTCGATTGAGACAGAGATAAGTCGCGCAGGGGTCTATTTTTTTCACAACTTTCTCACTCTCCCTCGCACGCAAGAACACCCACTCGAAGCCCTCTCAATTTTTTTGTAAATTCCACTTGGATTTCAACTACATATTCACCTCCCACACTACTCACACACAAATTACACTCTTAAAATTGCTTTGAAGTGAGGATTTGAGTAGAAGGAGCACCTAGGGTTGAATTTTCACCTCTTTCCGAATTTTTGAGATTTAAGGTATGAACTTCACTTTTTGTTTCGAATTTCTTGTAGATTATGGATTAGAGTTATTATATGGTGCATGTTTGATGAATTTTCCATGATTTAGCTTGATTTTTCTATTGCACATTTTATCGAACACCTTGTGGGTTGTTGAATTAGGATATTTGTGGTTGATTGTTTGATGAATTATACATGAGCTTGATTATTTAGGGTGTTAGTAACTAGGATTCTCTGCAATTACATTGTTATTTGGGCTTGTAAGCTTAATTGTTGATTAAATTGTAGGAATGAGACACTATGCCATATTTGATTTGTTGTATGAAATTCATCGCTTTATTGTTATACTTGGCACATACGTATTCTCACAATTGTTTTGCCAAGTACTAACTCGAACATATGGCTGAACAAAGGAACCGACAAGGTCGAGGTAGATGAGGATGGGGGGCCGCTGCCGCACGACAGACGCCACACCCAGACAGCCCCGAGGCCTATGGACTGCTTTTGACTGAGGACGATGAACTGGAGCGATGGAACAGGTTGATCACTCGTTCTTTCACGCCAACAAGATATGTCGACGACGACTGTACCCAAGCTCTTGAGAATACATGAGGAGGTTTGGCGGATGCTCGAATGAGTGGGATGGACCGCCTTCATGCAAGGGCGGTGGCCGACGTTTAAAACGCTAGCGCTCGAGTTCCTGAGCACCTTGGATATTACTGAGACGCGAGCAAATAATGAGCCCCAGGCAATCCGTTTTCGATTGGGCAACGTGTGGAGGCACGTCACTATCGCCCAACTCAACGAGATTTTTGGGGTATCGTCTAATGCCCCTTTTTGGCCCGCAGCGAATTATAGCCAGTATGATTTCTGGCGATTGTTGGTTTAGACACTAGAGACTGGCCCGATGCAATATGCGGCACGCACGTCAAAGACCTCATCACTCCAAAACCCCATCTTCCACTACATCCAAAAAGTAACGTCTCACTCCGTGTACGCTCGATACAACAATGAAGGTATGCAAGCTCGGGAGCTATACCTACTTTGGTGTATGCTCACCCGCACCCCTTACAACATGGCGGCTCACTTTGTGGAACACGCCCTGTTTGTTTCCAAGCAGGATGCAGGGACAATACTGATTGGGGGAATGCTAACCCCCATTGCTCGACATTTTGGCATCGACGTGAGAAGAATGGAGCCCATAGCGGGTAGTCGGAGCATAAACATGAATGCCCTTCGTACGATGAAAATAATAACAGACGAAGAGAACATCCTCTGTTTCCAACAAAGGGTTGGACCGGCCTTCCCACTTCCTAACTCGCAGCTCACAACTGTGGTGGACAATGAAATTAATTGGCTCATGAACTCTAAGGCACATATCAGAGTCATGGAAGGCCTGACTGCAAGGAAAAGGAGGAGGGTAGCTGGGTTGCCCGATGAGGAGGATTTGGCGATTGAGGCAAGGGAATATGATCAGCAAGAAAGGGGTTTCGAGCCAGGTTTCTAGTAGGGGGACTTTGAGCAAGGGTTTCCACAAGGTAGGGCCGACATTCCAGAGAGCTCCCACCAAGGTGAGGAGCATGGGGACGAGGATTATCGGGATAGACTCTATGCTCTTGAGGAGAGCATGCGGACAAAGACAGGACGATTTACGGCATCACCGGGATGATTTCCAGCAAGATCTTGGGATGATTTCAGGCATCACCAAGAGGAGTTCCGTGCTTTCCGCACAGAGCATGAGCAGAGGTATCAGGCCCAGGAGCAGCGGGAGTTGGAGATGTTGCAGACTATGCATCAGATACAAATGTGGCACATCTTCCAAGGCCACTTTCCGCCGCCACCCCCAGAGTGAGACAGGTCCATTTCTACACTTTTCTTTGAAATTCTATCTTCTCTTTTATGCGCTATAATTTCATTCAAGTTTGGGGAGAGAGGTAGTAATTTGATTAAAGGGTGTGGCATTTTTGCATTCATGTAGTTGCATTTAGAGCATATAGGTTGCATTGCATTAGATGTTTGTTTTTTATTATTAGCACGTTTATTGCTTTCTTAGTTGTTTAGGGAGTGAGTTGACCGCTATTGTGTGCTTGTTGTGATCTTGAGAGCATTTGTTGAATAGTTTATGTTGTTTTGAATTGGGTGTTGAGCGTGAGTTGACCGGGTTGAGAATAGATGATATGGAGCATGTGAATATTGAAATCATGGTTGATACTTGATATGCTTTGAATTACGCAATTGCAAGCCTATGAGCTTCTTGAGCCTTTATTGCTTTCATTAAATGCAGTCTCTTGTTTGTTGATTGAGTGTGTCATTCATATTGATATGAATTCTAGAACTTGCTCTGGTATCTCTGTTGAAGTCACATGTTGTATGCAATTTATGAAAATGATTTTAGGCCATTTTTGTTAAGCCTTTCAAGCCTTTTGCCTACCTAATGATATTTAATTTCCCTAGTTAGCCAATTTGAGCCTGTTGCCTGATTTTTTGGTAGCCACGTTTCAAGCCTTAACTTGATATATCTGTTACACTAAGCATGAGCATATAACATTGAGTAAGGGGATTGAATAAAGGTTGAATAGGAAGATACCGAGAATTTAGATAATGGTGTGCATGTTGGATGTGGGGATAAAAGAATAAAATGAGGAAAAAGGAGGATATACTCACAAAAGAGTCGGAAAAAAACATGGAAAAAAATCGAAAAAAAAAACGACTACATAAGTGAGTTGGCTGTAAATGAACATATAGGCTGAGAAGTATGATGAAAGGCGAAAGAAAGTGAATTGTATGAACAAAGGGGAAAAGAGAGGTGTGATATGAACATGAGGTGATTGGGGGAGCATGTTTGATTTGAATGAGTATAGTTGATTGAGAAAATGATGTGCTTACCAGTCTATACGCTTGAGTTTGAGTCACTTTCTCCATATTTTCCTACCTTAACCAAAGAGCCTTCATTACAACCGAAAGCAAAGTCCTTTCTGATTTATGAATTGCATACAATCGAGTGGCGGAGATATGAGACGATTTGCAAGCCTATGGTAATTTTTTAACATTGATATGATTTGAGCGAATAGATGTCCCTTATTATTCTAGAGAGGAGAGTATACATTTGATCCATGAGAGGCATGATTTGAAGTATTTGCCATGGTTTTTAATTGACTTGTGCTCTGTGTTAGATATTTGAAGCTTGGTTGATTTGTTGTTTGACGTCTATGGATAAACGACTTGAATTGTGATGCGTTATTCTTGATTTGCTTTTCATTTCTCCCATTTGTGTTTTGTCTAGTTTATAAAGCATTGACCGGGACTGTCAACAGTTTAAGTTTGGGAGTTTGTTTAGTGTGAGTTTTGCATGTATTTTAGGGCATATTTATGGCTATAATTGTTTATAAACATGCAATAACTCATATGAAATGGTATATATTCGCTCTTTGTGGAAAATGTATTACGCTTTGCTCGTTATGTTGGAATTTAACGATATTTCGAGTGATTTTGTGACAAATACGAGCATTGCGACCTAGAAGCATCAAGAATCGAGCGATTACACCCAATTAGAAGCCAATTATATTGAGTCTTGAGTCATAGTAATGATTCGTGTGTGAAAAGAAGCATGGATGATCAAACCACGACGGGATTTATCTCAAGGAACGTCCAAACACGTCTGGAATTTCCAACACTGGCAGGGTTTTGTATTTTGGCCATAACTCTCTCTACAAAATTGATATTAAGCTGATTCAAGTGGATAAGGAAAGCTAAGAGAGAGGGATACAACTCTTATGCAAACCCCATAAGCAAATTCGGATGTTTGGAGGACGCACGGGCTGGTCGTGCATGATGCGCACGACCCGTGCGTCCTTCAGTAAAACAACAATTTCATGCGGCACCTAGCATGGGCTGGGCATGCGCTAAGCACACGACCCGTGCGTCTGTGCCAGAAAATAGAGTTTGGCAGGTTTTGAACTAGGTTTTGACCCGAATAGAGTACAAATAGAGATGAGGTAGCCACAAACAAGGAGACGCTGACTTTTGCCCTAGAATACAGAGAAAAGAGCAATTTTCCACGAGAGAATTGGAGAGATCGATCAAGGAAACAACAACACGCTTGAGGATTGAAGATAGATCGAGAGATCATCGACGTCCCCGAGTCTTCGCATTCCATAGTATCTTTATTTTCGATTAGTTAGACATGAACATGGTTAATTTGCCTATGAATTATTTGTTTTCTATGCCTGGCTAAGCATCTTGTGATTCTCGGGTTTGGGAGTAGGATAATGGATACTTTTATTTGATGATTAATTGCAATTCAAGTAATTGTTTTCCAACCCTATTCAAGTACTTTGTTTTACTTCCTGTTTTATCAAAGAGATATTGGTTTAACTTGTTTGATCTATTGATTCATAATTCGAAAATATGAGTTTCAATACTAGATCTGTGAGTACTTGACATGAATATTTGCAAGATTGAGAAGTCTGTGAATATTTGTGAGGATATTTAATCTTTTCTGCTTTTGGGAGGTGGATATCTCATGTTCAGTAGAGATGCTAGCATAGATATTCCAATCAATGTTTTTACATGCATCTCGAGAGAGAGGGTAAATTACTTTTGTGATTGTTCTATAGGGAAGAATACGTATAACTTTGGTTTGATTGATCTGATAATAAAAGGGGATATTAACTGAAACCATAACCCAGGAATCCATTCATCTTCTTGATCTTTCAATCACTCTTTACTTTGTTTATTTTAGGATTAATTCTTGTCTTAGTTTTACAAAATCAATTCACTCATTTTCGATCGTCTGGATAAAAATAAGGCTATTATAATCCAGTACTTAGTACAATAATTTATTAGTCCTGTGGATTCGACCTTGCTAACTCTATTCTATAAACTGCACCGTACACTTGCGATGAAGCTAAAAAATAAGGCGAACATGTTAGCAAAGTCGAATCCACAGAGAATAATAAATTAATATACTAAGTATTGGGATTATAATAGTCTTATTTTTATCCAGACGATCGAAATTGAGTAATTGGTTTTGTTAATGCAAGACAAGAATTTATCATAAAAAGACAAAGTAAAGATTGATTGAAAGATCAAGGAGATGAATGGATTCCGTGGCTATGGTTTGATTAATATCCCCTTTTATTATCGATTAATCACAAGCAAAGTTATTATTATTCTTCCATATAAGACAATCACGAGCGAGATTTTACCCTCTCTCTCGAGATGTATGTAAAAATGTTGATTGGATTATCTATGCTAGCATCTCTACTCAACAAGAGATATCCAACTCCCAAAAACACAAAAGATTATAAATCCTCACAAATATTCACAGACTTCTCAATCTTGCAAATATTCATGTCAAGTACTCACATATCTAGTATTGAAACTCATCTCTCGAATTATGAACCAATACATCAAAACAAGTTAAACCAAAGTCCTTTTGATAAAACAAGAATTAAAACAAAGTACTCGAATAGGGTTTGAAAACCAGGGTTGTGCACGGGACTTGGAGATCACCGAAGCCGAACCGATATCCGGACCAAAAAATCTCCAAACCAAAAATATCCGTTGACTTTTTGACTTTCCCCGAACCGTACCGTCCCGAAAATATTTTTGGTACGGTTCTAGAGATTTTTCAAATACACGTACCGAGAACCGTACCGAATCATACCGAACCACTCCTAACCGAGGACCCGAAGCTAGAACCGATTTTAAATATTTTATATAAATACATATACATTATTTCCATTGTATTTATATTTTGATTTTGAATTAACTAAAAATTATTTATAATTAGATTGAATATAAAACATATTTCTAAAAAAAACATAATAATGCAACTATTGTGAATTTTAAAAATTTTTAATATTAATAATAGAGTAAATCATTTGAAATTATAATTAGTTAAATAATTAGTAAATTGCGCTTAAAAGAGAAACATGCTCTAAACAAGTAATAGTACCATATTATAACAATAAGAAATTATATTTTAATTTTTTTACCACATCACATAAATTATAAATATAATTTGATTGATTATATTAAGTTGTTAAGTAGGAGATATTGAGATTATAAATCTATATAAGTTTTTGTTTCATACTAATTTAACAGAATTATTAATTAATTATAATTGTTCTAAGTTAATAGAAGGACAATTGCGCAAATAATAGAATATTATTGTATTGTAGAGGTTATTAAGTTTAGAATTTAGGATTGTCTTACCTATTATGATTTTTGTTTTTATTTTGAAACTACACTAAAAGAGACTGGAATTATATCCGTTTGGTGATTTTTATATTGATTTTTTTAAATCTGTATATTTTATTTATGACTAATCTCCGAATCTCCGTCTCGAACCAAACCGAACTGTACCGTCCCATTAGAACTTAATCTTAAATCGAATCCGCATCGAACCGCACGAAAGTTTGGTACGGTTTAGGACAGAGATTTTTTTCTATGGTTCAGTTCTGGAGATTTTTTTTGAATATCCGAACTTCGGGATGGTTCTGGAGATTTTCAAATCTCCGAACCGTCTCGTCCTGTGCACACCCCTATTGAAAACAATAACTTCAATCGCAATTAATCATCAAACAAAAGTATCCATTAACCTAATCCCAAACCCAGGAATCACAAGATGTTTAGCCAGACATGGGAAATAAATAACTCATAGATAAATTATTCAAATTCATATCTAACTAATCGAAAGTAAATGATACGATGGAATGAGAAAACTCAGGGATGTCGATGATCTCTCGATCTATCTTCATTCCTCAAGTGCGTGGTTGTGACCTCGATCGATCTCTCCAATCCTTCGGTAGAAGGTTGCTCTTTTCTCTGTGCTCTAGGTCAAAAGTTAGTGTTTCCTCGTTTGTGGTCGCCTCGTCTCTATTTATACTCCGTTTGGGTCAAAACCTAATTAGAATCTGTCAAACTCTGTTTTCTTGCACGGACGCACGGGCCATGCGCCTAGTGCACGGTCAACCCGTGTGGGGTGCCGTAGGAACATTGACTCGTTGAGGACACGCATTGGCCGTGCGCTCAATGCACGACCAGCCCGCCCGTGCATTGTATGGCGCACGGGTCGTGTTATGGACGCACGCCCTGCTCGTGCGCACCTGTTGGAGCTTATATGTGTTTGTTTCTTTCCATTTCTCGCCCGGTTCATCTGACTTCCTCTCGATTCAACTCTAAACATCGTACGTTACTTCCAGTATTGGCGGTCCTTTACCGCAATGCTCCGAATTGTCGCCAAAATGCTACAAATATCAATAAATTCCTACAAAATGAGCAAAGCGTAATACCTTTTCCACTTTACAGAAATAAGCCCTTTTCACTCAAGTAATGCATGCATAACAACTAAT
The DNA here is from genome assembly GCA_016081115.2 of Rehmannia glutinosa. NCBI lineage: Eukaryota > Viridiplantae > Streptophyta > Magnoliopsida > Lamiales > Orobanchaceae > Rehmannia > Rehmannia glutinosa. The sequence goes on from CM071928.1 coordinate 10,384,558, forward strand.
TCTAACTACAATTAAGCCCAAAATACAAGCAAAACACATACCAATCATATAATCGGTGCAGAGCACATACACAGTCCCCACATGTTAATGAGCGTGATTCTCTCTCTCTCTCTCTCCATAACTAATTCCATATTAGACGGTCCCTACATGTTTTGATAGACAATTTTACCTTTATTGGGGATTTAATTAATTGGTTAATGTATTATTGTCCTATATTAATCTTAGCCTTTGATGTATATAGGGGATGGTTGAGATCAGTCCACACTGTCTCACCATAAAATGTAGTCTCATTGAATCCTCCCTCTATATTAGTATGTGTGTGTGTTTGTGTATATATATATATATATATATATATATATATATATATATATATATATGGATTTGTTCAAATAAGACCAATCCCTTTAGGTTAGTCCATGAGAATAATTATGGACTCTTGATTTAACAATTTAGATGGTGTAGATCATTTTAATTAATTTAGGCTTATGAGGGTATAATTGTACTTTTAAATATAACCAGTTTCTTTAATTGGACGGTTATTAGCTATTTTCTAGGAAAACAAAATCCTACCTTTTCAGTTGCCCGATTTTTAGGGAGAAAAAACTTATCAAATTTAATCTTTTCTTTTCAAAACTGATTCTTCTTTCCGCCGTATTGTGAACAGTCGTTCCTTTAAAAAAAAAAACTATTCTTCAGTCCTCCCCCAAATCCGTGTGAACCCGTCTATTATTTGTGAAGGAGAATTTTCGTTTACTCAAGTGTGACAAGTATGAAGATGTGCCTGTAAAGCTGGTGAGTTTTGTATTCTTAGTAATGTTTAAATGTATAGTTAGTTTAGTGGATTTGTTTATTTAGTTCGATGATTTGTATACTTGGGAATGTTTAAATGTATAGTTAGTTCAGTGGATTTTTTTATTTAGTTCAGTGGATTTGTATACTTATGAATGTTTAAATATATAGTTATTTCAGTGTAATTGTATACATTCTATTGATCCACAGTCTATTCATTAATTGTTGGTTTCTCATGTTTCAGGTTCGTGTTTATTCCCAGTACTTGATGACCAGAGGTTGTGAGTAAATGGGACAAGAGATTGGGCATCTTAGTCCAATCAGACTTTCTCTACCATGGAGAGATGCCTGAAACAGGAATCTTTGTAATACGGCATATGGAAACGTACATGGGTGGAGGTTTGAGCGGATGGACACCTGGTTTACAGAAGGGCAACTCCAATCTAATGTGTACTTTCCGTTCCAAGTACACTGGCACTATTTTCCTAGATGACATGAATGAGTTAAGAATTTGGTTGCATGTAAGAAGCATTGGACTGGCAAGAAGCCATTGTAGAATTTTTTTTCGTTTTTTCACTGTGGGAATAGTTTGAGTTTTTTTTTTTTAGTTTTTGGAAATTATTAGTGATGGTTTTACATGCTATTGTACATGTTTTGTTGGTAATGTTTTGTGTTTCGAAGTATTGGTACACATTTTTAAGGTATTTTGCACTTGTGGTTTTGTGTAGTAGAATGTTATTTTACAGATAATTCATCAGTGGTTTTGTATTTTTAGTTCAGTGGAATTTTTATCTTGGAGTGATCTTTTACAGATATAAGTTTTTTGGATCCGCATGTATATTTTCAAACAGATGCAGTTGACCTGTATAAATAGTTATGTTGAACTGTATATTTAACACACTGGATTTGTATAATTGGATGAGTCGAATTGTATTACTAGATGTATAAGTAGTTTAGTGAATTTGTTTACTTTGTTACGTGGAGTTATTTCTTGGTAAGTGAAATTGTATACTTAGTTATATAGGTAATTCAGTATTTTTTTTATTTTTAGTTTTGTGTATTGTATATTTAGTTAAATGTTTATGCACACTCAGTAATGTTTTATATTATAGTTAGGTCGGTATAATGGTATACTTAGTTAAACAATTATGTATACTTAGTGATGTTGTAATGTATAGCTAGTTCAATGTAATTTTATATGCAATACGTTTATGATACGGAAAAACAATCTAAAAGATAAATTAACAGGTAACATAATGTTCTGACATAAACGATAAACTAACATGTTACATGCTGTTCACCCAACATTTATTACAATAAAAAATTATTCTACTATGGTGTGGAGTCACGGTTTGGACACGTTCTGATTGCTCCATAGTCTTAGTAAAATTGTATAATGGTCTCCAACGTAGCGAAATGCATGCCTACTCGTGAAATCTTTTCTTGTTCTACCTCTGGTATCCAATATTTTGTTGAGCCCGGTGAGATTTCGAGTCGTTGTCCTCCATTGATCTTGTTTGTTGCTTCTGTAATATTTGCCATCACAAAATACAGTACATTATAATACCTAATGGATATACTATATATACACATATGTAATTATATTCATAAACACTTTTTATTTTTTGTAATTACGTTGCCATATATCAGGATTTGTATACAATATACAGAATAAATACACTATATATGAAACTTTTGGGTTGTAAATATGCAAAAAATATTTAATTAATATTCATTTTTTTTAATTACATCAAATTGATTAATTCAATATGAAAGATAATTTTTCACATACATTTATTGTATTTTTAAGAAATATGCAAGACAAGTTTTCCCATACAATAAATAAGCACGAATTAATATTCAATTGAACAAACTTCAGACAAACTGGAAATAAGGAAACTAATATAAACATATATGCAAGTTTTATTTCATATATACAACCACTAATTGTATTATATACAAGTTTATATGCTAAATAAACACGCAACAAATTTCTAAACAAATATACAATATGCAGACAAGCAGTAAATGTGCAAACAAATAAAACTATATGTACAGGGCTTATATACTAAATAGGCAAACTATCTATACTAAACATACAAACTAATAACAAATATACAATCTATAGACAAGTGGTTAATATGCAAAAACTTAAACTATATATACAAGGTTTATATACTAAATATATGAACTTTGTATAGTAAACATGCAATTGGTTCGATTAGACGTCCATGTTTGTTTCAGTTTTTTATCCATAATTTTGCAGCAAATTTCTCGTAAGAAATTACCTTGGCTAAATCTAGAAAATCCCATGAAAATAGGATGAGTTACCATCAACTTTACAATCACAATCCACCAAATTTGTTATCCAAAAATCGTCCCAGCCATAATCATCCTCTCCATCGAGTCTGTCCAACGAAAATCTACTCTCGTCGTGCACAGATCGAAATTTTGAGAATTGAAGCAAGAAAAAAATAAAAATGGATGACCACTATGAAGAATACTTCAACACTAATGAATAACAAGGTAACCATTTGTCTCGTCTTTCATTGTTTATATTGTTCATTTTTACTGAATACAATTAAATTTTGATTCGCAATTTTTTAAAACAATCATTTCGATTCACCATTCCATGTTTTTTTAATGTTTACCCAGAAAGTTGCTTATGCATGTCTATAATGTTGCTTATATATGCTTATGAATATGCTTAAAATTATAAACTTACTTGCAAATATGTGAAACCAATCATGTTATGCAGAAAATTCATTTCTTCATCCCCGTTTTGTTCTTTAAAAAATGCATGCATGCTATGATCGGAATGTTGCTTATATGTGCTTAAATACTTGCTCGCACGTATGCAAAATATTGCTTACGTTTGTTTTATGTTTTAAACTCTCAGATTAATTGAGCATTGTTTGATAAAAAGCAAATATACATAAATTGATATTATATGGTCTCTCCATTTATTCAATCATTATTTTTTCATCGTATCTAGATTGTATGTATTGAAATTTTTTGATTACGTCCCTATTTTTTCTAACCCAGTACTTTGCTTAGTTATGGCTAGAATTTTGCTTACATGTGCATAATTATATGTTTATGTATATGCTAAATGTTGCTTAATTATTTATTTTGCTTGAATCAGTTGGGATTGCACATGTGCCGCAACATCAGATTGAAATAAAATCGGATTCATCTCCGAACTGGATATCGGAATGTGACGAAAATATGACTCCAAAATAAGGAATGAATTTTGATAATATCGACAACGAAATACAATTCTACAAAAATTATGATCATTCTTATTACTAATATGTACTCTGCTTATTTTTGGCTGTTGTAATGCTTTCGAGTAAATAATTCAACATTCGTGTAAAATTTGGTTACTGCAGTCCCATATGTTCAATTGCTTATTTGTTTGTAAAGTATTTCTTATAAAAGGATGTTATGGTGCTTACAAAGCAATTGAGTTATGCTTGCAGTATCAAAAAACCATGAAAATAATTACTTACAAAGTAATTGAATTTTGCTTACAAAGCGATTGAAGTCTGCTTACAAAACAATTGAATTATGCTTATAGTATCTAAAAACCATGAAAATAATTGCTTACAAAGCAATTGAATAAGACAATTGAATTATGCTTACAAAACAAATGAATTCTGCTTGCAATATCTAAAAACCATGAAAATAAATACGACACTAACTGGAAAACATTCTTATATCAACTATGAATGTACATCAACACCAACCATATTTAAAATGGCTACAAAAAACTACAATATTCAATATTTTTGATCAAAAAGTATGAAACAACAACGTTTCCTTATGATCCTAACTCATTTTAGCAAACTCCTTCGCCCGTCCCAAAACCAACTCTCTTTTGACATTTCCAGCAGAAAATCTATTAAAAAAAAGACACTAGTCAGTTATATAAAGCATTCATTAACATACAATCATTTATAAGTATAACAACAACCAAGCATAAGCATAATAAAACACATACATAAGCATAATTGAAAACATATATAAGCAAAATTGTTTACAACAATAAGCAGTCGATAACATCAATAAGCAATCCCCCAGTCTTAGAAAAAACATGAAAATACTAATTACCCCCATGTTTGAGAGTATAATATAAAACATATATAATTATAGTACAAAACATACATAAACATAATTATCAACAACAATAAGCAATTTAAACCCTCATTAAGCAATCTCCCAGACTATGAAAAAACACGGTGCTCCTGATTACCCCCTGTCTGCCAAACTTTGTTTTTTCAACTAGTAAAATCAGTAAAAAAAAAACACAACAGATCCTAAGCATTTGCATATACTTGAACAAAAGCATGATCAATTTAAACTCCATTTCCCAAAATTTTCATAGTCGTGTACAAAAATTAAAACCCAAAACACAATATTTTACACCGACTATAAATGGGGTTTTTCACAGGGGTTTTCTCTTCTTGTGTGGTTTTTCATGATATCTGTTGGGATGGAGTTTCTTCTGTGTAGATGGAGATGGATTTTTCATATGAGATGGAGATGGAGATAAGTTTTTCAGATGAGATAAAGATGGTTTTCCATGTGAAGATGGAGATGATTCTTCTTTCTTCGTTGGAGATGGAGATGCAGTTTCGACCGAGGAGATGAATTTGATTTTACTATGGAGTTTGAGACTTTTCAACTATCCAAATGGAAAGATTTGGAAGATAATCTTGTGAAAAATCGTTCCCTTAATTGTAGCAATGTAAAAAGCCACTACCAAAAATAACTTCTCCCTAATAACTGATATAAGTTGGATTACCAAAAAATCCTTTTTTCAAATAAAATAACTATTAAAAAATGATAAAAACTGTTTAATCTAGGCCGTTTAAAAATTAAATCAACGCTTTAGATTTGGTCTCACGTACTCACATAAGTTATGTGGACTCACTGGATCAAACTATATATATATATATATATATATATATATATATATAGGGAGAGGGTTATATAAGACCACTTCATAAGGTAAGTCCATAGGGACAAATCCTAGCCATATATCTAATTTTTTCAAGGGCTGCGATTTAAGAGGCAAAATTACAAATTACAAGCTAGTTAATTAAACACAGGGGTAAATTAGTCATCCTCTCAAAGCAATATTCATGGGATTCACGTATTCATGGGATTCACGCAATCCTTCCAAATCTCAAAACAAAATCACGTAACAATCCTCCTCCTTTTTATTCCTCCTTCTTCTTCAATGCACTACTGTGAGAAATTCTTCATCTTTCTTCTTCAACGCATTACCAGGGGCTGAAAAAAGTTGCAAACAATTCGCCATAGTTGCTAAAACTTGGCTCTGATTCGAATGTTGCTTATGAAGATGTAATTTGTTGCTTGTATAGATGTGTCATGGTGCTTTTAGATATATTAACTACATAAGCAAGTCATGAGCAAGAAATTCATACTACATAAGCAATAAGTCTATACTACATAAGCAACGAATATATACTACGTATGCATCACGAATACATTAACTACAGAAGCAAGTCATAAGCAACAACCCCATATTACATAAGCAACAAGCCTATACTACACACGCAACGAATATACACTATGTATGCACCACAATTGCATTAACTACATAAGCAAGTCATAAGCAACAACCCCATATTACATAAGCAACAAGCCTATACTACACAAGCAACGAATATACACTATGTATGCACCACAATTGCATTAACTACATAAGCAAGTCATAAGCAACAAACTCATACTACATAAGCAACAAGTCTATACTACATAAGCAACGAATATACACTACGTATGCACCACAAATACATTAACTACATAAGCAAGTCATAAGCAACAAACTCGTACTACATAAGCAATAAGCCTATACAACATAAGCAACGAATATACACTACACATGCATCACAGATACATTAACTGCATAAGCAAGTCATAAGCAACAATCCTATACTACATAAGCAACAGAGAATTTTTTTGGCGAAACGCTGGAGAGAGAGTGTGCGTAAAAAGTGGGTGAAATCACGTGAAAGAGGGAATGAAATCTTAATAACTGATTCTAAAGTGTCAAATTACCACCTACCCTTTTTAATTCTTTGAAACAAAAAAATAAACATAAAAAAACCCTAAAAACTGGACCACCCAAAATTGTTGATTTATGGTTAGGATGTGTCCCCATGGACTCACCTCAAGTAGGAGGACCTATTTGATCCATATCCTATATATATATATATATATATATATATATAGGATATATATATATAATGTGTTATAATTATGAAATTTGTAAAAAAAAAAAAATTAGTTGGCCATAACAAAAATGCTTAAATTTGAGCCTCATATATATAATACTTAATAGAAAAAAAATTATTTTCAAAAAATTGAAAAAAGAAATGAGATCCTTTAATATCTTCTTCAATCTCTAGAATTATCTTCTACTTATTTTTAGACTTGAATTTGTAGTGCAAACACGTTACCAAGAAAATATCCATCCGGAAGTCAAAATAGAAATAAAAGAAAAAAAATTGATGAAGTGATTTAAACTCAAAGAGGAGCTCTTGATAAGTTTTTTTGAAAATTAGTTCTTCGGTCAAAGATTCAATTGATGAATTACAACAATCGAGTGATCTAAAATAACTAAATACAATCGAGTGATAAAAAAATAACTAAATGAACATATTGGTAAAGTCAGACTTGTGTTCAACTATATTCCAAAAAGATTAAATGAGTTAATAATTTTATGCTGTTGGAATCACGAGAAATTGACAAAACTTGATTTTGAAGGTCGTGTTAATGATTTTGGATCTTAAAATGCCAGAAGATCTAAACTTTTAAATAAGTATTTGATACTTAATTTTTTATGTTTGAAGGGGAAACACTCTTTCAAGTTTCAATATTTTTTATGGTGAAAAATAAACAATTGTTCGTGTAATATTATGATTTTCATATTTCTATCAAGGCTGCTTTTTTGCTTTTTTCCCATGGCCCCTCGGAACGTCAGGATCAAACCTTCTTGTGGCTATGTATGATTTGCAACTGTTGAATGAAAAAACGAAAAAGAAAAAAGAGAGAGACATTCGAAAATAAACATACATCAATGTGAAGCCAATAGTTAAAATGTCCTTACATAGTATCAATGGTGAATAATCTCAAATCATAAATTGTCAGAAAACTTATATATTTACTAACCGCGAATTAACATTAAACAAATGCAATAATTAAGGTTGGGTAGCAAACCTCATGAAACCCCATATATAGGTGAGGAACATTATATATGCATGTGAACCAAAAATTAATTAGGCTCGTGTCGGGACAACGAGTGGTTGTATAGTCTGAATCCCTTTTAAATATACCATCAATTTGATGCCCCTACACAACTTAATCAAATGGCCTCATTCATTTAATTCATAAGTTTGTTGTGATGTCTAAATCCATCTCAGATAGCTGGACCTTATCTCTTTCCACTCGTGCAAACAACTCCACTTTCTCCACTAATTTATATTTTACATGTTTAAGGTGTAAATCACATAAGTTTTGTGTGTGTGTGTGTTTTGGCAATTCCAGAACTTAGATATGTTCTAATTTCTAGTTACAGACTTGCAAAACAAACAAATTTGATTAAGTTTGCTGTTTCTTAATTCTTTCTTTTCTTGCTTGTTTTTTTCTTTTTTCTTTTTTAATTATTTGTGAATAGATTTTGATTTGGGTGAGATTCAGTACACCTTGGTTTAGTCACCTCGCCACAAGCCTACTAGGTGCTTTAGTTTAGGAATGATACGAAATGAAACACATGTTAGGTTAGCCATATTAGTCCCCAACTAAGACCCTCAAATGCTTACATTTGTCCAAGTCGTTGTAAACTAGAGGTTGCAAGTAATGAGAAACTTGATACTTCGATTTCTGTGCCATATATAAGATTGACTTTCTTAGGCCATAGGCCCGTACAAGTTATTGTACACGTGGAGAGAACATGTGCATTACTCCTCCTTTCATGTGATTTTGATCGATGATCGAATGGTCGGGTGACCTAAATTCGTACGTGATACGTGAAAAATATACATGCATTTAGGGGCTTATTTTGATATATTTACACATATATTTAGTGTATTTTACTTGGTTTCCTTGGAAAGGCATGATACTGCGTATTCTTGTAATTATTACATGAAACGGAGCTAAAATGAGAATATATCAGTTAGACATCCCGGACAAGATACACGAATGCGAAGACAATCAAATACACGAAGAAAACAAGGAAAAACAAGTTACATGGTTGGACCATGTGAATTCACACGCTCGTGTGAATGGTGTTCGTTTATTTTTATACGCCCATGCGACTTGTTCGAGGAAAGAATTTCAGAGACAAATCACACGATTTACTCGTGTGAAATGACACGACCGTGTGATTGGTCCGTGCCAAAAACAGAGAAGAAAACACATCGCAGGGCCAAACTGTGTGGATTCACACAGCCGTGTGAATTGTCCTGCATCTTATTTTGTTTCCTAATCTCGTCAGAACTCTACCAGTGATCTCTCAAGTACCTATATAAGGAGAACCAAGGCTTGTACGAATATATCACTTCATGTATCATCTTACATCAAAAAATACACTAGGGTTACAAAATCTACACACTTCTGAGAGGAAGAAAAATCTACGAAGAACACCACAAGGCCTTTTGCATCTACGAAAGCACAAGAGTTCAAGGCTGGGAAGGAGGATCCATCATGACAAGAAAGGTTCTATCTTTCTTAGTTTAGATCTCTTGTTTGTACTTAAACAATGCCAAACTATTTGATTTCAAGTTTGCCTATGAATTTGTTGTCAAATATGTTAGGCTAAATATTTCTCATCCTAGGGCATAATTAAAACTGTGGATTCGTATTAAATCTGTATTGCTTGTTTTTCTTAATTGGTTTTTGTGTTCTATTATATGAATTTGAATGTTTATTTCTTGTATATTATTTGACCAATAATTTTCATGTCATATTTGTTAGTTCATAATTCGGGAGATGAGTTCTAACAAATGAAAATCGAATTCATACATAAACGGGTATAGAGTCGGGAGGCTTATAACTGTTTGTGGGGAGTACTTCAATTCAAAGATCTTTTGGGAGTTGATAAAAATTATTGAGTAGGAATGCTAGCTGTTGGGAAATTTATTGCTTAGATTTTGAGGAATGCCATGTAAAACTTAGACTAGAAAGTTGGCACCCCATTTTCCTTGAAATTCTTATTGTAATAGATAGGGATGTATAAGCTGAGTCAAGTCAGCTATGCCTGGAAATGCAAGAAGTCAACTGAAGATGTGAAGTGAAGACTCCGCTGAGGAACATCTGAGTATGGCCAAGAATGAAGACCAATGACTCGATTGAAGGGGTATCGGCTGTGAGACAGCTGTGAGAAGAATCAGTTAAGTCAACCCAATAAGTCAAGTCAAGTTGAAGTGACAGATGAGTCTTTCAATCATTGTAGCAGACTCAAGTCACCTGGGGAAAAGGCAGCTGCAAAGAGAAGTTAACTGAAAAGAATCCGTTGCACAAAAGTCAAGAACATTACCTAAATAAGTAATACTTCCATGCTGCCATGTCTTAAAGTCCTCAGTCCCTGAAGCGTGCAAAAGGAATAAACCAATGGGAAGCACTGCATCTCGTGTCAGAACTTGAAAAGTTGGACATTATTTTAATACGAGGAAAGGTCTACATCTCAAGATTGAAGACCAAGAAAAGACAAGCCAACGAACACAAGTGACTTTTGAAAATCAGCCTATCTCTTCAACGGGCAGATTTTTGAAAGTGCACTATAAAAGGCTGAGGAATCACTTTGAGAAAAGGTGATATTGCATACCTAATATAATGAGCATCACTTATAATGTAACCTCCAAGATATTCTCAAGTTATTCTAGCAAAATCCTCAAGCCTAAATCTCGAAGGAAATCGATCCAACACTAAGCTGTGAAGGAAAGACAACTTCAAACTGTTGAAGAGGAAACTTTTGAAGAATGAAAAGGGGTCTACTTTCCAAGGAGGATTGTAAAAAGGTTCAAGGTCGAACCAATCTCAAGTTATTGGAGGGCTTCGTGATCAAATCCAAGAAGCTTGAGAAAGTTAGCTGAAGTAGCAAGACAGCCGCCCTGTGAATTAGCTGAGTCGAACGAGAAGCCAGCTGTGTGACCAAGGCATCTCCAGACTGAGTCCCAAAGGAGCAAGTCACCATTTGTGTGATCAAGACTTGTATACGGGTGATAACCACTTTGTACTCGATCACTACTTAGTGGATTCCTCCGGGAGTTGGAGAAGAGAGGAGTAGAAGAATTACCCCATCTTCGAACCCTCTGTAAAAATTATTGTGTCATTTACATTTCAGCATTTTATTTTCGCATATCACTTTATATCTCATTGATAATTTGCTATCCAATTGATAATTAACAAGGTGCTAAAATCAAGTGTTAAAACAAACTTAAATCAAATTCAAGGGTGTTAAGTCTTCCGCTGAAAATCTCATCACAACCAAGTTAAGGTTTAGTCTAAACATCTGAGTTATTCTATCAACAGCTCTTTCGAGTTTGTTGAGTGGCTAACTCTGCTGATTAACTAACTTAGCTGTCCATCAAGGACTTAGATGTGTAATTAACTCTGTAATATTTTAAAAGGACTAAAATCGAAAAGTTGGTAAGGTTTATTCAACCCCCTCTTCTAAGCCTTACTCACACCCCTTGGGACCTACAAGTGGTATCAGAGTGGTTGGTTCATTGAGCCTTCCGCACTGGTTACTGAACTAGATCTCCAATCTTTCAAAGAAGTTTTTAACATTTGCACTTTCGAAAGTTATTTCTATTCAGCAAAGTTATTATCATGGAAGCAAATTTGATACGCATTCTATGTTCACTATTGAGGAATTTGATGACTGGAAAATTGTTTTGCTGGCTCATCTATCTGCTTTACATGATGAAATGTGGATAGTGATAGAGGATGGGCCACTTTGCAAAACCGAAAGTGAACACAGCTTGTACTGAGAGCGATCCTTGGTGAAGGAGAGGAAAAATTATTCTTTGAAGCAAGACCAGCCCCTAGTTGAGAAACCAAGGACTGAATGGGCAAACGAGGACAGAAGAAGATACAACTTGGACAATGTGGCCAAGGACATACTTTACAAAACCTTGGATAAAGAAATGTTCAATAAAGTCAAATCTTGTCAAACTCCAAAACAAATCTGGGATAAATTAACTTTAATTTATGAAGGATCTGAGCAAATTAAAGAAAACAAGTTGTCCGTTGCTGTACAAAAATTTGAAAATTTTAAAATGCTTGCAGGTGAAATCTTGGATCAGCTGGATGCTCGATTCACTGAGATCACAAATGAATTATCTTATTTTGGGAAAGAATATACACATAAGGAAATGTGTATGAAGATTCTGAGAAGCCTCCCAGCTGAATGGGAAATGAAGATCATGGCCCTGAGACATTCTATGAACCTCACAAAATCATCCAACCATGAGCTATTCTCAGACCTCAAAGCCTACGAGTTTGATCTGAGAAGAAAAGATCAAGAGGAGACAGTTGTACCCAAAACAGCTGCACTTATAGTTAAGGATGGGAAGAGAGCTGAAGTCAAGGAAGCCTTTGACCAGGAAGAAATTGCCTTGATGGTTAAAAGATTCAACAAGTTCTTCAACAATAACTATAAAAGAAACAAGGGTGAATCCTCCAGGAGACATTCAGCTCCCTCCAAGTCAAGCGAAGATAGACCACCCAAGAGAGTTGAGCATCAAAAGGTTGAATATCAAAGAACTGATAATCCAAGAACGGAAAGAGCTGACCAAAGAGCTGAGAACCTGTGTTGGAAGTGTAGACAACCAGATCACTTTGCTATTCACTGTCCATATCCTGTAGTCAATAAATACATGAATGAAGAAGAAAGAAGAGTCTTCAGAGAAAGAAGACAGGAAAGAAAAGGCCATGTTGGCTGCTGAGACTGCTGAGACAACTAAGTCAAAAGAAGCAACAGACTCAGAGAGTAGTGAAGCTGACTACTCAAGTGAGTCTGAAGAAGAAGCAATGATCTGTCTAATGGCTAAAGAACAAGAGCAACCTGACTAGGAAGATGAGGTACACTCTAACTCATCTCACTCAGATTCTAGTGATAGTGATTGTGACACACACACATCATAACCCACTAATCTTTATGATTCATTAGGCAAAATGATGAAAGATTTTGAGCACATTAAATCCTCACACGCACTATTAAATGAGGAAAACAGCCAGCTCAAAAGCCAAAACTCACAGCTGACTAAGGAGCTGAGTACTCTAAGTCACGTAGTTGATGAGAACAAAGAGCTGAAGGCTGAGAATGTTAAACTAATAGCAGAGATAGCTGCTATAGAAAAGAGGGAAAATGATCTCAAAAATGTGATTGCATCATTTACAAAGGTATCTAAATCATTGGATGATCTTATTTTGAGCCAAAAAGAGTGTGGAGATAAGACAGGCATAGGATTCAGTTCCTTTGTGCACAGTCAAACTCCCAGAGTGATTTTGGAAAAATGATCTTCAAGTAATGAAGCATCTCAAAAATCCAAGACACCAAATATTGCATCCACATTCACTCCAAAGCACAACCACAAACACACTGGCCATGGATATAAAGGAAAAGGAAAACAGCCAGTTGAGTATGCTAAGAGGACAGCTGAGAAGAAATCCAGCAGAGTTCCTCAGCAAACTCCAAATAGGAAGTACTCTGTAAAGAAGAAACAGAGCTACCAAAAATCCCAGAAGCTTCATCAAAGAAACTCATATGATGGGAATGGTAGAAACTACCCAAGCCAAGCTGATTGGAATAATGTGAAATATCAGCAAAGACCTATGGAATATAAGCCCAAATGGCAAAGGCCTAGAACTCAGCGAAGGCCATTCCAAAAGAAAAAGAGTTATCATCAGCACACATATGCACCCAGGCACTACACTCAGAAATATCACAACTACCTAAAGAAGGCAATTGCTAAAACAAACACACAGGCATACAGACAAAAGAGACAGTTGTATGAACCTAAAGCCCCCAAGTAATTTGCCAAAGTGAATTATGATTATGGCACAGATAGATGGCAACCTCTTAGAGTCAGATCATTTGGCTATAGGTTGGTTGGATCATCTTACAACACTAACTCCTCGGGACCCAGGAAAGTATAGGTAACTAAAAACTGATTTCCTTGATTGCAGGTTCAAGGAACAGCTGAGTGCCAAGGAACCTGGTACATGGATAGTGGCTGTTCCAGACACATGACAGGAAACAAGAAAACTCTGTCAAAATTCAAGGAGATTAGAGGCGCAAAAGTCATATTTGGAGGAAATGAAGCTCCAGGGGAAATAAGAGTAATCTTTGGATCCATCAAGAAAAATAGATTAGAAATCACAGATGTTGTATATGTTGAAGGCTTTAACTTCAACCTGTTAAGCATTAGCAAACTCTGTGACAAGGGTTATAATGTTGGATTCAATATGGGAATGTGGCAAATTAAAGACACTGAATCAAATGAAATAGTGTTGCAAGGATCCAGACAGAAGAACATGTATGTGGTAGACTGATCGACTGCCACACCAAACACTTGTCTGTTAGCAAAGAGTACAGCCGAATCAAGTTGGTTGTGGCACAAGAAGCTGAGTCATTTGAACTTCAAGACAATTAACAAGCTTGCAAGGAGTCACCTTGTAGAAGGACTACCAGACTCAGTGTACAAAAAGGAAAGTGTTTGTGATGCATGCGGATGGGAAGCGAGATCAAATCATCATTCAAAAGAAGTCTAATCCATCTTCAACAAGGATATTGCATCTGTTGCATATGGATCTATTTGGTCAATTTGAGCCAGCTAGCATAAGTGGAAACAAATACACGTTAGTAGTGGTGGATGATTATTCAAGGTATACATGGACAATCTTCATGTGTAAAAAGAAGGAAACTTTGCAGAAGTTACCTCAGCTGATGAGAAAAGTTCAAAATGAGAAGAGTCAAACCATTATAAAGATAAGGTCCGATAGAGAAGAATCGAGTTTGTCAATGGGATAATAACTCAATATTGTGTTGAAAATGGTATTGCTCATGAATTATCTCTGAGCAAAGGACTACACAATGAGAATGGAGTAGCAGAAAGAAGGAACAGAACTCTCAAAGTAGCTGCAAGAACCATGTTAGTGAAAATTTGGATTACCAAAGAGATTTTGGGTTGAAGCCATCAACACTGCATGTTATACTCAAAATAGATGCATGATTAACAGACGGTGACAAAGACTCCTATGAAATATGGACATGGAGAAAGCCAAATGTTGCATATTTTAGAATATTTGGATGTAAATGCTTCATCCACAACAATGGCAAGGATAATCTAAAGGCTTTTGATGCTAAAGCTGGTGAAGTTATCTTTTTGGGATACTCAGCTGAAAAAAAAGCCTACAGAGTGCTGAACAAGAGGACTATGGTCACAGAAGAGTCTATCCATGTGGTTTTTGATGAACCTAACGTAAATGGAGAAGACATTGAAGAGTTAGCTGATAAGCTGGATCAGCCAACCATACAGAAGAGTCCTTATGTTGAAGCTGAAGCTGGAGTAATTAATCAAGATAAAGATGAGACTGCTGAGTCTCAAAGACAGCTGGAAAATCTGCAGTTGAATGACAATGAAAGAGTTGCTCAAGAAAACACAGCTGCAAGACGACTGAACCCAGCTGATTTACTACAACCTGATGTGAGATGGTTGATAGACCATCCACCAGAGCTAGTCATTGGAGATGTAAGAGATGGTGTGAGAACCATATCCAAAGCTCAAGAAGAAGCAATGTTCACTTGTTTTATTTCCCAAATAGAGCCAAAAGATGTGTCCGAAGCATTGGATGACACGCATTGGATTCAAGCCATGCAAGAAGAGCTGAATCAGTTTGAAAGGAACAAGGTATGGGAATTGGTGCAAAGACCAACCCATCAAAATGTTATAGGCACAAAATGGGTCTTAAGAAACAAGATGAATGAAGAAGGTTCTGTGGTAAGAAACAAAGCAAGATTGGTAGCCAAAGGGTATTGCCAAGAAGAAAGAATAGATTTTGATGAAACATTTGCTCTTGTTCCAAGATTAGAAGCAATAAGTATGTTTCTTGCCTATGCTGCACACAAGAACTTTATTGTATATCAAATGGATGTGAAAAGTGCATTTTTAAATAGACTGTTAGAAGAAGAAATCTATGTTGAGCAACCTCCAGGCTTTGAGCAGAAGACTCTTGGAGACAAGGTGTACAAACTCAAGAAAGCTCTATATGGATTGAAACAAGCACCAAGAGCTTGGTATGATGCATTATCTCAATTTCTGACAGATAATGGATTCACCAAAGGCAAAGTGGACAAAACACTCTTCAGAATTCAATATGGGGAGAGTATACTGCTTGTTCAAATATATGTGGATGATATCATTTTTGGATCCACAAACAAAAAGCTGTGTGATAAATTCTCAAACCTCATGTAAGGTAAATTTGAAATGAGTATGATGGGAGAGCTGACATTCTTCTTGGGACTTCAAGTTAAACAGCTGAAGGATGGAACTTTCATAAGTCAAACAAAGTATACCAGAGATTTAATGAAGAAATTTGGTATGGAAGAAAAGTCTTCTGTGAAAATACCAATGAACACATTAGTCAAGATGGACATGGATGCAGATGGTAAAGTTGTAGATCAAATAAGATACAGAGCACTTATTGGATCACTGCTCTATTTAACAGCAAAGAGGCCAGATATCACCTTTGCAGTAGGTGTATGTGCAAGATTTCAATCTGCTCCAAAGGAGAGCCATATGACAACAACTAAGAGAATCCTTAGATATTTGAAGGGATGCCAAGAAGTTGGCTTATGGTATCTAAAGGAAGGAGGATTCAAGCTTATTGGTTACTCACACTCTGACTATGCTGGATGTAGAGTTGACAGGAAGAGTACTTCAGGCACATGTCAAATGCTTGGAAACATATTGGTTTCCTGGTTTAGCAAGAAGCAAAACTCAATAGCCACATTCACAGCTGAAGCATAATACATAATTGCAGGCAGTTGTTGTGTCCAAGTCTTATGGATGAGACAACAACTGAGAAATTATGAAATTGAAGAAAAAGAGATTCCAATTATGTGTGATAACACAAGTGCTATTGCAATCACTCAGAATCCAGTGTTCCATACGAGAACAAAGCACATTGATGTCAGATATCACTTTATAAGAGATCATGTTGAAAAGAAAGACATCACCTTGGAATACATCTCAACTGATATGCAGTTAGCTGACATATTCACCAAACCCTTATGTGAATCAAGATTTTAAGAGCTTAAGCATGAGCTAGGGTTAATTGAGCTGAGTTGATACTCAGAAGACTCAATGAGAAGAGATGGAATATGAGAAGATGAAAATAGAACAAGTCTCATGAATCAGCCAAGTGAATCAGCCGTATCGGGAAGTCAGCTGTATCAAGTTAGCTGACAGCTGAGTCACTATACGAAAGGAAAGAAGAAGAGTTGAGTCATTTGTGTAGTAAGCTGAGTTATTTATGAGCTAAGTGACAAAAATGCAGTCGTTTTTAATAAGCGGGAATGTTTTTAAGAATGACGTCAGCGTAATAATGACGGGTATAGTCAAAAGTTGCACAGTAAGCATATGATTGGATATAAATGTTGCCGCATTAAATGCGAGCAATTAAATGCAATGAGACGTGCTAAATCTAAGCTGTTGATCTCGATCAAAATTCAAAAACCAAAAACACGTCCTTTCATAACCCTTATATACTCAATCGTTCAGTTTTCTCTCTCACTTTTTCCTAAAGCTGTTCATCTTCCCGAGTAAAAGAAAGCAAGCTTTTCTCTCAAAAACCCTACTAGTTCTCAAGTTGGTTTACCAGATCTCATTTGGTAAAACTCCCTAAAAATGGCACCAGCACATGATTTCGCTAAGCTCGCAAAGTAAATCCAAACCGGATCAACTGTGGATTTTGAGGGGATGATAAAGCAGGGTTCCGATGAAACCCTTGTGAAGAAGATAGCGGATAAGATCGAGAAATCTGGACTGAAACCATTCCTCACCATGGAATATCAAATGACGTACGTTGAGGAGGTCGCCCAGTTTTACATCAATGCCGAAGTGCAGGACGAAGGGATTAAGTCCTTCGTCCACCGCAAGGACATTCTAATCACTGCAAAGGACCTTGCGGAGCACTGTCTATGGCCATCGGAGGGCATGCCAGAAATATATGAAGCCGACGTCAACTTGGCTGCTGCATGGAAAGAAGTAGCCAAACCTGAATGCGCTGCAAAAGTTGTCTACACAGCTGAGAAGAAGCTGCTGAAGGAGGATTATCATAAACTAATGGATATCGTCGCGAAGTGTGTAGACATGAAGTTTGGAAGCTTCAATCAGCTGTCCAAAACCAAACTGATCATCATGGCTGCGATCATGGAAGAGAAGAAAATCAATTGGGCTGAATTCATTTACAGCAGACTTTGCCAGAATATTGGCAACAAGTCGTTCAAAGAGGATGGATCCTTTGGAGGATCACTTGGCTATAGCCTAGTCATTGGCCATCAGATGGAGGTGAAGGGTGTTCCCCTTCGACATGGAAACCATTCCATGTCAACAAGAAGATGTTCCGGGAAAATCTCTCCGGAGCCCAGAAAAGAGCCTATGCCAAAAGGGCTGACACCAGTGAGGGGGAATCAGCTGACCCCGTCGACACAGATGCTTCCTCCCTTCCTAAAAAGAGAGTTGCCCCTGCAGCTGCAAAGACGAAAGTTGCTCCTGCAACAAAGAAGAAAGACGCACCTGCCCTTGCAGCCATGTCTCCTGCCCCTGCAGCCGCGGTGGAGAAGTAACCCTTAATACCTTCTCCAAGGATTAAGAATAAGAGGACTGCCAAGGCGAGAGGGGCAGCTGCCTCTAAGGCCATTCTGAAGGCCTTTACCTTCGAGGAACCGGAGGAAGTAGAACCAGATATTCCTCTGATGAAAACTAAGAGAAAGAGAAGAATCACCAAGCTTTCAGAGCTTGAGAAGACAGTTGAGTCTGCCACTCAGCTTGAGAAAATATCAAATACTGTTGACGAAGCGCAGTCCCCAGAAGTTGTCGTTCAAACAGCCAAGTCTGTTGAGGCCGGTCAGCAGAGGCAAATAGAAGACCCAGTTGTGGATAGAACAACTAAGGAAGGAAAGACATCAGAGACAGCAAAATCTCCTGACGAAAAAGTTGTGTCTCCACCTGCCCCCGATGCTGCTGAAGGTGAAGAGCAACAGAGTTTGCTCCCATCCATTCCTGTAACAGGAAGACAAAAAGAGGATGAAGATGATGATGTGATTGATGTTTCTCCAGTGTACCCAGACATTCAGTGTCGTCTGCGTGAATGGCGAGCATGGAAGCTGAGTCGCTCGAGGGTACAGTTTGAACGTCCTGAATTCATTGAGGAAGAGGAAGAATTGCTAAATTTCCTAGGTTTGACCACCGTGCTTCAGGCGCTTGATGAAGATAATTGCGTGGATATCTTGAATATCTTCAAGGAGAAAGAAAATGAAAGATTAGCAGAGGAAGTTGAAGCTCGTGAGAAAGCCAAAGATTTGTCCTTTCTTTGGAACCGGCGATCACACCCATCCTCACATTGATATGCTCGGGGAAGTGATGAGGACATGGATCCTGCTGCTGCAAAGGAGCAGTTGGACATGCAGCAAGCCATGCGGGAATCCAGATTAATGCATGAGCAACAGCTAAGGGAAGGACCAGGAGAGTCTTCTAAATCTCAGCTGGAGATTGATCCATTAGGAGTGGTACAGCAGATTGCCACAGTTATTGCTGCAACCACTTCTCCAATTCACTCAGATGACGGATCTAAGGGACATGGAGATGACACTGGGAACTTGGGCACCCAAGTTGAGCCAACCCCTATTGAAGGTGTCTTACCACCTGGCCCCACGGGTGAACACTGAATGAAAATAGCCGGGAGTCTGGAGTAGAGTGACCCTACCATCAGTCATTCAGCTTGTGCGCCAGCTGAGGGTGAAACTCAATCCACTGCAGCTAGGTCGGAGGATGCTGCAGATGACTCCACTATGAAGAAAGGAGGCGAAGTGGAGAAAAAGAAAGAAAAAGAACAACAGTAAGTTGCCACTAATGAAGCTCGGACAGTTGAGTCTGTCCCGGTGAAAACAAACTGCGGAGTTGAGGATTGTTGATGCGGTCGAGGCACAGGATGGATCTGCCCCGGGAGTTAACACTCTGGGCAATGAAAGTGCAATCCAAGGAGTTGAGACTCCTATGGATGCCACTGCATAAAACCCTAAGACAGCTGCGTCTGTTGAAGGGAATGTACAAGGCCTTGCTGTAGTTGAGACTACAGGAGGTAATGAAGGCCAAAGGGAGGTTGAGACTTCCCTGGGTAAAGTGACGGAAATGCAGAACATCCCTCCTTTTCACATTGAAGAAACTGAGAAGGAGATAAGTGCTCTTCATGATTCTCAAGACAACATTGACATATCTTTTCTGGGATCTGAAGATAAAGCTGAGTTCACCCCTGCTGCACATCAAAAAGACTCAGCTGAGGTTGTTCTTCCAAGTACGAGTAAGCCAGACTTCAAAGCTGCTCGACAAACATTCAATTTTGATGATGAGCTAAACCCTCAAGTCTCATCATCTTTCGATGATGCTACTGATACGGCCGAGGAACAGCCAACTCAAAAGGACAAACCGGTTTGAGACCGAAGAAAGTGTTAAGGCGATTGAGGCTCAACCCGGTGGTCAATACCATCAAGGACCCCAATTTGAATCATAGTCAACTGTGCAGGCTTCCAGAGCTGCAGCAGAAACGACTTCTCGTACGATTTCACATGTACGAGACGATGCATTTGAAGAGACCTTCCCATTCTCAATCGAGCTCCCTGCACTAGAAGAAGAATTCGCTAAAGAAAAGAAGAAGTACTCTGCACGCAAAGAACCCATTATCCCTACTGACTCCATTGTGCCAGCAGAATTCGATTTCGACGTTGAATGGCCGCCAGCTGAATCAGAAGTAACAGCTGAAATCCGTGAAGTCTTCAACAAAATCTGCGGAGAGATTGAGAGGATCGAAAGGCATCAGGCCTCATTAGACATGCGGCTGGACAATCGAGATGCTACCCTCACAGCCGACTTGAGAGGGATAATGATAAGAATTAGGGAGTGGTGTCAGCAGTAATCTGCCATGCGTCTCGAACAAGTTTGTTACTTCAAGGCACTCTATAATAGGATGCTTGTTTGGAGCGCAGACAATGCTGATATGAAGCATAGAATGCAGGAGAACATTGAGAGGTTGCATGCCTCTCATAAAACAGAAATGGAGCTGCTACAGGAGTTTCAGAAGAAAGAAATTCTACGACTTGAGGAAACTATGAATGCCAAATTCAGCCTCTTCATGGCTGAGATGAAACTAGTAACAGCTGAGTCGGAGGCCACCCATTCTAAATTTCGTACAACCTATGCGACGAGACTCAAGCAAACATTCAACTATCGTGAGATTGGACTTCATGCTTGCTGGGATGTTTCCAGGGCTTTTTCTCTCCTTTGATGATGCCAAAAAGGGGAAAGAGGAATTCCTGAAGACGTTGAATGAGACAACTGTTGTAGAGAAGAAAGAAACAGTTGTTGAGAAGATGAAGGAGAAGGGAAAAGCTATTGAGGGGGAAAGGTCAAAGGATGTGACCTTAATGCTTGCTGGAACCATGATGAACCATCAATATAGATATGTGAACAATTTGGCACGTGTATATCTGACTTCCACTCACTGGAAGTTGTTGTAAAAGTGATTGATGACAGAAAATCGCTTCTAAATTCAAAATAAAGTATGTTTGTGGCTTCAATAGCAGCATTAATGGACCTGTTCACCCAAATGGTCAGGTGCTTAATTGAACGACTCGATAGCTGGAATTCTTTAAAGCCATGGCAATAGTGAAGGCTCAACTCTTCAAGACAGGGGTAGTTACACGAAAAGCTGTCGAATGACTTTGTAGACAGCGGCACATAATTCAGGTGTAAACACTTTTGATAAGGGAAGTTCTTATGGCGGTGAAACCAATTCGGACATTTCGCCATACAGATGCTTTCAAGAGTTGGGGCATTGATGATGAAGGCTTAACTCTTATGGATGTTTTCAGGGGTTTCTCTCTCCTTTGATGATGCCAAAAAGGGGGAAGAGGAATTCTTGAAGACGTTGAAGGAGACAACTGTTGTAGAGAAGAAAGAAACAGCTGTTGAGAAGATGAAGGAGAAGGGAAAAGTTGTTGAGGGGGAAAGGTCAAAGGATGTGACCTTAATGCTTGCTGAAACCCCTCAGCACGGTCATGTCACAGCCAACATAATCAGCAAACTTCCTGTAACTCTGCCGCTCTATCACTCTGTTGTGCCCATGTCTCATAAGAAAAAGATTGTAGAAGCAGAGATGGAGGATTTCGACAAGAGAACGAATGTCCGTGTTGAAGACATGTTGAAACAATTTGGAGGCATTCCGACAGGAAAAGATACAGATGCCATTCCAGATGATGGACAAGAGCCAAGATCTATTGAAGAATTCAAAACGCACGAGTCTGAAGGATATTTCAAAAACATGTCCATAGCCCAAGCCTGGGACTTGTACTGGGAGAAAGGTCGAAGGTTTGTGCGAAGAAGGTGACAAGCGGCCGGACTACTAAGCGATCCTCTCTGTGGTAAGAAGAAGACTCCAGTACAATACACGCCCAGAGGAGGAGGAAGAAGTGGCGGAGCTAGAGGCTTTAAACCTAGATCTCTACCCAAAAACATTGAATATATAGATCCAGGCAAGAAGGGAAGGATCTATTGGGCTGGGTACAATGAAGTAGCCAATCTGGAAGTGAAGAGGAAGAATGCTGAATATGTAAAGAGGATTGAAGAGGAAAATAAAAGGCAAGATCAGTTGTGGCAAGAAAGACAGGAAAGAAAAAGAAGAGATGAAGCTGCGAAGAGAGCTTAGGAGAAGAAGAAAGTAGCTGAAGAAGAAAAAAAAAAGAAAAGGAGGTGACGAAGACAGAGGTGAAGAAGAAAGAAGGAGGCAGCGAAGGCGATGAAGTGTTGCTGCCAACCCCTTCATGTATTTTACTTTTGTAAATACATATGTATGTAAGTCTTCTGTACATTTAATGAAAAATTTGTATTTTGCGTAGAAATAGTATATGCTCTGATACACATTGTAAATAGTTGTGTAAAGAACAAGAATGATATGATCAATAAATTGATCTATTTAACACATACGTTCTTTGTTTCTGCATTGTCTGTATGTATCTTTGCTATTTACATATTGGAAAATTTATTGCTTAGATTTTGATGAATGCCAGTAAAGCTTAGACTAGAAAGTTGGCACCCCATCTTTCTTGAAATTCTTATTGTAATAGATAGGGTTGTATAATCTGAGTCAAGTCAGCTATGCCTGGAAATGCAAGAAGTCAACTGAAGATGTGAAGTGAAGACTCCGCTAAGGAACAACTGAGTATGGATAAGAATGAAGACCAAGGACTCGACTGAAGGAGTATCGGCTGTGAGACAGCTGTGAGAAGAATCAGTTAAGTCAACCCAAGAAGTCAAGTTAAGTTGAAGTGACAGATGAGTCTTTCAATTATTGTAGCAGACTCAAGTCACCTAGGGAAAAGGCAGCTGCAAAGAGGAGTTAACTGAAAAGAATCCGTTGAACAAAAGTCAAGAACATTACCTAAATAAGTAATACTTTCATGCTGCCATGTCTTAAAGTGCTCAGTCCCAGAAGCGTGCAAAAGGAATAAACCAATGGGAAGCACTGCACCTCGTGTTAGAACCTGAAAAGCTGGACACTCATTTAATACGAGGAAAGGTCTACATCTCAAGATTGAAGACCAAAAAAAGACAAGCCAATGAACACAAGTGACTTTTGAAAATCAGCCAATCTCTTCAACGGGCATATTTTTGAAAGTGCACTATAAAAGGCTGAGGAATCACTTTGAGAAAAGGTGACCTTGCATACCTGAGATGACGAGCATCACTCATACTGTAACCTCCAAGATATTCTCAAGTTATTCTAGCAAAATCCTCAAGCCTAAATCTCGAAGAAAATCGATCCAACACTAAGCTGTGAAGGAAAGACAACTTCAAACCGTTGAAGAGGAAACTTTTGAAGAAGCAAAAGGGGTCTACTTTCCAAGGAGGATTGTAGAAAGGTTCAAGGTCGAACCAATCTCAAGTTATTGGAGGGCTTCGTGATCAAATCCAAGAAGCTTAAGAAAGTTAGTTGAAGTAGCAAGGCAGCCGCCCTGTGAAGTAGCTGAGTCGAACGAGAAGCCAGTTGTGTGACCAAGGCATCTCCAGATTGAGTCCCAAAGGAGCAAGTCAGCTGTGTGATCAAGATTTGTATCTGGACTGATAACCACTTTGTACTATGATCACTACTTAGTGGATTTCTCCAGGTGTTGGAGAAGAGAGGAGTAGAAGAATTACCCCATCTTCGAACCTGTATAAAAATTATTGTGTCGTTTACATTTCAGCATTTTATTTCTGCATATCACTTTATATCTGCTGATAATTTGCTATTCAATTGATAATTAACAAGGTGCTAAAATCAAGTGTTAAAACAAACTTAAATCAAATTCAAGGGTGTTAAGTCTTTCATTTGAAAATCGATCACACAGCCAAGTTAAGGTTTAGTCTAAAGCAATTTGAGTTATTCTATCAACGACTCTTTCGAGTCTGTTGAGTTGCTAACTCTGCTGATTAACTAACTTAGTTGTCCATCAAGGACTTAGCTGTGTAATTAAATCTGTAATATTTTAAAAGGACTAAAATCGAAAAATTGGTAAGGTTTATTCAACCCCCCCTCTAAACCTTACTCACACCCCTTGGGACCTACACTAGCAATCGGTATTAATCAACTATTTATTTGCTTCGGGATGGGGGATAAACTAAATTAGGAATTGAACCCATATATACACTTAAACTGGTTTTGATAAAACATCAATTGGATTTAATATGGAAGAAGCATGTTGAGATTATGTGTCTAGGGTTGCTTTCGTATTTGTTGAAAACTTGTGGAGTTCGGGTTTTGAATAATCTGGATATTTTATTTTACTTGTTTATATAGGTTTTAGATTAGATAATAAATAATTTTTTGATTTTCGGCCGCTACAATAAAATTGGAATACGATATTTACTATAGCCTAAGTGTTTCGTATTCAATCCCAGAGGAATACGACCTTGCTCGCTGCTATCTGCTAGTTAAACTGTATACTTGCAGTTTAGTGAAAATATTTTCACGATCAAGTTTTTGGCGCCGTTGCTGGGGATTAAAAGATTCTACATAGATATAGTAATAAGTAGTTCAATCTTAATTGAATTACAAATTTTTAATCAC
The DNA here is from genome assembly GCA_016081115.2 of Rehmannia glutinosa. NCBI lineage: Eukaryota > Viridiplantae > Streptophyta > Magnoliopsida > Lamiales > Orobanchaceae > Rehmannia > Rehmannia glutinosa. The sequence goes on from CM071928.1 coordinate 10,409,767, forward strand.
TTTTGTTTATTTGGTTTTTGATTTTTACTAACATAATTTTTAGTTTTGTTTGTTTTTATGAGTTGTGGTGTAGGAGGCGTCACGACATACTCGGGTTATAAAAAAATAATCAAAAAAAAATGGCAGACGAGGTGAACCGTGGTAACAATGAGAATAATAAGAATCAACCATTGATACTACCGGGGGAAAAAAGCCATCTCTAGATGAGATGTTAGCCTCATTCATTGAAGAAACACGAGCTAGATTGAACAACGATGAGACTAAGATAGATAGGACCGAAGAATAGTTTGCTCAATTGAATACGAATATAAACGCAAGGTTGAAATCATTGGAGATACAAGTGGGTCAAATAAGAATGCAATGCAATGCCATTCATATGAGAATTGGTGTTGAATATGACAGCCTAAATATATCAACCGAGACAGTGCAGAAAGAAAGAGATGAGCAACCTACAATTACTTTTGTCCCCGAAGGGCCGAAGATAGATGTTCTGATGAGCAACCCAAAAGAATCTCAAGGTATGTGTTTTGATGTTACTAACGATGATATATTTGAATATGTGGTTGCTTTAGATTCAATGGAAGAACAAGTACCCAAGAAAGGAGCTTGGACAGCGGCACACGGCCGTGTGGTTTCACATGGACAGACCGTGCGATTTGATTCTGAAGACAACTTTTGTTATGCATTCACACAACCTGATTTTCAAGCGAAAATATTGGAAATAATGAGAAGAATGGATCAATGACAAAGTGGTCAAGGCCACTATCCTCTACCACAGTGCTACAAGTGAGTACTTTTCACGAATTCTTCTTTCTTTTGATAATTTTTTCATATGATCGGGACGAGGCATTATTTAAGTTTTGGGGGGGATTGTCAAGAATGGGTGATTTTGTACTATTGCATGTTTGCATTGCATTTCGGTTGCATGTAGAAGCATATAAAATTTGCTTAAAAAAATTTAAGGAAAAAAATTTCAATTTTTTTATCATGTTTATTGCATTAGCACGTTTATTGTTTTTTGTGTGAATTAGGATTAGAAGTTCGAACTAATACAAAAACTTTCATATGATTTTATTATGAAGACTTGGTTTCATGAGAAGAAATACTTGGTGAATATGTGATGAATTTTTGAAAAGATGTCTTTTGCATGTTTGGTATTGATTGAGAAAATTGGGTATTTGAGCATGATGCGAAAATAAGTATCTGTTGCATTGGGTGAGTCGACGAGCCCATATTCCAAAGTAGTTGCTAGACGCTTCCTCTTAATAAAACCCACAACGGCCATGGAAATTGTAGACAACAAAATACCGGTTCCAATCTGTTGTAGCTTGGATATGCCTGAAGGCTTTCGGCTTATAGCTCTAGCAATTGGAACCAAAACTCGGTCGTAGATTGGAATGAAGAGAACAATGGAAGCGGGTATTAAAGATTGAATTGCAGCAGTTGGTATCTGAAAGTCGGTAGTGATGTAACGGTCCATTGTAGCTCCTTGCTTGTTAAATAGAGTTGAAGATTGTGAAAATACAATGGCATATGGCAAACATGTAAAACATATCGGAATAAGTCTAAGAATTGACTTTGTATCTTCAATGTCAACGACGCTGCAAACTTTGTCGATATCCGTTGGACCATTAGATTCGAGTATTGCTTTATCAAGAAAACCACTGCAAACCATAAATAATAACTATCAAAATTAAACGGTTGAGATTTCCTGTTCCACATTCATATTCCAAAATGTCATAATCATACACATGTCATTCATGCAATACAGCGTGATATGAATGTGGAATGTCCTGAACTCTTAACCATCCATCTTGGAAAACACAGAAAAGCGTATTTACCTAAAGTGAGAATTTTCATGAGACATAATTTGATGAGCTTCCTCTTCAATAGATACAATTGTAAGGGCAGTCCTCCAATTTCTTGTTGCTTTCACAAAAACCCGACTGATTCTCTTCAATGGATTCCTTTGATCTGTGTTTGTGGGAAACCGATAGGTCATAGACCCGAGCAAGAACACAATTACGGAAAAGCACATGATAATGCAAGGGATTCCGAAGCCAAGTTCCCAACTCAGATTTTCTTGAGTGTAGCTCAAAACCAAGAGAGCTACCAAAACGCTGTCGCACACGCAAAAATTCCACCAATTGAAGAATGAACTTTTTGCTTTAAGCTCTTTAATTTTCATCTTCCTCATTGAACTGGTCGGCTCCGAACGCTTGCAAACAAGGCTTATTGTCTTGTGCAAATGATACTAAATACAAAGAGAAGAAGAAAAATATAATCTGAACTTTGAGGAGGAGAACATGCCATGTTATCAACAACACCACTATGGCAGTCAGAAGAGTTGCTTGATTCAAGTGTAGCTGATAGAGACAAGAAACCAAGTCCCTGTAATTCTTGTAATTAAAATGTGAACACCATGATCAAATCTTAGATGAAGAATTTTTAAGAAAAAAAATTATTTTTGATCAAGTAAGAATCTTTCAATGAATCATAGTTTCATTTGTTTCAACATTTCTTTTCGTTATAATTACCAAAAAAAAATTGAGATTCGAGCTAGTTACAAAATCTAGAGATTTTTTCAAAATTGCAAAAAAAGATCTCGACTTTGATTTCCTCTTACATTTTCTCTCTTCATAAGCGAAAAAATATTTCAAAAACATGTGATTTGCCCTTTAAATTCAAGACATAATCAAATCTGGGGAAATTTTTTGTAATTTTGAAACGTCTCTAGATTATTTTGTAATTAGCCTAAATATCGGTTTTTTTATTATTATCTTCAATATAAATCGATATCGCCATTACTAGTGATTCCCCAATGGAGATTCCCAAGCTACATCACTACGATTACTAATTCGAGCTTCTTTTTTTTTTCAAAATAAAAAAGTTCAGTTCTCTCGTTGTAAGTACTCGTACCCAGACTATAATTACAAATAATACCCATGGCAGCTAGGCTAACCCTAGTGATTGATTACTAATTCGAGCTTAGCTCACACAATTTGATCCATAAACTCTAACTATAGATCTTTTAGTGCTAAATAAATATATAGCCGAAAAGCCGGACAATATTTTGAACTAACCAAGATGTTGAGCAGGGCGGCAATAGTTATCGTCCGGTATCTCCCCAAATACGAGTCGGCCAAAAAAGCACCGAGAAGCGGAGAAAGTAATGTCATGCCGAACCACACATTCACGTTCGCCGCCGCCGTAGCGGTGGATTGGCCCAACGGCCCAGCTAAATAGCTTACTAGATTCGATTTATTCCATTATAAGCAAATACCTCGGCCATTTCAACACCTATAATAGGAATTATCTCAAGTAAATAAAAAAAAAAAAAGAGGTAACTAAAAAAAAACTTGAGGTAATTATAGAAATGTCATATGACATTTAACTCCTTAAATTTAATATAAAATCAAACTTCAAGGATTTTTTTTAATTTTCAAATCCCCCTTGTTTTTATCGTAATTTGCCCAAGTCTTAGGAGTGTTTTTGTAATTATCCCATAAAATAAAATAAAGGGATAATTACAAACACTCCATGAGGTTCGGGTTAATTACAAAAAAAAACCTACAAGTTTTGGAAAATTGTTAAAAAAAAAAAACTATTGAAGTTTGATTCGATTTTACATTTTTCCTCTTTGTAAGAAAAAAATATTTCAATAATATTTATAGAAATATTACAGTTACCTCTTAAATTTTAAACATAATCAGATTTGAAGGCCCTTTTTATAATTTTAAAATATCTCTGGGTTTTTTGGTAACTAGCCCAAACCTCAGGGTGTATTTTGTAATTATCCCTTAAAATAAATAAATAAAAGAAACAAACTCTCTTGTATATGAATCACAAGCCAAGTGATAGTTAATTAGTTATGAAGGTACCTATGATCGGAGTAGCGGATTTCCAGCCACCGGACTTTGATCGGACGGCGGGGCGGCCTTTGAAGTCACCGGAGCTCCGGACGACGTCGTCTAGTAGCGGAGTTTCAGCCATAGCCTCTCTCTCGGAGTGCAGGCGGAAATAATATTGCGAGAATATTTTTGGAGGTCTGCTAATAATCACTAATAGTGGTTGTGTACTGTTACACTACTAAAATAAAACAGCAGATTAATATAACAATTAATAAAATGATCAAGAGACAAAAAAAAATGACGCCAAGGCAATTCAAATTTCAAAATAATTAATCACATGTTACAATTGTGATGATTTATTATTTTATTAGACCATATCCCATCTTTAACAATATTATTCGATTTATTGTGATGCAGATTTACTTATTTCCCCATCAATTCTCAATTTCTTATAAAACACCAATTCCCACTATCGTTTGTTGGAGTTGTTTTAGCTCCATTTTGTAACTTGTTTTTGTTTGCCTTAATTTGTATCCAACATATATTATATAGGGACGTAAACAAATCGAGTAGAGTCGAACACAGTATTGTTCAAATTTGTTTGAATGTTTGTCGAGCTTCAAAAATTGTGTTTGAGCTTCACTTGATTATTAATTGAATCTTGTTTGAACGAGTTTTAGCTCTCTTCACTTGATTATTAATTGAATCTTGTTTGAACGAGTTTTAGTCGAGCTAACACGGATCCAACTCAAGTAGCATAATATTTTTCCACAAATATTGTAATTTTTTTACTAATCAAGTCGAGCTTAAGCAACCACGAGCTTATAGCTCAAGTGGTATCGCTAACCCTTTATAAGAGTGTTGATCATGGTTCGGACCCTGTATCTTTCAGTTTATTTGAAATTTATCCCCTCTACTCCAACCACTACACCCAACTTATTAAAAAAAAAAGTTGAGCTTAAGCCTAGCTTTATATTTTATCAAACGAAAAATTGTGTTTAAGTCATTAGCGGAGGAAGGGGCCAATCTGGGCCACGTCCCCTCTCCTAATTTTTTTTTTAAAAAAAATTACTAAGAATTGTTTTAGAAATTCTTTTTAGTTAGAATTTATATGATTTTTTGTTAGTTTTTTCATCCGGTCCACCCATTTCTGTGTATCGGCCCACCCTAATATAGTTTCTTGTTACACCATTATTTCAAGCTTGCTTTATCATGTTAACGAATCGAACTCAAACGAAAGAGCTTTTAATGATCGTTTTCAATTTGAATATCAAGTAGCTTGGTTCGAATTTCACCCCAGTATACGACTATAACCCAATGTTATTGCACAACTAATCAACTATGATTATCAAAGAAAGGAAAATGAAATCCTAATTCTGAAAATTGAAATGATAGTGGGATATTCAATCTACGGTCACCCGAAATTTGTTCCAGATCTCTTATATTCAGTGTAGCCCATCTAAGTACATTAACTTGATCCCATCAAAGTAATTAGATTTTCCATCATTACACACAAACTAGATACGTCGTGTACATTTCTATGATTGCTAAAGAAATCAGAGTTTGCCTTTTCTCTTATACATATAAGATTTTGCAAAGTAAACATAGGCCGCCATTGTAACTGCACTAAGTCCAGCCAGTAGCCAGTAGAAATAGTCGAGATGTGCTCGATTCAAGTTGTTCGAAAACCAACTATCGTGCCCGTCTCCACTAGTCGCCGTCTCAATGGCGGATATCAGAAAACTACTCAAGAAACTCCCAATCCCAAATATACTAAGGTACAGAGCAATGCCTATGCTTTTTAGTTCACTAGGAACCTGATCATAGAAAAACTCTTGAAGACCAACCATGGTGAACACATCAGCAATACCAAATAGCAAATACTGAGGAACCAACCACCACACGCTCATTGGTACTATTTTCGTCGGCTCGTCCACCAGCCCATATTCAATAGCGGTCAAAAGGCGCCGCCGCTCAACAAGTGCTGCAATTACCATGGAGAGAAAAGACAAGAATATCCCTGTCCCGATTCGTTGGAGCATTGATATGCCTGCGGGTTTCTTGGTTATAGCTCTGGCGATTGGAACCAAAATGCGGTCGTATATGGGTATAACGACGACAATGGATAAGGCGATAAGAGATTGCAGTGAAGCAGATGGTATTTGAAAGCCATAAGCAATGGAACGGTCCATTGTAGCTCCTTGTTTGGTGAATAGAGTTGAACTCTGTGCAAAGACAATGGCATATCCCAAACATGATGTCCATATTGGAACGAGTCTAAGAATTGACTTGGCGTCGTCAACATCGCCTAAGCTACATATGTTACCATCTTCCTCTGAGCCATCGGGTGCAAGAACTGCTTTGTCAAGAAACCTGATACAAAAAGTTACAATGTTTATGGAAAAATTTACAACCTTTTGTGCCTACACAGACATGGAAATCATTTTAGGGATAATTACATAAAATCCCCTGAAATTTGGGCTAATTACAAAAAAAAAAAAACCAGAGATCTTTAAAATTACAAAAAACCCCATTGAATTTTGATTCTGCTTACATTTTCCTCTTTCATAAGCGAAAAAATATTTCAAAAACCCCCTTGATATTTGTAGAAATATTATAGTTACCCTCTTAAATTTAAGACATAATCAAACCTCGTGGGGTTTTTTTGTAATTTTGAAACATCTCAGAATTTTTTTGTAATTAGCTCAAATCTCGGGGGTGTTTATGTATTTATCCCTACATTATAAAGAAGGCCAAATTGCAAGTTTAGTCCAGTAATTATAGGAGGTAGCATGGTCCTATATGCACGATTTGCATAAATGCCCCGCAAATTAAAAATAGCTACAAGACTAAAATTGCAATTTCGCCTTATAAAGAACCATCCAGATCTGCTAAGTATATCAGTTTATAAGCCTAGTGAATAAAGTTTGGTCCAAACTCATAGCAATATCATTATTGATAGGACAGTTCAGTGGACGTGAAGAATGATAGGCTAAGGGTGGTTATAAATTACTTGAATTTGGTGATTTCATGAGGCATAATTTGCTGAGCTTCCTCTTCAATTGATATACTATTAGGGGCAGTCCTCCAATTTCTTGCTGCTTTCACAAAAACCCGGCCGATTCTCACAAACGGATTCCTTTCGTCATTGTTTGTAGGAAATCGATACGTCATAGACCCAAGCAAGAAAATGACTAGTGCGAAGCACATGACAATGCAGGGGATACCAAAGCCAAGTTCCCAACTTAGATTTTCTTGAATGTAGTTCAAAACCAATACAGCTATAAACATACCTCCATTCATTGAAAAGCACCACCAATTAAAGAATGAACTTTTTGCTTTAAGCTCCTTTTCGTCTTCATCATCAAACTGATCGGCTCCAAAAGCTTGTACACAAGGCTTATGTCCTCCTTGCGCGAAAGCTACTAAATATAACGAGAAGAGAAAAAGACGCGACTTCAAACAGAGGAGGCGAACAAGCCAAGTTATTAGAACCATTTTTGCAGTGAGTAAAGTTGAATGAATGTATTGCAGCTGATAGAGACAATAAGCCAAGACCCTATTATGATCCATCACAATTCAAAAGAGAACATGATTAGCAAAAAAAAAAAGAGATTTTTGAAAATTACAAAAAAAAAAACCTTTGAGGTTTGATCGTGTCTTAAATTTAAGGAGAGTAACTATAATATTTTGATAAACGTAAAGGAGCTATTGATATTTTTCCATGAACCAAACTTAAATGAGGATTTGTAATTTCCAAAAATTTCTGGATTTTTTTTTTTAAATTAGCGTGAACCTCAGGTGTTTTCTGTAATTATCCCTAATTTTTATTATCTCTCTGTATTAAACATTAGGCTCAGCTCAATTACAAACACCAAGAACAGTCGTGGACTTGAATCTTGATCATTTAATTCATGATGCTGCTATATAAAGTTATGAACTAAGGTTATGTGAAAGAATTCGAGTCTTTTGATTTAATTTCCACCAAAAAAAAAAAAAGATATATTTACATACTTGTTTTCATTGAAACCTTAACTCTTTTTTTAATAATTTACTTCAAAACTATTAACATGTTACCTCTTTTTACATACTAATTTGTTTAAACTAACATATTACACATTTTCACTCTGTAAAACAAATATATTTTCATTAACAAGTTCTTATAGTTCACAAGGGAAGATACCTAGCTCATATATATTCTCATATTCACACAAAAAATTAAGAAAATATTTAGTCCTGAAAATATTGAAACTTGAAAATTAAACCAAACGGGCAAATCAAATCAACTTAATTCGCAAAATTTATATAAGGGATTACGAAAATCCTCCAAGGTATGAATGATTATGTCATAAATGTAAAAAAGGATAACTGTAATACTTTTACAAATATAAAAGGGGCTATTTGAAATATTTTGGCTAGAGCTGGCAATTTTCGGCCCGGTCCGACCAGCCCGAGAATTGGATGGTCTAGACTATGTTTTTAAAGGCCCGAAACAGACCGGGACTAATTTGGCCCGAAGCCCGACCGGCCCGATGCATTTTATAAGTAAAAATTTGTTTTGGGCTGGGTTGCGCCAAGGAAAATAAGTGGCCCGAGCGATTTTCGGACCGACCCAGCCCGATTTGTGCTGTGGCAAAGTATGGCAAAGTTAATACAGAATCAAAAACCTTAAGAGGGTTTTTGTAAATTTCAAAAACCTCTGCAATTATTTTATTATTAGTTCAAACTTCGGGGTAGTTTTTGTAATTATCTCTTTATATAATATAGTCTACGTAGCATCTACAGAAGCATATTGGGTACTAACCAAGATGTAGAGCAGTGAGGCGATGATAATTGTACGATATCGGCCCAAATACGAGTCCGCAATGAAAGCGCCCACAAGCGGCAGAAGCGTCGCCGTTCCATTCCAGACATTGACGTTCTCCGCCGCCGTCGACATGGATTGGCCCAATGGGCCTGTGAAATAGCTTATCAGATTCGAACTTATTCCATAGTAAGCAAATCTCTCTGCCACTTCAACACCTGACAAAAATCACACAAAAATCAAATTAAATTTTCTGATTTAAATTCAAGCAAATGACAATATAAGTAAATTTTTGCATCCGATTTACGATTTTAGAACCTATGATGAAAGAAGCGGATTTCCAGCAACCGGATTTTGATCGGACGGCGGGGAGACCGTTGAAGTCAACGGCGCCCGTAACGACGTCGTCGAGTAGCGGAGTTTCGGTTTCCGATATGGTGACAACAGTGATAGCCATTATCTGTTACCGAAAACGAATTTTGTGCTTCTGATATTTCTGACATTTATGTCAATTTTTTCTTAAGCTTAGATTATCATTTATGTTAGGGATAATTACAAAAACATCCCTGAGGTTTGGACTAATTACAAAAAGACCTAGAGATTTTTTAAAATTACAAAAAAACCCTCGATGTTTGATTTCGTTTTATATTTCCCCCTTCATAAGCAAAAAAGCATATCAAAAACCCCCTGATATTTATAAAAATACTACAACTAGCCCCTTATATTTAACACATAATCAAACATAATGGTTTTTTTTGTAATTTTGAAACATCTCTGGGTTTTTTTGTAATTAGCCCAAACCTCAGGGGTGTTTTTGTAATTATCTTTTATGTGGAAACTACTCTAATAAATATTTAAGTAGTTTGATAATAAAAGTCATCCCTACAACAAAATATAGTAATTATTGCGCGTTGCACATAGTCTCCGAGCTGGGATGATAATGAGGCGGGTCGACCAATCCTGCCCACATTAAATAAATTTAAATAAAAAAATAAAAAAAAAAATAAATACTTATTTTTTAATATATTTTACAAAAATATATTTTATAAAATATTCTTTCCAACAATTTATAAATATTAGATATAATATTAAAAGATAAAAAGTATATTATAATATATATTATATATGCAACATATATATTAAAAAATATAGGCGGGGCGGAAGTGATACCTAGCACTGCCCCGCCACAGATCGTGGGGCGGGGCAACTCAAACGAGGCGGGTACTCTCAGTCAGGTCGAAATAGCCATCCCTACTCCCGAGATAAGATTCATGTTTAATTTTCTATGTTGTACTGATGTACTCCCAATTCTGTATAATGATGAAAAACACGTTACAATTGTAACATATATATTATTCATTCGTTGTAATGAAATATGAAGCGGAACTGGAAATCTCATTTCCCATCATGAATTTGATACGAAGAAAATAATAATAAGGAAAGCGTAAATTGTGGTGTTGGAAAATAAGTGTTGGGAGTGTTTCTAAAGAACTCTCATATCCCACATATGATAGATAATGAAGTATCCTTCACTTTATTAATGGAAGACTCAAATAGGCTTAGTATAAAATGGGCCAGGAGCATAAATGGGCCTCGCGCAAATAATGAGCTGGGCCAAATTTGCCGATTGTAGTGTAAAATCGGCGATTTGCCCCCCCCTACGCGGGCGATATAGTCGCGGCTCGTATTAATTTTGCAATTTAAAAGTTATTTTTATTTTGCTGATTTAAAAACCTTATCCTAAAATTCTTATTTTTTCCTTACCCGAAAATCCTTATTTTCTACCTTACCTTAATTTCCTTTTTTTTTTATCATAAATAGAAAATAGTAATTTTCTCTCATCAGATTTAGCCTACCTATAACCATCCATAGGTTGGCTATAGCCGCCCACTTTATTCCCTACCATACTATGGCCGCTCGGTTGTCTCCCTATGTGGTTAAGAGCCGTTCATTTGTCCCATACTCTGAATTATTTACATTACCGTTGGAAGCTTTTGCTCTATATTAGCCGAGCTTCCTGTCTTGTGAAAATACAACTCATTAACCTTACTACCTCCAACTTCGTTTTGATGGGTTACAATTCTGTGGGAAATTTACTTCGTTCTATTTGTTCCGTTGAATCTTGGGGGATTACGAAAATAAATCCTTTAGGAAAATGTTCTTGCACGCCTCGGAAATTATTTTGTTTCTTCAAACTCTTTACAGAAATATTTTGACAACATGTGGTTAGTAATTACATGTGAAGGTTTTGGTTGTTAGGTATTTCCAATCTTAAAAAAATTAGCTAAATGATGTGAAATGATCAACCAATGATCGAAGAGATTTTCAATGAAATTTGATCAAGTTTTGTTGTCGATGGTTTTTTTACATTGAAGCGAGATAGATGTGTTTATACAAAACTTGTTGATGATGAGTGCGTGATTATTTGCTTGTATGTGGCTGACATGTTTATCTTTGGCACTAAAAATGATTTAATATATAAATCAAAAGAATTCCTTGCTTCTAAGTTCAATATGAAAGATATGGGGGAAGCAAAAGTGATATTGGGTGTTAAAATTATAAGGAATGATGATGGCATAATGTTGTCACAAGAACATTATGTTGAAAAACTTCTCAAGAAGTTCGGACATTTTGACGTCAAAAACTAGTGAGTACTCCTTATGACGCTAACACTCAATTAAAGAAATATTTAGGTGATCATGTGGCTTAATCTGAATATGCATAGATTATTGCGAGTCTGTTGCATTTAATGAACTTCTCTCGCCCGGACATAGCTTATGTTGTGTGTAGATTGAGCAGATATACTTATAATCCCAATCGTGACCATTGGACTACAATAGTCAGACAAATGAGATATTTAAAAGGTACCATGAACTATGGTATCATTTATAGTGGATATCTTCCTATACTTGAAGGATACAGATGATGCGAATTTGGATCTCGATTGGATGAAATAAAATCCACTAGTGGTTACATATTCACTCTTGGTGGGGGTACAGTTGCTTAGAAGTCAGCTAAACAAACAATCATAGCAAAATCTACCATGGAGTCTGAGTGTGTTGTCTTAGAGTTAGCTGGCAATGAGGTTGAGTGGTTGGGAAACTTCTTAGCAGATATTCCATTAGGTTCAAAACCAACACCTTCGATTAATACATGCATTGTGATAGTCAAGCAGCAATTACAATTTCGAAGAATAAAACCTTTAATGGTAAGAATAGACATATTTGTTTGAGACATAATGTAGTTAAACAAGTGTTAAATGATGGAGTTATATCCATTGATTATGTGAAATCGAATTGAATTTGCCGATCCTCCCGACTAAACCATTGGGGAGAAATTTATTAATGAAACATCAAGGGGAATGGGACTTAAGCCAATTTGTGAAATTAACAGTGATAGAAACCCTACCTTTGTGATTGGAGATCCCATGAATGAGGTTCATACGGTTAATAACAAGTCACTTGTTAATTCTGCTAGCACAACAATTAATTGTCCCTTCCTATGGTGTGAGAAGTGCTAGGTTGCAATTATGTGAGGATAAGATATTAAGCTCTTAATGAATTTCATATCCCTTAAGGGTGGTGTATTTAATTGCAAAATATACTTGATGAGATTCATCTATATGAGTGTGGAGTGAGGCCGCTCCTGTGAGATTTTGGCATATCTCTAGAGCACTTATAAATTCCAGGCACGCGCATGGCCTATTAGCGCAAAACCGCATTGAACGACAAAATATTGAGAGGGTGTAATGTGATTGGTAAGAATTTAACTTACAATAAAGAGTTCTTAGTTCATAGAAGCTTCAAGCTTCACTAAATATTTGTACTTTAAATCTTACCATTCTAGGTCTAGTTCATAGTCCAAAAGACACCAGATGCGATACATCTACACTCATTTTAGTAACCCAGCAAAATTCTCTAAATCTTTCTCTTTTTGTTCTTTTGAAACATGTGGAGAATTGTTGGAAAATAAGTGTTGGGAGTGTTTCTAAAGAACTCTCATACCCCACATAGGATAGATAATGAAGTATCCTTCACTTTATTAATGGAAGACTCAAATGGGCTTAGTAAAAAAATGGGCCAAGAGCATAAGAGGGCCTCGCGCACAAAAAGAGCTGGGCCAAATTTGCCGATTGTAGTGTAAAATTGGTGATTTCTCCCCCCTGCGCGGGCGATATAGTCGCGGCTCGGATTAGTTTTGCAATTTAAAAGTTATTTTTATTTTGCTGATTTAAAAACCTTACCCTAAAATTCTTATTTTTTCCTTAACCGAAAATCCTTATTTTCTACCTTACCTTAATTTTTTTTTTATCATAAATAGAAAATAGTAATTTTCTCTTATCATTTAGCCTACCTATAACCATCCCAGGTTGGCTATAGCCGCCACTTTATTGCCTACCATACTATGGCCGCTCGGTTGTCTCCCTATGTGGTTAAGAGCCATTCATTTGTCCCATACTCTGAATTATTTACATTACCGTTGGAAGCTTTTGCTCTAAATTAGCCAAGCTTCCTGTCTTGTGAAAATACAACTCATTAACCTTACTACCTCCAACTTCGTTTTGATGGGTTACAATTCTGTGGGAAATTTACTTCGTTCTATTTGTTCCGTTGAATCTGGGGATTACGAAAATAAATCCTTTAGGACGAGTGTTCTTGCACGCTCGGAAATTATTTTGTTTCTTCAAACTGTTTACAGAAATATTTTGACAACATGTGGTTGGTAATTACGTGTGAAGGTTTTGGTTGTTAGGTATTTCCAATCTTAAAAAAATTAGCTAAATGATGTAAAATGATCAACCAATGATCGAAGAGATTTTCAACTGAAATTTGATAAAGTTTTGTTGTCTGATGGTTTTACTTCATTGAAGCGAGATAGATGTGTTTATACAAAACTTGTTGATGATGAGTGCGTGATTATTTGCTTGTATGTGGCTGACATGCTTATCTTTGGCACTAAAAATGATTTAATATATAAATCAAAAGAATTCCTTGCTTCTAAGTTCAATATGAAAGATATGGGGGAAGCAAAAGTGATATTGGGTGTTAAAATTATAAGGAATGATGATGGCATAATGTTGTCACAAGAACATTATGTTGAAAAACTTCTCAAGAAGTTCGGACATTTTGACGTCAAACTAGTGAGTACTCCTTATGACGCTAACACTCAATTAAAGAAAAATTTAGGTGATCATGTGGCTTAATCGAATATGCATAGATTATTGCGAGTCATTTGCATTTAATGAACTTCTCTCGCCCGGACATAGCTTATGTTGTGTGTAGATTGAGTAGATATACTTATAATCCCAATCGTGACCATTGGACTACAATAGTCAGACAAATGAGATATTTAAAAGGTACCATGAACTATGGTATCATTTATAGTGGATATCTTGCTATACTTGAAGGATACAGTGATGCGAACTGGATCTCTGATTCAGATGAAATAAAATCCACTAGTGGTTACATATTCACTCTTGGTGGGGGTACAGTTGCTTAGAAGTCAGCTAAACAAACAATCATAGCAAAATCTACCATGGAGTCCGAGTGTGTTGTCTTAGAGTTATGGCAATGAGGTTGAGTGGTTGGGAAACTTCTTAGCGAGATATTCCATTAGGTTCAAAACCAATACCTTCAGTGTCTATGCATTGTGATTGTCAAGCAACAATTACAATTTCGAAGAATAAAACCTTTAATGGTAAGAATAGACATATTTGTTTGAGACATAATGTAGTTAAACAAGTGTTAAATGATGGAGTTATATCCATTGATTATGTGAAATCAGAATTGAATTTGGCCGATCCTCTGACTAAACCATTGGGGAGAAATTTATTAATGAAACATCAAGGGGAATGGGACTTAAGCCAATTTGTGAAATTAACAGTGATAGAAACCCTACCTTTGTGATTGGAGATCCCATGAATGAGGTTCATACGGTTAATAACAAGTCACTTGTTAATTCTGCTAGCACAACAATTAATTGTCCCTTCCTATGGTGTGAGAAGTGCTAGGTTGCAATTATGTGAGGATAAGATATTAAGCTCTTAATGAATTTCATATCCCTTAAGGGTGGTGTATTTAATTGCAAAATATACTTGATGAGATTCATCTATATGAGTGTGGAGTGAGGCCGCTCCTGTGAGATTTTGGCATATCTCTAGAGCACTTATAAATTCCAGGCACGTGCATGGCCTATTAGCGCAAAACCGCATTGAACGACAAAATATTGAGAGGGTGTAATGTGATTGGTAAGAATTTAACTTACAATAAAGAGTTCTTAGTTCATAGAAGCTTCAAGCTTCACTAAATATTTGTACTTTAAATCTTACCATTCTAGGTCTAGTTCATAGTCAAAAAGACACCAGATGCGATACATCTACACTCATTTTAGTAACCCAGCAAAATTCTCTAAATCTTTCTCTTTTCGTTCTTTTGAAACATGTGGGGAATTGTTGGAAAATAAGTGTTGGGAGTGTTTCTAAAGAACTCTCATATCCCACATAGGATAGATAATGAAGTATCCTTCACTTTATTAATGGAAGACTCAAATGGGCTTAGTAAAAAAATGGGCCAAGAGCATAAGGGGGCCTCGCGCACAAAAAGAGCTGGGCCAAATTTGCCGATTGTAGTGTAAAATTGGTGATTTCTCCCCCCTGCACGGGCAATATAGTCGCGGCTCGGATTAGTTTTGCAATTTAAAAGTTATTTTTATTTTGCTGATTTAAAAACCTTACCCTAAAATTCTTATTTTTTCCTTAACCGAAAATCCTTATTTTCTACCTTACCTTAATTTCTTTTTTTTTATCATAAATAGAAAATAGTAATTTTCTCTCATCAGATTTAGCCTACCTATAACCATCCATAGATTGGCTATAGCCGCCCACTTTATTCCCTACCATACTATGGCCGCGCTCGGTTGTCTCCTAAGTGGTTAAGAGCCATTCATTTGTCCCATACTCTGAATTATTTACATTACCGTTGGAAGCTTTTGCTCTATATTAGCCGAGCTTCTGTCTTGTGAAAATACAACTCATTAACCTTACTACCTCCAACTTCGTTTTGATGGGTTACAGTTGGGGAAATTTACTTCGTTCTATTTGTTCCGTTGAATCCTGGGGGATTACGAAAATAAATCCTTTAGGACAGTGTTCTTGCACGCCTCGGAAATTATTTTGTTTCTTCAAACTCTTTACAGAAATATTTTGACAACATGTGGTTTGTAATTACGTGTGAAGGTTTTGGTTGTTAGGTGTTTCCAATCTTAAAAAAATTAGATAAATGATGTAAAATGATCAACCAATGATCGAAGAGATTTTCAACTGAAATTTGATCAAGTTTTGTTGTCTGATGGTTTTACTTCTGTTGAAGCAGATAGATGTGTTTATACAAAACTTGTTGATGATGAGTGTGTGATTATTTGCTTGTATGTGGATGACATGCTTATATTTGGCACTAAAAATGATTTAATATATAAATCAAAAGAATTCCTTGCTTCTAAGTTCGATATGAAAGATATGGGTGAAGCAAAAGTGATATTGGGTGTTAAAATTATAAGGAATGATGATGGCATAATGTTGTCACAAGAACATTATGTTGAAAAACTTCTCAAGAAGTTCGGACATTTTGACGTCAAACTAGTGAGTACTCCTTATGACGCTAACACTCAATTAAAGAAAAATTTAGGTGATCATGTGGCTTAATCTGAATATGCATAGATTATTGCGAGTCTGTTGCATTTAATGAACTTTTCTCGCCTTAGGACATAGCTTATGTTGTGTGTAGATTGAGCAGATATACTCATAATCCCAATCGTGACCATTGGATCGCGCAATAGTGGACAAATGAGATATTTAAAAGGTACCATGAACTATGGTATCATGTATAGTGGATATCTTGCTATACTTGAAGGATACAGTGATGCGAACTGGATCTCTGATTCAGATGAAATAAAATCCACTAGTGGTTTCATATTCACTCTTGGTGGGGGTACAGTTGCTTGAAAGTCAGCTAAACAAACAATCATAGCAAAATCTACCATGGAGTCTGAGTGTGTTGCCTTAGAGTTAGCTGGCAATGAGGTTGAGTGGTTGAGAAACTTCTTAGCAGATATTCCATTATGTTCAAAACCAACACCTTCAGTGTCTATGCATTGTGATTGTCAAGCAGCAATTACAATTTCGAAGAATAAAACCTTTAATGGTAAGAATAGACATATTCGTTTGAGACATAATGTGGTTAAACAAGTGTTAAATGATGGAGTTATATCCATTGATTATGTGAAATCAGAATTGAATTTGGCCGATCCTCTGACTAAACCATTGGGGAGAAATTTATTAATGAAACATCAAGGGGAATGGGACTTAAGCCAATTTGTGAAATAACAGTGATAGAAACCCTACCTTTGTGATTGGAGATCCCATGAATGAGGTTCATACGGGTAATAACAAGTCACTTGTTAATTCTGCTAGCACAACAATTAATTGTCCCTTCCTATGGTGTGAGAAGTGCTAGGTTGCAATTATGTGAGGATAAGATATTAAGCTCTTAATGAATTTCATATCCCTTAAGGGTGGTGTATTTAATTGCAAAATATACTTGATGAGATTCATCTATATGAGTGTGGAGTGAGGCCGCTCTTGTGAGATTTTGGCATATCTCTAGAGCACTTATAAATTCCAGGCACGCGCATGACCTATTAGCGCAAAACCGCATTGAACGACAAAATATTGAGAGGGTGTAATGTGATTGGTAAGAATTTAACTTACAATAAAGAGTTCTTAGTTCATAGAAGCTTCAAGCTTCACTAAATATCTGTACTTTAAATCTTACCATTCTAGGTCTAGTTCATAGTCCAAAAGACACCAGATGCGATACATCTACACTCATTTAGTAACCCAACAAAATTCTCTAAATCTTTCTCTTTTCGTTCTTTTGAAACATGTGGGGAATTGTTGGAAAATAAGTGTTGGGAGTGTTTCTAAAGAACTCTCATATCCCACATAGGATAGATAATGAAGTATCCTTCACTTTATTAATGGAAGACTCAAATGGGCTTAGTAAAAAAATGGGCCAAGAGCATAAGGGGGCCTCGCGCACAAAAAGAGCTGGGCCAAATTTGCCGATTGTAGTGTAAAATTGGTGATTTCCCCCCCCCCCCTGCGCGGGCGATATAGTCGCGGCTCGGATTAGTTTTGCAATTTAAAAGTTATTTTTATTTTTGATTTAAAAACCTTACCCTAAAATTCTTATTTTTTCCTTACCCGAAAATCCTTATTTTCTACCTTACCTTAATTTCCTTTTTTTTTTTATCATAAATAGAAAATAGTAATTTTCTCTCATCAGATTTAGCCTACCTATAACCATCCATAGATTGGCTATAGCCGCCCACTTTATTCCCTACCATACTATGGCCGCTCGGTTGTCTCCCTATGTGGTTAAGAGTCGTTCATTTGTCCCATTCTCTGAATTATTTACATTACCGTTGGAAGCTTTTGCTCTATATAAGCCGAGCTTCCTGTCTTGTGAAAATACAACTCATTAACCTTACTACCTCCAACTTCGTTTTGCTAGGTTACAATTTTGTGGGAAATTTTGTTCGTTCTATTTGTTCCGTTGAATCCTGAAGGATTACGAAAATAAATCCTTTAGGACAGTGTTCTTGCACGCCTTGAAAATTATTTTGTTTCTTCAAACTCTTTACAGAAATTTTTTGACAACATGTGGTTGATAATTACGTGTGAAGGTTTTGGTTGTTAGGTATTTCCAATCTTAAAAAATTTAGCTAAATGATGTGAAATGATCAACCAATGATCGAAGAGATTTTCAACTGAAATACTTTATTTGCCATGTGATTTCGTATAAATTGAAAAGGGTTAAATACAAAAATTTCCCGGATGCTCGGGCTAATTACCAAAAAACCCAAAAGTTTTTGAAAATCATAAAAATAAACCCTTGAAATTTGATTCAATCTTAAATTATCTACTTTACAAGTAAAATTCATTTAAAAAAACTCATGATATTTATAAAAATATTACAGTTACTCCATAAATTTAAGACATAATCAAATCTGATAGGTTTTTTTTTTTTTAGTAAATTTGAAACATCTTTAGGGTTTTTTATTATTAGCCCAGACCTCACAAGTGTTTTTGTACATATCCCTATTAAGAAATAAAAACCATATTTTATGACTTCCATCAAATAGGAGAGTGCAAGCGAAGCAAGGAGAAAACTTAATTGACATTAATTTGGAATTACATCAACACGCAAACATTTTCATGTCCAAGTCCAAAACAGTAATTGATCTTTCGCTTATTCACAAAAACAAAGTTAAAAAAATTGAAATAAAAACAAATGTTTTTTGTTTTTCCCCTTTTTAAGTAGTGTATTTAGGTCATGTATATACGATTATGTTACCAATGTTCATTTCCAGTTTTTAGTGTTGAAAATTGAATTTTGAGAATCTTTCGATTTTTATGTGAAAAATGAAATTATGTTTGGATGAATATGTAGCATTGAAAATGAGATTATATTAATTGGTTGAGTAGTTTGAAATAATATTTATGTATATAATAATTTGAAGATTTGATAGTGGTGGGTCCTACTTTCAATATTTTAATTTGAATATATGTATTATATTTGTAAGATTGTAGGTGGTGGTCCTATTAGATATATATGATTTAAAATAATAATATTTTAAGTAGATTGAAGTTGATAATGGTGGGTCCTAAATGAGAATTAAGAGAATAATAATTGATAAATAATGTATGGTATTGTATATGATTGAGAATTGAAATAATGAGTTTGAGACGCTGTTTTAGTTAAAAGATAAAAAATAGAAATGATGATTTCCATTGAAAAAATATAAACTAACATTATTCTATTTTTATGAGTGGTTCGAAAATGGAAATGAGGATTTGAAAACATCAACAAACAAGACTATAGATATAGTTTCTCAACTCTCATGACTTAAACCTTGACTAATTAAGTTGTATATGTAAGGTGCTTACCAATATATAGTTATCTCGTCAACTTGCTTCAGAATTAAAAAAAATAATAAAAAAAAGTTGTACGCATAATTACATTGTTACATCAAATGTATTGCACGAAAATAAATAACAAAACCAACATCAATTTTGGTTACTCATGTTTTAATTTTTTATCAATCCATATGTAACAGAAAGTAATTAAAATGTAAAACGTGAGTTATTAAAATTGGGGGAAAATGCAAAAATAGTCCTGTAACTTTACCTAGTTGGCAATTTTGGTCCTGTCCGATTTGCATTTTGCAAATTTAGTCCTATAACTTTAAATTTGTCGCAATTTTGGTCCTCAAATGACCGGAGCTACAAATTCCGGCCACAAAAGGTCAGATGATTGGCACATGGCCCGTTATGAGGCTTACTTGGACCCGTTATGAGCTAAAATGATCCTCTAACTTTACCTAGTTGGCAAAATTGGTCCTTTAACTTATTTCAATTCTTAAAAAAAGAGTTTTTATTTTTCTCAATTTGAAATTTATTCAAGTGATTAAATTTATTTTAAAATCTAAAAATTAAAATATAAAAAACTATAATAATTTGTTTAAAAAACTTAAAACAGTAAAAAAATCGAATTACAAAGAAAAAATGTTAAAAAAATAAATATGAAAATTAAATACACTTTTTTAAACATTTAATATTCTAAATAAAAAAATTCAAAATTATTTCCAAAAAGTTGTTTTTAAAATTAAACAATGTTTTAATAAATTGAAATTTTGTTTAAAAAACTAAAAAAGTTGTGTTGAAAATCTGCCAATTACTTCAAATATTAAAAATAAATTCAATATAAAATATGGAGATTTGTCTAAAAATCTGAAAAATGGATTAAAACTGAAAACTATTGAAGACTTTTGAAATATTTTACCAAACATTTGAAATTATTTTAAAATCCAAAAATTATTTTACCAAAAAATCGAAAGTATAAATTGAAATAATTTTAAAATAATAGTAAAAAAAACTATAAATCGAAATTATTATAAAATAATAGTAAAAAATTGAAATTATTTTGAAAATCCAAAAATTATAAAAAACTATGGAAATTGTTGAAAAAACTATAAATCATCTTTTAAAAAACGACGTTTATTTAAAATATTTAAATTCCAAAATAAAATAAAAAACTCAAAACTCTTTTTAAGAATTTGAATTTTTTTTACAAAATTCTGATTAATATCCCAATTTTGGAATAAATTTAAGACTTTTAAACAAATAACTGATTTTTTAAAAAGAAATTTCAACATCTTCTTTAATTTTTAGATTTTTTTTAAAAAAATCTATATTATTGCCCTTTTTGGATTTTATAAAAAAATTCAGATTTTTGGTAAGATATTTCAAAAATCTTCAATAGTTTTCAGTTTTGATCAATTTTTCAAATTTTTAGGTAAATTTTGTATCAGATCGTGATCCTCTTTTTACATCAAAATCTTGGGAGTCTGCATGCATGCAGCTATAAAGACAAAACTTAAGTTCGCACCGCATATCATCCACAGAGGGATAGTCTGTCAGAAAGGACAACTCAGACATTGAAAGACATGCTCAGAACAGTTGTGTTGGACCTTGATGGAATTTGGGAGACTTATCTACCACTTGTGGAATTCCCTTACAATAACAGTTACCAGGCTACTATCAAGATGACACCATACGAAGCATTGTATGGAAGAAAGTGCAGATCACCAGCTCATTGGGACGAAGTTGGTGAATGCAAGATTTTTGGACTGGACATTATTGAGAGAACAGTTGGAGTGATTGCTAGGATTCGAGACAGAATTAAGGCAGCACAAGACCGACAGAAAAGTTATGCCGATAGAAGAATGAAGGACCTACAATTTGAATTGAAGGACAATGTATTTCTTAAGGTTGCACCCTTGAAAGGAGTTAATCATTTTGGGAAGAAAGGAAAGCTGAGATCACGGTATATTGGACCATTCAAAATTTTGGATAGGATTAGAGATATCGCATGCCATTTGATACTACCTCCAGAACTTGCAGTAGTACATAACGTCTTTCACATATCTATGCTTAGGAAGTAAATTGCCGACCCGAGCCACATAATTAACCATGAGGAACTAGATGTCAGTAATAACCTTACCTATGAGGAAAGTCCTATCGCTTTTTCGGAAAGAAAGTACATAAGTTGAGAAATCGAGAAGTGCCCCTAGTGCTTGTACTGTGGAGCCGACAGGGTAGGGAAGAGGCTATTTGAGAGACAGAGAGAGAGAGAAAGAGATCCTAGCTAAGTATCTGAATATTCCTAACTAAGTAAGTTGAATTTCGAGGACGAGAATTTTTTTAGTAGGGGAGGTTGTGACGACCCATCCCTTTTCAATTACTCGAGCTTTTTAAATTTATATTCATGAATAATGTTGGATCAAATATCTAGTTTACGTTAAATGTGCAATTTACTCGCTTTATGTATTTTATATATTTTGAGCATACGAGAACTGATTGCACCCCTAACTACGGTAATGGATATGAATGGATATCACGATGACATATTATGGATATTATTATGGAATTTCGGAGATTTTTGCTAAAGTGCTTAATTATATTTTGGTAATTAGAGACTAAATTTCTAGCTCATATTTTATTATTATTAATGACCATCTAGTAATCAACTGTTTATTTGCTTCCGGAGGGGGAATAAACTAATTTAGATAATTAACCCATAGATACATTTAAACTGGTTATGATAAAACATCAATTAGATTTAATATTGAAGAAACATATTGAGATTATGTGCCTAGGGTTTGCTTTCATATTTGTTGAAAACTTATGGAGTTCGGGTTTATAATAATTTAGATATTTTATTTTACTTGTTAATTTAGGGTTTACATTAGATGATAAATAATTTTTTTAATTTTCGACTGCTTCAATAAAATTAGAATACGATATTTACTATAATCTAAGTGTTTCATATTCAATCCTAGAGGAATACGACCTTGCTCGCTGCTATCTGCTAGCTACACCATACACTTGTAGTTTAGTAAAAAGATTTTAACTATTAGAACGTCGGGACCCAAATAAAAACATGCAGGTCCACAGGCATAATTGCTATTTTGCCCATAAGTAAGGTTAAAATGGTAATTTTTAGCCTAATCCTTGTAAGATTTAAATGGATGATATGGATTGTGGATGAGAAGAAAAGGCCAAAGCAGAAACTATATTTTGGTGGTGAATATGCACCTCTTGCCACTCAGTATGATTGAATTTTCATGTATGTATTGAAGACTTTTTCCTATTTTTGTATTTATAAAATTTGATGTGTCATGTATGTTTTGGTTGTATATATTTTTGTGGGTAAATTACACTTTGCCTCCTGAAGTATGTGAGTTTTTTTCCTTTGTCTCATAAACTTTTTTTTTTGTAGCACTTTACCCCTTGAAATTAGTGTTTCATCATGCCATGCCCCTATGGGGGTGGTAAAGCGTACATAAAACATTAAGTTCAATGGGTAAAATGTCACAAACAATATTATAGGGGCAACATGCAAGCACTTGCATAGTTTAGGGAGATTAGTATAATTAGCCCTATTTTTTGGGCCATGGATACATAGAAGCAATACAACTGAGACAACAAGAACACAAGAGCATTTTTCGAGCTAGAATTTCAAATACTCTCTCTCAAGCTTAACTGCTAAAATCGTTAAGCTATTCAGCTTAGTATAGCAAAATGCATGGATATATAAGATTTGTGATAAATAAAGTCGCTTTTCACACGGGTGGGTCGTGCCCTTGTATGCGGGTGCATTTAAATTTTACAGATTCTGGTTTTATTTCGGGCCCAAGTTGATAATTAGCCATAATTGCATAATTGAATGACTGAAAATATTTAAAGAATATTAGAATTAAAATTAGAATTATCAATAAAGATAAATTGAACATTGATGATGCCATTTGGTACTAACCTGAAGAGCTTCAGAGGCAACTAATTGAGTTGCTCGACATGGGAAGAATTCGGCCTTCGAAGGTATCCACAGCACTGTAAAGTTATATATTGACTGATCAACTCTCCTACTGGGCTTTAACTTATCTGTTCTTTAGGAACTGAATTGATTTCCTAGAGATTGTAACTCTTATAATAGTTTTGGGTCATATAAATTAATTTGTATGATTTTTCTTGTTTTTTAATTTGCAGACAATAAAAATTTGTGTTAGAACTATCATTAAGAAGATCCTTGATGTACCAGCTCAATTATATTTGGATAACAACTATCTCAAGTCTGTGAGACCCGTAAGAGTGCAATACTCTTCAAAGTCTCTAACCTCGATGCTGGTATGTGATGAAGTTAGATCGGAAGAGAACGAAGAGAACCATGGAGCCGTCGGCCAATGGTGCAACTCTCTGACTCATCAAAGTTCTTTGTAAATGCTAGGGTACCACCAAGGATTGAGAAATCAGTGTCGGCTCTTACTTCGAGCTTAAATAATTATTACAATGTAGCTGTTAGTGAATTAAATTCATATTCAGTTATTCATTTGATATATTTTGTGTTGCCTTTCTAATGTGATTGTATTACATATATAATATAGTTTTGTTGCATTTTGTTGAAGACAGTGATGCTACTGTTTTGTTGGAAGATCAGAGTGAAACTTTTCATCATAAATGAATTCTTCATTCAATTTTGAGGTCCCAGGAAAAATCTCACGCATAAATAATACTTTTGGTATGTTTGGCGATCAAGTCTTCATCAAGTTTCTACCGCAACAGTTCAAGGCACTACGAAGTATGCACAATGACTTGATGAGGCATTATGAAAGCTGTTCCCGATCACAGTTAAGGTAAGTAAAGTATCTTATCGCGTCGACCTACCTGATACTTTGAAAATTCATCAGGCCTTCCACGTTAGTATATTAAAGCCATACCATGTGGACGAGGAAGACCCAAGTCAAGGACAATCGCAACGAGCACCTCCCATAGTGACCAAGTCATATGAGAAAGACGTAGAAGAGGTGCTTATGAGGAGTATCGTTCGCAGCGAGGCGTTTCACCCCCACTCAATACTTAATAAAATAGAAGGGGCTCGAGTCCGAGGTGACATAGGAACTTGACGAAGACTTGTGGCGATCCGACCACAACTCAACAAGACGCCGCCAAATTAGGTGGGGGAGGACGTAATGGCCCGCTAATTTAGACTCGAATTTTTCTACACATTAGTTAAGAGGTTAGCCCAACTTCAAGCCCACATGTTTGGTCTAATTCTTAGGCCCATTTTGTAGATAGAATTTTCTAGAATCTTGTAGGAGTTGTAGAGATTGTAGGATGATTCTAGATAACTCCATTATAAATATCTTAGAGTATCTTCTAGGAATATTTCATAGAGAAGTCTAAAGACTTACTCCCAACCATTGGATTAAATGAATCACTACCATCCATTAGGGAGGTGGAGTAGTATAAATTGGTGTAGAGCCTCATTTGTAAACCATCAAGTATTTGCAAATAAGTTTGAGTGAATGTGCATAAGTGTTCTATTTTGTAAACCATCAAGAATTTGCAAACAATTTTGAGTGAATATACAATGTTCTCTTCGCTAAGGCCACACGGTTCATTGTTAAAGGAACAAGTCCGTAACAACCTGTTTGACAAAAAAATATTAAAAAAAAATCGCTGGAGAAAGTTTCTTGTCCAAAATACATTGTTCTGAATATTTTTTGGAAAAGAAACCACTAATCATAATTTTACTAAGAAGAATTAAAAGAATTTCTATTAGCGTGAGATGTTTTGACTTTTGAAGATTATAACAACAAATAAGTCTTGCCTCATAAGAACATATGTAGTGATAGTCCCAGTCGATTGTCTCTCTTTTTACCGAATTTGGGATTGCTCAATAGCCGCGAAGGCTCGCTACGAATTATTATATATGACTGTCGAAAAAACTGGCTATAAATGAATAGGGGTTTCTTGGATGGGGTTCCTCATCTATCGCAGGAGCGGTGGGGATTCCTTTACCAAAGTGGGTACTACCTAAGCTCTTTATTTCCCCGCACTCTTCTATGAAATGAAAGAGTTTCACGGGAATTGTGTTGATCGTCGGATATCATGAGAAAGAAACATGAAGAAGTGTTATCGAACAACTTCCAGCAATTCTTTCCAGTATGGAATGAGTAAAGAATCAAGCTACAAGTTTCGATCTATACGAAAGGCACTGGTTTTTTTGTCTTTCTTTCGGTTTCATTGATAGCAGAAAAACGGACTCTATAGGGCATACCAAAGGCACTGGTTATTTTGTCTTTCTTTCGGTTTTATTGATAGCAGAAAAACGGACTCTATAGTGGCGCTAGCTAGCGTCAGACTCTTTCTTCCCGACCTATTGGCCGCAGTTATTTAGGTGGTATTCTGAGATTGAAGAGGAACACACGTCAGACAAAAAGGGAAAAAAAGGCAATCTGAAAATTCATTAAAAATATACAAAAAATGGGAATTCAAAATTAAATGGTTCTCGAAAGAGGAAGATTCGACTACTTCCCAACAATTTGATAAAAGAATTCTCATGTTTTTTAGTTAATTCTTTCTGAATTGAGTAACATACTCTGCACATTGTACACAAGTTTAATTCTCCCCTGAATTCTTTCACTTATAATTGATCATTTACACAGAAAATTCTCCCCTGGATTCTTTCACTTATAATTAGAAATTCTTTTTCTACACAAGTTTAATAAGAAAACTAAATATTCATTTCAGTAATGGTTTTTATGAAGGTAAAAACCATACAGGTCCTCAGCCTACCAATTCGTTCAATTATTTGCACATAATTATGCATCTTATTGTCAATCTCATCAAAGATATACTTGATAGAGAATATTGTTGTCCTTAGGAATCGAGATGGAATAGGTTCCTTAGGTATTATCCATGCTACTCCAAATATAAGACACTCAAGCGTGGATGAACGATGTCTAAATCTTTACATGAATAATCGATGAGTTGTTTTAGTTTGTAAGTAGTGGGATCTTGTTGTACAGATACGTACACTTGTACTCCGTTGAGAGGTCCATGACTAGAAAAGGGAAGGTCCACCAATGATTGATAAGTCCTATTCGTCTCTTGATCCCCCCACACTACATTCGTTTGCTACGTTTGGTGAATAGATGAATCGAGTGTTTCACTTTTTTCATTAATAATTGACAAATGTTAATTTATAAGTAGAAAAACACTTGTATGAAAATGTACACCAACAGAAGATCTGAGGCAAGACCATTCCTTAACTAACAGTCTCACACGTGGCATTCGATGATTACCCAGGATGTATTATACTGCCGACGCTTCACGTCATGCTTTCCATTCGATCCAGTAGAGAAGAAAAGCGATTCGTTTGTCCAGAGTAACCAATGGTCTCTTCAGTCGGGCCCTGGCCCATGTAGTAGGCCCAGCCATCCACCATCTCATTCAAACCTCTTTATCCGATCAAAAAGCCATATCCACCCCCAGTTTGACTTTGACCCATTTACCCAAAAACTGGATAATGTAATATTGAGCAATATAATTATTCTAAAAAAAAATATTGAGTAATATAATTGATTGGTTACCAATTTAGGGGTGTCAATTTGGGTTGGGTCCGGGTTCGCAGGTTCGCGTGTCAGAAACAGCCGATCCGGACCCGACCTGTTTAATTATTCGTGTCAGAATCTTGAACCTGGACCCGACCTACTTATTTCACAGGTAACCCGGACCCGATCCGCGTAACCCGTCTAATAAAAATTTTCCTATATATTTAAAAGTTTTAACTGAATAATTTTTCTTTTTAAAATCAATAACTATCATACACTATTTAATCAATAAAAAAATATCGCAATTCACAACATACAAAAAGAAATAACATAATTGCATAAATAAGATAACACATTGATCATATTTTACGGACAATATTAAAAAAACATGCATTATAATAACAAATACATAATTAAGGAGGTTTTATCATTTAAGTTTTAAGGATATGTCTTGTTTGTTGTTTTTTCTTACAATTAATTATTTACTTAATTTTTTTTTAAATTCACAAACGGGTTAAACGGGTTAAATGGGTCGTAGTAGGTTGACCCGAACCCGACCTGTTTAATTGGCAGGTTATTCGGGTTCGACCCATATTAGACCCGGACCCACGAAGTCTGGACCCATACCCATTAATTTCGTGTTAGGTTCGTGTCGGGTTTGCGTGTCGGGTTTGAAATTGACACCCCTAGTTACCATATATACACACACATTTAACGGTCTCTCAATCGGCATTCACCAATTGCAATGGCGATCTAGGAGTCATCAAATATAAAAATCAATATTTGATGGCTTTGTCAAAAATAAAGTAAAATCAACACTAAGGTTGATAGTAGAAAATAAAATGTAATTAATACTTTGATAGAAAAATTAAGTTGGATGTAACTGTAGACATGTAAAATTTGTTGGCCAATTAAAGTTTGTCAAATGTCAAATTCTTATAAATCAAGATTTATCTTGATTTATTATTGTTTCTTTTGATAATTATCAAAATTTGTGATTAAAGAGATAAATATTAAATCTTGAAGGACCAATCAAATTAGAGTCTTTACCATATGAGATATCCAAGAACCCCTCTCCTACAAGTATAAATAGGGGTCATTGCCAAGGAATTAAATCACAATTCAAAGAGAAGAAATCCAAGCAAGAAGGCGGTGGAGGAAATTTTCTCAAGTCAAGAAAAATAAACTCAAGGAGATCCACGGTGTTCAAGGCGTTCATCGCAGAGTCCACTCATATCACGGCGTTTAATTTAGGAAGAAGCTTTCAAGCCCTCGAGTTAACGTTATTGACATCAAATATATCTTGGAGGAAGATCAAAAGGTCAATTTCACCAAGAAGTTCCCATATTCAAATCAAATATCATCAAATATATCACGTTTGATTCGAGATCAAGCTTTCGGGCCCTTGAACTAACGTCATTGAGACTTCAAGTTTAAGTTTGGAGAAGATCAAACTGAAGAGTTCAACTCCAAATCCTCAAATTTCGGATAATTTGTTCTTGAAGAAAAGAATCAGAGGAGAAATTGAGATTGTAACCTATATTTTTTTATTTTGATTTATATAAATTCAATTTGTACTATTTTTCTTGTTTGTTATATCGCAGATAATAAAAAATTTGTATTACGAATTTTTGGCACGCCCGGTGGGACAATCTCTACCTCTCATCTCCTCTCTTCAAATCAAGTTCAAATATCAACGAAGATGGCCAACCATTTCGAAGCCACTGCTCCAATATACAAGCATAAGGGGGCAAAGGAAGATGGCGAGTTAGTGAACCACGAAGTTATTTCTCCAGCAAATAAGGGGCATGGACACAAGGTGGTTCGGTATTACCTATTGGATTTTCACTCAAGTTGGAAGCAAATCAAAACTCTAGAGCTACAAAGAAAACATTTCTAGATCCAATATGTATGCATGAACCTTCTACAAACTCAAGCTTTGAAACTGCAACAGTCATGGTGGTCCAAACTACTTCACTCGAAGAGCAAGTTACAAGCTTGACGAGGGCTATAGAGGGACTCACAAAACATGTTCAAGAGCGAGACTCCCTAATCATGAAGCTGATAGATAAAATAGACCAAGTTGATTCAAGTCGTGAGATGGTCAAACAAATTGAAGCTCAAGATGATGTTGAAACTTCCACAAAGCAGCAACCAAATGAAAAGGAGAAGTCTCCATCAACAGAGTTGCAAATCTCGTCGGATGGGCTGATTCCAGTCGACCAACTCAAGGAGTTCATTATGGGGACTATCAAAGACAAGTTTGATGGAAGTTCCAAGTCATCTATAACTTACGCCAAACCATACACGGAAAGAATTGATAACTTGAAGATGACTTTTGGTTATCATCCTCCGAAGTTCTAACAATTCGATGGAAAGGGCAACCCAAAACAACATGTGGCTCACTTCGTCGAAATATATAATGATGTTGGGACTTATGGAGATTGCCTCGTAAAGCAGTTTGTCTGATCCTTGAAGGAAAGTGCATTCGATTGGTACACCGACATGGGGGCAAATTCAATTGATAGTTGGGAGCAATTGGAACGAGAGTTTCTCAATCGTTTCTATAGCACATGGCGGATCATCAGCATGACTGAACTCACAAATTCACGCCAGTGGAAGGAAGAGTCTACCATTGACTACATAAATCGTTGGAGGGACTTGAGCCTCAACTACAAAGATCAATTATCCGAGGCTTCAGCAATTGATATGTGCATCCAAGGAATACATTGGAGCCTGTGCTACATACTTCAAGCAATAAAGCCAAAAACGTTTGAAGAATTAGCAACTCGAGCACATACCATAGAGATAAGTTTGAACTTTGACTAATAAGAATGCCCAAGTGATTTCAGTAATGATGATGAAGAAGAAGAAGAAGTGGAGCCATCTTCAACTTCTCCATGCTTCTAGATGCGAGTATAAACCATCTAAAATTGTCAAAATAAAATATGCCCAAATACTCTTTGATAAGAGCATAAACTATCAAACACACTCCATGGCACGAGTATAAAAGGCCCATATCTCAAGTTCAATCAAATACTCCTTGATATGAGTATAAACTATCAATATATCTCGAATCTAAGTATATACTCTTTGATACGAGTATAAACTATCAATATATCTCAAATTCAAAAGTCTACTCCTTGATACGAGTATAAACTATCATCATATATCAAATTCAAATGTTTACTCCTTGATACGAGATAAACTATCAATATGTCAAATTCAAATGAATACTCCTCGATACGAGTATAAACTATCAATATATCTCAAATTCAAATGAATACTCCTTGATACGAGTATAAACTATCAGCATATCTGAAGTCCAAATGAAAACTCCTTGATATGAGAATAAATGATAAGGGTCTTTTTATGCACGTTTTATGTGTATATTTGAGTAGAATTCGAGTTATTTTATTGTTAGTTTTGTAAATTTTTGATTGTACATAGTTCATATTACTCCGAGGTGCTTTTATTGATGTAGATTGACCATTCGGGGCTAATTTTGGTGAATTTCGGACCATGGATTCATGTCAAAACATACCGGGAGTTTAAGGATGCAAAAACGCTCGAAATTCCAAGCCAAACGCGTCATTTCGGGGCCTTTTTGGTCCAACACGGGCGGGGGTGTCGGGCAACACGGCCGTGTTGTTCACGGAGCTAAAAACTCGATTTTTCGCACAAAACGACCTCCGACACGGCCAGGCCGTGTGTTCCCAACACGGCCGTGTCGAGAGACACGGCCTGGCCGTGTTAGGAAGCACGACCATGTCTCCCGATTCCTGTGTGATAAAAAAAGACGGCCGGCCGGCCGTTCGGGGCGACACGGGCGTGTCCGGCACTTTTTCGCAACTTTTCCATGCGAAAATTATGGAAAACTCACCTACCAAGCTTTTTGACCACTTTTATACACCTTTAACACCCAATTTTTCTCGCAACATGTCCCCATATTCCTCAATCATCAATTGAGTACAAGAATTCACCAACCAACAATGAAAATGGAGGCAATTGTTTAACAAAAAGAGTACTATCAATGTATTGGTTGCTATAAAAGCCAAGGGTTGAAGTTGGGAGAGGCATTCATTAGATACTCGGAAATATTCATTATATTCATTTCATTAAGTAGAATTGGGATCAAGGGGTCTTGGAGAAGAAAGCTTGGGGCAATATTGGAGAAGAAGGCTTGGAGCAACATCATCAATCAAGAAAGAAGTCAATTGAGATTTTGAGAAAGATAAGTACACCATGTCTACAATACTTAAATCTTCTTGTGTAATTTATTCTTTGGTCAAAATCATGTGTAGCTAAACTCCTAGTGTTTGAATGTAATGAACTCTAGAATGGATTTGTGATTAAGGTGTGTATGTTTTTAATAAAATCTTCATATTTTGTGTGATTCACTTATATTATACTTCGTTCATTCGAATTGATATATGCGCAATATTGATTTGAAGTTTATTTTTCATCAGGAAATCGAGAGATTCATGGTGAAATAGAACCTATATAAGTGAAAAGAGTTGCATGCAATCCTAGATATAGGGCGACATAAATCTTCCGGATTAGGGTCAAACCTAATATGGGAATTCACAAATCGTTATAATCTTTGTCTTGGGGGTTTTAACTAGAAAGAGATTTGATTAATCAACTTGAGATTAGAAGTTTTTCGCCTTGAGAAAGGGTTTAACTTAAATTGGGAATTTCTACGGTCCACAAGACATGAGATTTTATTAAAAGAGGTTGGCTTTTGCTTAAGGGCTTACGGTTGTATTTTTAACTTGTCAAATCACAAAAACATTCTAGAGGGATTTACATTCAAACACATTTCTATCTCTTGATTTCTTATTTTAAAAATCTTCCTTCATTTTTACAATTTATAATTTGTTTTCCTTTTTCATCAAACAAAAACTCTGAAAATTGTTAGATTAAATAACAAAAAGACGGTAATTATTAGTACTTACAATCCTCGTGGGAATGACACTCGGTACTCAATAATCTATACTATAAAACGATAGGTGCACTTGCCTACGGTTTTAAAGGTAGCTTTTGATCCATCAAGTTTTTGGCGCCGTTGCCAGGGATTGTAATATTAAGATCGCTTTATTTTTGTTAATTTAATCATTTTTTTATTTTTTATTTTTTACCATTATCTTTCTTTTTATCTATCTTTGTAAGTCTTGGTTTATACTTATCCTCTTTGTTTACCACAGTGTATATGCCTACTCGTCGCGAATTTGGAAGCGCGACACCGTCGGTAGCAAGCAACACGAGGAGGAAAGTACTAACACAGACCACGAAGAGGATACTAACGAAAGTAAAGATTTCGTCATGGAGGATGAACAAAGAACTATGTATGACTATGCCAAACCAGGACGACACGTCATCTAGCATCGTAAGGCCCGCTGTTGCCGCCAATAATTTTGAAATCAAACCAAATGTCATTCAAATGGTGCAACAATTCGTTCAATTCGACGGCCTACCAGATGAAGATCCGAATAATCATATCGCAAATTTCCTCGAAATTTGCGATACATTCAAAATCAATGCGGTCTCTGATGATGCCATCCGTTTACGCCTATTCCCATTTACTCTTTGGGGGCGGGCTAAACAATGGCTAAATACTTTGCCAAAGGAACGATTACAACGTGGAACATCATGGCGAAAAGTTCCTTTTGAAATATTTTCCACCGGCCAAAACTGCACGATTGAGGAATGAAATCTCTTCATTCACTCAAGAAGATGACGAGACCTTGTACGACACTTGGGAGAGATTCAAAGAATTGTTGCGGAAATGCCCACATCATGGTCTTCCTATTTGGATGCAAGTCCAAACATTTTACAATGGGATACTCGTCAATAAGGCAAATGATTGATGCGGTGGTCGGGGGAACTTTGAACAATAAAACACCGAAGTTCGCCCAAGATCGATCGAGGGAATGGCCATGAATGGCTATCAATGGCAATCTGCGAGGTAAACCTACTGAGCAGTGGGTGTTTATAATGCGGATGTAGTGGTTACACTTTTTGCACATGTCGGCTTTGACCCAAAAGATCGATGATCTAGCGGCTCTAAACCACCACCACCGCATGTTTTATCTTGTGAAACTTGCGGAGGATTGCATAATCATCGGGACTGCCCACACACAATACCTCAAGTGAGCAGGCTAATTACGTTGGGAATCAAGGCGAAATTACCCAAGTAATCCTTACAAAGAACACATATAATAATCTTGGGTGGAGACAACATCCTAATTTCGGTTGGGAAACCAAGGCCAACCACGACCTAATCCCAATCTTGATCTACACACGTCTCCGGATTTCACCAAATCAAGGTAAGCCTAACTTGGAAGATCTTATAACAAAGTTTGTGCAATCAACAGATACCCGATTCCGGCGGTGGAAACATCCTTGAGAAATCAAGAGGCATCTATCCACAACTGGAAAATCAAATAGGCGATTGCGAAGATGATTTCGAAAGGCCACAAGGTAGTTTACCAGGTAATACCGAGCCAAACCCGAGGGGAGCACGTAAAGGCAATCACCATCGTTTTCCACATGAGCATGATTATGCCAATGCCGCCATGCGAGAAATACGTGGAGGATGACATGCCCAAAGAAAA
Source organism: Rehmannia glutinosa (assembly GCA_016081115.2). Lineage (NCBI taxonomy): Eukaryota > Viridiplantae > Streptophyta > Magnoliopsida > Lamiales > Orobanchaceae > Rehmannia > Rehmannia glutinosa. Next base: position 10,443,552 of record CM071928.1, read on the forward strand.
GCTCATGAAAAAGAGATTGCGTAGAATCAAGCCCAAGATCCCTTAGGAGTCTAACAAGAAGAAGATAGAAGGGAGGACAAATTTGGTAAGTACCTTGATTCTTTCAAACAATTACATGCCAATATTCCATTTGTTGACCCTCATTCAAAGCATGTTAGGGATCTTAATGACATCATTCCTAGTGAAAATAAGCTTAGTAAATTATCAAATGTGCGATTGAATGATAAATGTCCTTCCAATGAACTACCACAAAAATTTAATGATCCAGGAAGCTTTATTATCCCTTGCACAATTGATGGTTTACCTGTTGATAGGGCACTAGCCGACTTGGGAGCTAGTATCAACGTGATGTTTTATGAAACATTCAAGCATGTGGAATTAAGTGAACTTAAACCTATTAGGATGGACATTCAATTAGCCGATAAATCGATTAAACATCCTAGAGGTATTGTTAAAGATGTGCTAGTTAAGATTGATAAATTCATATTTATAGTTGATTTTATTATTCTTGACATGCATGATGATATAGAAGTTCCCTTAATTCTAGGGCGTCCCTTTTTGGCTACCGCTAAATCTCTCATTGATGTGCATGATGGAAAGCTTACTTTGAGAGTAGGGGGTGAACAAGTTATCTTTAAAATTCCTTTGAGAAATCCTATAAATGATACTTGTTTTCCTATAAACTTGATTGAGACAAGGATAAATGATTCTTTGCTTGATATGTCTTCTAATAAATCCTTGAAAGTATGTGATGTTCAATGTGCAAAAGTTTCCACAAATAAATCCCATTTTGAGAATAACATGCAGAAAAATAGGACCATGAAGGTCAATTGTTCGAAAATCGACACGGGTGGCGATGTTGTTCAAAGAGATAAAATTTTTCATAAGTTCAAGGCTCCACCCGATTAAATCTTCACATTTAGGTGAAATGGTCCAGCTATACGACGTTAAAGAAGCGCTACCCGGGAGGCAACCCGATGTTTGTGTGCAATTGTTTTCATTCATTTTTATTTTTTTTATTTTATTTTCTTTCAAAATAATCACAAGTCCTTAGAGTCATTTTCAAATAAAAAAAAACTTTTGAACATCTTCTTGGTTGTCCTAATTGGAAATATTTGAGATTTCACGGTATTCGAGTTGTGTGTTGCTTAACTTTGATTAGGTATGAAGATGTCGTTGAAGGTCCCGTACCAAAACAACCCAATGATCGCTCAACACCGATTCCACTATTGTAGTAAGGTCGTATTTTTCTTTTTCTACTTCTTTTATATCATTCTAGTTTCTTTGCTTTTTTTTTTTGAGTGTGTTGTGTGTGTTTTTCCATTTCTTTCTTTCACATTGAGGACAATGTGAATCATAAAGTGGGTACAATAACATTTTCGGAATGCTTGTGTGTTTGTTTTCAAAAGATGTGATTTTTTTTTAATAAATTAAATGTTTGCTAGTCAATAACTTGGCCCAATCATACCTATATTAACTTGTTAATTTGTGTTTTGATGTGAAGCAATTGATTGTCTAGGATAGATTGCGTGGATGCGGGCTAAATTTTGACGAGATTTCCAACACCATAAATACTTGATGTGTTAAGGCATATACGACGATACTTAGTGCTATGAACTTCCGAGAACTCATGATTTAGTAGTAGTTAACTAGTTGTTAAACCAAGCTTGTGAAAAAAAAAAAGAGAAAAATAATAATAAAAAAACGAAGAAAAAAAACGGACCAATCGAGGTTATACTCCTCTATTTGTTGTTGCTTAGTAACTAGGAGCATTCATGAGCCCCATGTTTGTCTTTTTACGTAAAACGGCGACACGAATATGAGTATGGGAAACCACCCTAGGAGTGTTTGAAGAAATTCAAAATATAAACCTAGTGGAAGCATGTCTCGAAAGGTCAAAAAAAAAAAAAAAAGAACAAAAAAAAAGAGATGAGAATGAATACTCAATGACTTCTCATTCCAATAAAGTTCAAGAAGCTTGGTTATATGACTAGTAAGCTAACTACAATGATCTATTGAATTCTTGTATTTTCATGGCGTTATTGAATTGAAGTTGTTCATAACTATCAGTATTTGTGGAGTGATGATTTCAAGTCTGAATAATGCCTGCCGATATTACAGTCTTTCTTGACAGTCGATCGTTTTACAAAACTATGTTTTTACTTAATGGTTAATTTGGGTTGAGAAGGCCGAGAACTTGACTACTTATGTTCAATATGTTGAAAAAAAAATTCATCTTTGTATGTTGTGATTTATTGAATCCCTCTTTTTGATATAATGTTTTGCTTGAGGACAAGCAAAGTTCAAAGTCGGAGGTGGTTTGATAAGGGTCTTTTTATGCACGTTTTATGTGTATATTTGAGTAGAATTCGAGTTATTTTATTGTTAGTTTTGTAAATTTTTGATTGCACATAGTTCATATTACTCCGAGGTGTTTTTATTGATGTAGATTGACCATTCGGGGCTAATTTTGGTGAATTTCGGACCATGGATTCATGTCAAAACATACCGAGGAGTTTAAGGATGCAAAAACGCTCGAAATTCCAAGCCAAACGCGTCATTTCGGGGCCTTTTTGGTCCAACACGGACAGGGGGGTGTCGGGCAACACGGCCGTGTTCACGGAGCTAAAAACTCGATTTTTCGCACAAAACAGCCTCCGATCGGCCAGGCCGTGTTCCCAACACGGCCGTGTCCAGAGAGACACGGCCTGGCCGTGTTGGGAAGCACGGTCATGTCTCCCTAATTCCTGTGTGATAAAAACAAAGACGGCCCGGCCGTTCGGGGCGACACGGGCGTGTCGGGAACTTTTCGCAACTTTTCCATGCGAAAATTATGGAAAACTCACCTACCAAGCTTTTTGACCACTTTTATACACCTTTAATACCCAATTTTTACGCAACATGTCCCCATATTCCCTCAATCATCAATTGAGTACAAGAATTCACCAACCAACAATGAAAATGGAGGCAATTGTTTAACAAAAGAGAGTACTATCAATGTATTGGTTGCCTATAAAAGCCGAGGTTGAAGTTGGGAGAGGCATTCATTAGATACTCGGAAATATTCATTGTATTCATTTAATTAAGTAGAATTGGAATCAAGGGGTCTTGGAGAAGAAAGCTTGGGGCAATATTGGAGAAGAAGGCTTGGAGCAACATCATCAATCAAGAAAGAAGTCAATTGAGATTTTGAGAAAGATAAGTACACCATGTCTACAATACTTAAATCTTCTTGTGTAATTTATTCTTTGGTCAAAATCATGTGTAGCTAAACTCCTAGTGTTTGAATGTAATGAACTCTAGAATGGATTTGTGATTAAGGTGTGTATGTTTTTAATAAAATCTTCATATTTTGTGTGATTCACTTATATTATACTTCGTTCGTTGAATTGATATATGCGCAATATTGATTTGAAGTTTATTTTTCATCCGGGAAATCGAGAGATTCATGGTGAAATAGAACTATATAAGTGAAAAGAGTTGCATGCAATCCTAGATATGGGGCGACATAAATCTTCCGGATTAGGGTCAAACCTAATATGGGAATTCACAAATCGTTATAATCTTTGTCTTGGGGTTTTAACTAGAAAGAGATTTGAGTTAATCAACTTGAGATTAGAAGTTTTTCGCCTTGAGAAAGAGTTTAACTTAAATTGGGAATTTCTACGGTCCACAAGACATGAGATTTTATTAAAAGAGGTTGGTTTTTGCTTAAGGGCTTACGGTTGTATTTTTAACTTGTCAAATCACAAAAACATTCTAGAGGGATTTACATTCAAACACATTTCTATCTCTTGATTTCTTATTTTAAAAATCTTCCTTCATTTTTACAATTTATAATTTGTTTTCCTTTTTCATCAAACAAAAACTATGAAAATTGTTAGATTAAATAACAAAAAGACGGTAATTATTAGTACTTACAATCCTCGTGGGAATGACACTCGGTACTCAATAATCTATACTATAAAACGATAGGTGCACTTGCCTACGGTTTTAAAGGTAGCTTTTGAGCCATCAATAAACTATCGACAAATTCAAGAACTCTTTGATATGAGTATAAACAGTCTACAAATTCAAGTACACCTTGATATGAGTTTAAACTATCTCTATGTCCCAAGTCAAGCGAAATATTGTGAGTTGATCATTGAATGAAAGAGTTCGAGACTAGTTCACTTTTCACATTCGCCGAAACAAATACACGTGAACAAGTCTCGAGGGGGAATTTGTAGACATGTAAATTGTGTTGGCCAATTAAAGATTGTCAAATGTCAAATTCTTATAAATCAAGATTTATCTTAATTTATTATTATTTTTTTTGATAATTATCACAATTTGTGATTAAAGAGATAAATATTAAATCTTGAAGGACCAATCAAATTAGAGTCTTCACCATATGAGATATCCAAGAACCCTTCTCCTACAAGTATAAATAGGGGTCATTGCCAAGGAATTAAATCACAATTCAAAGAGAAGAAATCCAAGCAAGAAGGCGGTGGAGGAAATTTTCTCAAGTCAAGAAAAAAAAACTCAAGGAGATCCATGGTGTTCAAGGCGTTCATCGCGGAGCCCACTCAAATCACGGCGTTTGATTCGAAAAGAAGCTTTCAAGCCCTTGAGTTAACGTTATTGACGTCATATCTATCTTGGAGGAAGATCAAAAGGTCGATTTCACCAAGAAGTTCGCATATTCAAATCAAATATATCACGTTTGATTCGAGATCAAGCTTTCGGGCCCTCGAACTAACGTCATTGAGATTCAAGTTCAAGTTTGGAGAAGATCAAATTGAAGAGTTCAACTCCAAATCCTCAAACTTCGGATATTTTGTTCTTGAAGAAAAGAATCAGAGGAGAAATTGAGATTGTAACCTATAATTTTTTATTTTGATTTATATAAATTCAATTTGTACTATTTTTTCTTATTTGTTATATCGCAGACAATAAAAATTTGTATTACAGTAACTATCTATTGTAGATGTGTAAGTGAGATTAGCCTCGTCTAATCGAATGGACATTTCTTTTGACCAGAAAACGCAAGGTTACTTAAGTTAAAAGCTTATAAGCTGTTTTAATTTTAGAAAGTGGGGAATTTCACCTTATAATTATCAAAATAGTATTTTATTTTAAATAACCTCCTTTCAATTTAGCTATTTTAATTATAAAAATGTCATTACTAACATCTTATAAGTTTTTTCTTCTTATTTTATTCAAACACTTCAATCAATTTTTTTTAAATAAGACCGGACATCTTATAAACTCTAAAAAGATCTTATAAAATATAAGAACTTATAAGTTTTTTAAAATAAACTTAGTCAAACACCCTCTGAGTTGAGAGAAAAGTTATTAAAATCATGGTTGCAGATATCGTTAGGCGCTAGTCAAACGACAACCCAGCGCCTAGCGCCTAGGGAATAATTTTTTATTTTATTTTCTCATTTTTTATTATTTTTTAACCGATTGTTGGCCGATTTTTGCCGCCTAGCCTCGATTTTGTGCCGCCTAACAATTTTTGAGGCCGATTTTAGAAAAATTAGACCGGCCTAGGGACGCCTAGCACCTAGCTAGTCGGCACCTAGGCCGATTTTTACATATGGGGTTCCTTGTCCTCATGATTACGTCCAAATATAAAGGCAGTTTGGTTCTTCACACACAAAACACTTTCTCCCTCATCATTTTGATGCTTGAGTTTTTATTAACCTGATTACCAACAATCTTTCAGCGGCACCAAATTGAATATCTAAATATATTAAAAAAAAATTCAAAAATGGAAAAAACAAAAAAGGCTAGATATGGATGTAATTTAAATGGATGTCCTATTTCCACGTCTCAATTTCTGTTACAATTAACTAAAATTTTCACGAACTTTTCCATCCAGAAATTTTGAGAGATTTTTGGTATTATGGGCCTGTGGCCACCCACAGTGCCAACCTGACCCCAGATGTAAAAGCTAGGCCCCCGAACAGTAGGCCCGCAATGGTGGCCCAGCCCTTTCTCATGGCTGTGGACTGTATTGAACTGCATTTGGACTGGCTAGAAGTATATATGTGGTGCCAAATCCACAGCTTCTTTTAGAGTCCTGGCATTTTATAGCACGAACAATATTTCTCTTTACCCACCAATAATGTTGAATTAGTTAATAGCCAGTCTAATCGTAGATATTAGGTCTCCGATTTTTTGCGACACGATAAGCGCATACACGAAAATGATACGAAAATAGCGTGTTAGTGTTTAGCCTTATCGTGTTCGTGTCGTGTTCGTATTTTTACGTGTTTACACGATAAGGACACGAACACGATAGTGACACGATAATGACACGACACGAACACGATAAAGACCAGTTAATAACACGATAATGACATGACACGAACACGATAATGACACATTTACCTGTTAGTGACACGATATTGACATGATAACCTGATATTTTGTATGTTTGTATCGTGTATTGTTGTGTAATGTCTTGTAATTTGTTATCGTTTATTAACATATAAATTATTTTTTTTCTTTTTGACTTATCGTGTCACTATCGTGTCGTGTCATATCGACACGAAAATTTTCCTGTTCGTGTCGGATCAGATCCTCATCGTGTCGTGTTCGTGTGTGTCCTTATCGTGTCGTGTCGTTATCGTGTCGACACGAAACACGACACGATAACACGATTTGCCACCCTTAGTAGATATTACCATACAATCATTACAAGGGTGAGAAATTCTAGGGTGGCAATTTGGGTTATGTTGTTGGGTTCGTGTTTGATTTTAGGTAATGCTCCCAAATGTTATGTAAAATATAACATGACTATATTTTATGACAAACTTGTAAAATTATTTCGGATTTGGAAGCCAGGTTCATGTCGGGTCGGGTCCTTGTTTCTCTCAATAACTTTATACTGGGTTCGTGCCGTATCAAAAATTGTCACCCCCTGAAATTCAATATATATATATATATATATAAGTAGTTATATAAGAGCAAACTTTTGCCGCTCTAATACATAAAATTTAGGGATAATTACAAAAACCCCTTTAAAGTTTGGGCTAATTACAAAAAAACTCTATAAGTTTTTGAAAATTACAATAAATCCCTTGACGTTGGATTTCTTTTTACATTTTTCCCCTTAATAAGCAACAAATATTACAAAAAATCTTTTGATATTTATAGAACTATTACAACTATCTTCTTACATTTTGGCCATGATCAAAAGTGATGGGACTATTTTATAATTTTGAAACATCTTTACATTTTTTTTGTGATTGCCCCAAACCTTAGTTATTTTATTTTAATAATCCCTAAAGTTTATAGTTAATAGAAATGGTGCATTTTAATTCTTTAAACTTGCATCACAATCAATAAGACAATAATCATGTTACTATTGTTACTTAGGTCATCTCCAACTCAACTCTATATCACATCCCATTACACCAAATATGTAAAAATTTCTCTCCTACCCACCTCTAACCCTTACACCTAGGGGTGTCAATTTAGGTTGGGTCCGGGTTCGTGGAGTGCAGGTTCGCAGGTTCGCGTGTCGAAGCTTGATTGCCCTTGACCGACTGTTTAATTATTCGTGTCGAATCTTGAACCCGGACCCGACCGCTTATTTTCACAGGTAACCCGAACCCGACCCACTTAACCCGTCTAATAAAATTATTTTAATATATATTTAATATTTTTAATGAATAAATTTATTTTTTTTAGAATCATACACTATTCGATCAATAAAAAATATTACAATTTACAACATACAAAAGAAATGACATAATTGCATAAATAACATAACATACTAATTATATTTTGAGGACAATATTCAAAAAGATATGCATAATAATAACAAATACATAATTAATGAGGTTTTATCATTTGAGTTTTAAAGATATTTCTTGTTTGTTGTTTTTTTCTTACAATTAATTATTTACTTAATTTTTTAAAATTCAAAAGCGGGTTAGACGGGTTAAACGGGTCATAGTAGGTTGACCCGGACCGACTGTTTAATTGGCGAGGTTAGTCGGGTCCGACCCATTTCGACCGGACCCACGAAGCCTGGACCCATACCCATTAATTTCGTGTTAGGTTCGTGTCGGGTTTTGCGTGTCGGGTCCTAAATTGACACCCCTACTTACACCAAATTTAGTGTAATGAATAGTGTTACACCAAATTCGGTTTTAATTCTTTTACACCAAATTTGGTGTCATAAAAATATTCCTTCTTTGCCTCCAATTTCTTTTACTTCAAACTTAAATTCTAATTGTATCCTACATTTGATATATATATATATATAGGGATAGGATCTGTGAGACCACCCTCCTAGGTTAGTCCATAAGACCGAATCTAAACCATCCAAATAGTAAATCAATGGCCGAGATGCATTACAATCTATACATGTTTTCGAAAGTAACTATATAATAGAAGGGGTAAAATTGGAATCCATAAAATCAGACATGGTAACCTCCTCCTACATTATAGGGGACGTGATACATTATTGATCACGCCCCCATAAATCACGCAATTCACCATATACAATCAAATGTATGTCTCCTTCTCAACGTAAACATTGCATCGCCATTATCAAAACCTCTGTAATCACCATTATCACTCAAAAATCGGCCTCCAATTGATCCACAAAAAATTAAACACGACGGATTTCTAACAATTTGCAAGGAGTTATCATCCATTTGATTGGAAAGATTTATACAATGGCAAAAACATTGATTTCAACGCAATCAAGAATGTCCTCCGGTAATTTCTAACGAGAAACTTGCTACAATATTCATACGCTTCAATCAACAAATTGATTCTTGAATGAAATATATGCACCTCTGTTATTGTTGGTTTGTATGTTTACTATACAGATGTTGTCTATTTAGTGTGTCAACATTGTATATATAGTTTTATATTTTTGTGGATCAACGACTTGTATGAAGATTGCATCTCAATTAATAGTTTGTATGTTTAGTACAAATAGTTTGCCTATTTAGAATATAAGTCTTGCGTATATAGAATTGTATATGCATACTTACGCCTTATCTGCATATAGTACATTTGTTACCAAATTCATTGCCTGATTATTTAGTATTTACAACATGTATATATTCATTTATTCGTTGTATATTTATAATATAACACTTGTATATTTTCGTATGAAATTTGTTCAATTAAGAATCTACTCATGCTTATTTCATTGTATGAGAGAAATTGTCTGTCATAATAAATTAATCAGTTTGATCCAAAAAAAATTGAATATCAACTAAACGTTCTTTGTATACTTATAAATCAAAACATGCATAAATAGATCGTTAAAATCGTATATTTTATACAGATTGATTATTGTATTCTAACAAGTCTTTGAGAACAGAGAGGATGCATTTTGTATTATTAGGTAACAAACGTGTATGAATGAAATTATATAACTGTATGTATAATATATCCATTTTGTATTATTGTGTAATAACTTTTGTGATGTCAAAAACGAGGACAACGGCTCGAAATCTCACGGGATCAACAAAATATTGGATACCGAGGTGGAACAAGAACAGATTCCACGAGTGGGAATGCATTTCGCTACGTTGAAAACTAGGTGTACAATTTTACCGAAACTATGGAACTATTAAAGCAAGCACAAAACTCAAAAGATGATGTGGAACATGCGGTGAGATCGAACGCATAACAAAGAATGTGTCCAAACCGCGACACCACACCCTAGTGCAATGTTTCTATTTTTGCAAAAAAACAATGGGTGAAACAGTGTGAAACCTGTTAGTTTATTGTTTAATGAATATTTTTTTTTTGTAACATTGTGTGAACTATTAATTTATCTTTAATGTTATTTTTTCTCCCTAAACATGTATTGCATATAAAAATTACATTCAACTAAATATGCAAAAAAAAAAAAAAAAATGCTAAGCATACATAATTGTTTTATTATGTATACAATTACACTGTATATCTTTTAACTGCATGACCTTAAGATTCATGCAAATGTATTAATCTAGTTATCCAACAAATAATACAATTCAACTAATCCAACAAAATAGACAAATGCAACACATTAAACATACAATTCTACATATATATTTATACAAGTCCATAAGCACCTAAATACAATTCAACTGAAAACTAAAATCAAATAAATCACCCATACAACTAAATATACAAATCCACCAAATAAATATGCAATTCAACTTAACTAAGTAAACAAATATATTAATCTACTAATCAAATAATACAATTCATCTAATCCAAAATAAACAAATGATACACATTAAATATACAATTCGACATATCTATTTATACATGTCACTGCAATTGTATACAATTCCACTGAACTAAAATCAGTGAATCACCCACACAATTAAGTATACAAATCCACCAAATAAAGATACAAACCCACGTAACTAATTAAGCAAATATATTAAACTATTTATACAACAAAAAATACAATTCAACTAACCCAAAAATAAACAAATGGAACCCTTAAATATACAATTCAACATATCTATCTATACAATTTGCTGTATCTATTGTACAAATCAAAAAACCAATTTCATCTTTAAAAACGATCACTCTATATAGAAAAAAATCGGGAAACTGATAGGTATCAGTTTTGAAAAGATACGATTGAAATCTATGGTTTTTCCCCCCTAAAAATCGGAAAACTGATAAAGGAAGTATTATGTTTTCCTAATAATTAGCAATTAACGTGATTTACTTAAAAACTGAAAAAATATAAAAATACAATCATACCCTTATATCCCAAAAATAACTAAAGAGATCTACACCATTAAAAAATTAAATCAAGGGTCTATATGCGGTCTTATGGACTAACCTGAAGGGATTGGTCTCATTTGAACCAATCCCTATATAAGGAGGGGATCCTGTGAGACCACCCTCCTAGGTAAGACCATAGGACCAGATCTACACCATCAAAAAAATAAATCAATGGCCAAGATATGAACAAATGTATACATCAATTCATATGAAAGTATACATTAAAAGGGGTAAAATAGGAATCCAAGAAACTAAATATGGTAACCGCCTCCTACAAATTAGGGACGTGGTCTGTTAATGATCACGTCCCCATAATCACGCGATTCATCCTGCCATAAACACCAACAATTTCTGGAAAAAAATTTGGCATCAGATATCATAAAATGTGGCAACAAAATCATACAACAATTAATGAAAAAGTATACAATTGCACTAAACTAAGTATACATTAAAACATTACAAAGTATACATAAATAATTAACTAAGTATACAATTTTCACTGAACTATTATACATTAAAACATTACTAAGTATACAAAAACATTTAACTAAGTACATAATTATACTAAACTAACTATCCAATAAAACATTACTAAGTATACAATTCCACTGAACTAATTAAACAATTCCACTGAACTACTAACATAACTAAGTATATAATTCCATCGAACTAAGTAAACAAATCCACATAGCTAACTATACAAATCCACATAACTACTTATATAACTAAGAATTCGATTTCACTGAACCAAATATACAAATTCATACAACTAAATATACAATAAAACATGACTATGTATACAATTCCATTGAACTAATTGTACAATTCTACTGAACTGAATATATGAAAAACAAAACCAGGATTAGAATGTCATTTAACTAAGAATACAATTTTGCTGAACTAAATATACAATCAAGCATCACTAAATATGCAAGAATAACTAACTAAAGTATGTAATACAAACATGCACGTGCAAATTTTTTTCTGAATATGGACACGTAAATGTAATAATATTAACAAAGAAGTGATGGGTTTTCCTCCCTAAAAATTGGCCAACTAAAAAGGTAAAATTGTATTTACCTTAAAAATAGTTATTAAAGATATAAAACCGCCTAATTAAAAAATAGATGATATAGAAAAGTACAATTGTACCTTTATTAGCCTAAAATAAGTAGAATGATCTACACCATCTAAAATTTTAAATCAATAGTCCAAAAGTGTTCCTATGGACTAACCTAAAGGGTTGGTCTCATTTGAACCAATCCCTATATATATATATATATATATATTTATGGAGGAGATCATGTGAGACCACCCTCATAGGTGAGACCGTAGAGACAAATCTACACTAGGGATGACAATTTTGACCCGACCCTCGGGTACCCACCTTGGCCCGCCCCATTTGGGTCACCCAGTCCCGTGACACAGGGCGGGGCGGGACGGGTCTAGGTCTCACTTCCGCCTCGCGTGTAACCCCCCCGCCCCTGCCCAGCCCCGAATTTTTAGTTTAAAAATATATTTTAATATATATTTTGCATATATAATATATATTATAATATAATGTTTATGTATTCTTATATTATATTTAATATTTATAAATTGATAATAATAAATTTTAAAAATAATATTTTATAAATATATATTTTTTTCAATGTTTTTTCATTTTTTAAATTAAATTTAATTTAAAACGGGGCAGGACGGGTCGACATGTCCCGCCCTGCCCCGTTCTAGGCACGGGATGGGTCTGGATCCTGGCTGACCCTCCCCGACCCGCCCCATTGCCATCCCTAATCTACACCATGAGAAAAAAATTGGATGACCAAGAATAACCGCCCTAATTATACTCCTATAAATTAGGAGCGTGATCTGTTATTGATCACGTTCCTTCAATCACACGGTCAACCATCCTCAAGCTTTCTTCAATATACTGCATAATTTATACCATGCATACTACATATTTATGTTCTGCATATATAGTGTTCCAAATTTACATATTTAGTATGAACAAAGTGTATTACATTAAAAAAATTATAGTGTTATTTATAATAGGAATATTGCATATATAGGTTTGTTATTGTGTATACTTAGAACAAAACAAGAAAATATTGAAAGCATTGGTCCTTATGATTTATACCCCGCATCTTTCGCATATTTATGTTTCGCATATATAGTGTTCCAAATTTGCATATTTAGTATGAACAATGTGTATTACATTAAGATTTTAATACTGTGCTTATTTAGAATAGGAATATTGCATATATAATTTTGTTATTGTGTATACTTAGAACAAAACAAGTAAAATATTAAAATACATTAGGCATTGGTTCTTATAACTTATACCCTGCATACTGCATATTTATTTCTGCATATATAGTGTTCCAAATTAGCATATTTAGTATGAACAAAGTGTATTATATTAAATTTTAATAGTATGCTTATTTAGAATAGGAATATTGCATATATAGTTTTGTTATTGTGTATACTTAGAACTGAATAGAAACATGAAATGGATTGAGAAAAGAAACTGAATAGGCATGTGTTTTGAAAATGTAACAATACCTTAAATCGTGGGAGAGAGACATGGTAAGATATTTTTACCAATAATTGTTAAGGATCTTAATTTCAAAAATACCAAATTACCCTTAATCCTCCCTAAAAATCCGGCGTTTACTAAAAATATGAGGGAAAATCTGGACCATTATTCGTTTAGATCCAATGGCCATGATATGTTCATACGGTCTCACCCAAAGAGCTTGGTCTCATTTGAACCAATCTCTCTCTCTCTCTCTCTCTATATATATATATATATATAGGATTTGGATCAAGTGAGTCCACATATCCTATGTGAGTACATGAGACCAAATCGAGGCCTTGATTTAATTTTTAAACGGTTGAGATTAAACAGATTTTACCATTTTTTAATATATAATTTAATGTAAAAAGGACTATTTGGTAATTTTAATTAAAATCGTTTTGGGAGGAAGTTATATTTTTGCGGAGTGGGCTAAATCAGGACCCGTTTTATGAGATGTGTTTTATCCAAAATCTTTTCATATCCCATCAACTTGGTAAACGTTTTCATAAAAGAGTTGGTCTTCTTTCATAACACAAGATTTTTTCTTCAAAAAATAAACCACTGTGAGAAAACTCCATTGTTGATTCTTCAAGGGTTATACTCCCTGCAAAGCGTCTCCCAACTAACCCTACGGCGTGTAGTCAAAATTGCAAGGAGGAGTGCGGAATCTTTCGTCCGAAAATACTAGCGAAGTGCAAACTATTTCATCCAAAAATCACAAAAATCAGACTCAGCAGTCACTTAGGGCGTATTGAAATTTGCGAGGAGTTGAACCATCTGCATACGCCACTTTGGACGTCTTGAAATTTCTTCAGAAGTAGTGGTCCGGGAACCCCCAAATTTGTTGTAAAATCCCTATTCGAGCAGGTACCAAATTTGTTTCTCTCTTCTTCGTTCGTTTTTTTATTCTAGCAGGTACCAAATTTGTTGGATATTCGTTAAAATTGCATATTGTTGTTGATAAAATTGCTTATGACTGTTATGGAAATTGCTTATGATATTTGTCAAAATTGGACATTGTTGTTGACACCAAATTTAGGTTATTATGTCAAATGGAAGGGGAGAGTGGCAAGTAGTATTTCCCATTTTTCCTAGAAGTATTGGGAGATTGTTTTAATGTGGCAAAAAATTGGTTATCGTTGTCAATAAGTATGCTAACATCTATTTTTACATGTAGTTGGTGACTGCTTTAATGAGGCAAAAACATTGCTTATCCTTGTGATATAGTATGCTTATGAATATTCAAGTATGTGCGAAATACTGGGAATGAGTTTGTTTTTTATTTTTACTATCTTTATTATTTGGAAAAACGAAGTTTGTGCAAAAAATTCAAGTATTTTGGTGATTGCTCTAACGAGGCAAAAATATTATTTATCTATGTTTTATATCATGCTTATGTATATTCAGGTATGTGCAAAAAAATACTGGGATTGGTTGTGTTTGTGTTCCTTACTGTATTTATTATTTGTGCATGCCTTGGAGGGACAAAGATAACAAAGTTAATTGCGGTATTTTCGCAATGCGCCATATGGAGACCTATATGGGAGGTAGGATAAAAAACTGGGATAGGGGGCTCCGATAAAACGATGAGGCGCAACTATTGATGATGCGTAGAAAGTATGCAGCTACAATATGTCCGGATGTAATGAATGAGCTGAGGGAGGCGGTATTGGGACGGGTGAAGGAGTTTGCCAAAATGAAATAAGATCAATCCAAAACGTTTTGTTGCTTCGCACTTTTTTTTGATAAAAATATTGGTTAATGTAGTGTTTTTCAGACACGGTAAATTTGTTTGGTCTTTTGAAGTACCTTGTAGTGATGTTTGAATGTTTTTTGATAATTGCTGAGTGTTAGTTCATGGTTGTTATACTTTCCTCACAGCAGAATTCAGTTGCTTTTGTAAGCAGAATTCAATTAGTCTGTATGCAGAATTCAACTCTATTGTATGCAATCATTTTCATGGTATGTTATAATGTTTCTAGCATTATTTCAAATTTTTTTAAGCAGTGTTCGTATTCTTTATAAGCAGAAATCAACTGCATTATAAGCAATATTCAAATGTTTTATCTTTTCAAGCATCTTTATACCTTTTTAGCAGTATTCAAATGTTTCGTAAGCAGAATTCAAACTCTTAGTAAGCAGAAGTCAATAACTTATCAAGTATCGTATACGTCTAGCACTATTCAAATATTTTTGTAAGCGTGATTCAAATGCTTTGTAAGCAGAATTGAATGGACTTATAAGCATGTATCTCATGGTATGTCATACTGTTAGCAAAATTCATCCCTTCTTTTGGAGTCATATGTTCGTCACAGTCTGGTATCCAATTCGGAGATGAATCCGTTGTTATTTCAATCTGCTGTTGCGGAACACTTGCAATTACAACTGTTTCAACAAAAAGAAATAATTAAGCAAGATTTTGAAAACACATTAGCATAATAGTAAACGAGTATAAGCAATTGTATAGTCATACATAAGCAAAAATCTTGGGTCGAACAAACAAGCGGGGTTGTAATCAAATAATTTCAATAGATACAACCTACATATGAAAAAAAACAATGACCAATTAACCTTATAGTTTATAACACCGAAAAAATGCATTTACGATCATAGCATTTATGTTTTTAAAGAAAAAAACGAGGGACGAAGAATTGCATTTCATGCTTCAACAAAATGCATTTACGATCATAGCATTTATTTGGCACGCATAAGCAATATTATAGACATGCATAAGCATACTTCTGGGTAATAATTACAAAAAAATGAAATGATTGATCGAATGATTGATTTAGGAAAAATTACGAATCAAATTTTAAATTGATTCAGTAAAAAATGGACAATATAAATAATTGAAGGCAAGAAAAAGTGTTACCTTGTTCTTCATTAGTGTTGAAGCATTCCCCATAGGTGTCATCCATTTTTTTTCTTGCTTGAACTCTGCAAATGTCGAGTTTTGTGTAATATGGAGGAAGATTTGAGTTGCAGAAACACGGTGGAGAAGGTGATATGGCCTGGACGATTTTTTCAATAACAGATTGTGTGGATTGTGATTGCAAATTTGATGGTAACTCATCCTATTTTAGTGGGATTTACTAGATTTAGCTAACACAACTATTATTATATGGACTGATTACCCTCACTTTGACTTTATCACATAATTTATCATCATTAATCAGGTTTAATCTCAGCCATCGAAATCACTATATTTGTGGCTTGGATCTGGTCCTATGTACTCATATAATAGAGTCCTATATAACCCTCCCCTATATATATATATATATACAATTCATTTGTAACATTGTTTTAGTTATTTAAATTTTGTATATAGTTATTATTTTGGATGAACAATTATAGTATCTAACAATATTAATTACGAATAAATTATTATAATCTAAACTTAAAATTTTCTATAAACTACAGTAATTAAGAAACAAAATTACAATTAATTAAAAGAGCATCAAAGTCTCCCATAAAATTTATTTATTGTGATATTAGTTGTGATATTAGTTGTAATATTTTATTTTGCAATATAATTAATTAATGTAATATTAGTTAAATGTAAGTTTTTATTTAGCTACATTAATAGTAATAAAATATATGCAAAAGAAATAATTGGATAAACAAATAAATTTGTTATTACAAAATGAAAAGAAAATATTAAAATACTCATTTGGTGTAACATTTGGTGTGATGTGTTGGAGATACATGGTTTTTGAAAAATTACACTAAAACACCAAATTTGGTGTCATGGGTTGGAGATACCCTTACAAGCAGTACTACAGAAAGCAATTGTTGAATCATAGTCCAACATTTTGGAAATATTTAATTTGGACTTACATATGTTAATTAAATATGCATAGCTGTCTTACAATTTAATCCAATTAAAGTGATGTACTAAAGTTTTAATTTTGGATTAAAAGTGTATCAAATTGTCATGGGATTAAATGTGTAGATACTATTAGGAGATTTTCTATTTGTTAATGGACCAAATAGAAAATAAAGGGGATACTTATCCAAAATGGTTATGGTCCCCGGACGACGGTTCTTAAAAGCCAGAAACACGTCTGTTTTCCTACATAACGTAATATAGAAAAGAAAAGAAGACCAAAACCAAATCCAGATTTCTCAAGTGTATGGTGCAGTTTATAGAATAGGGTTAGCAAGGTTGAATCCACAGATACTAATAAATTATTATACTAAGTATTGGGATTAAAATAGCATTATTTTATCCAGACGATCGAAATTGAGTGATTTGGTTTTATAAAACTAAGACAAGAATTTATCCTAAAAGACAAAGTAAAAGTTGATTGAAAGATCAAGGAGATGAATGGATTCCTAGGCTATGGTTTCAGTTAATATCCCCATTTGTTATCAGATTAATCACAACCAAAGTTATTATTGTTCTTCCCTATAAGACAATCACAAAAGTAATTTACCCTCTCTCTCGAGATGTATGTAAAAACGTTGATTGGATTATCTATGCTAGCATCTCTACTCAACATAAAATATCCAACTCCCAAAAGCATAAAAGATTATAAATCCTCACAAATATTCACAGACTTCTCAATCTTGCAAATATTCATATCAAGTACTCACAGATCTAGTATTGAAACTCATCTCTCGAATTATGAATCAATACATCAAAACAAGTTAAACCAAACGCGTTTTGATAAAACAAAAATTAAAACAAATACTCGAATAGGGTTTGAAAACAATAACTTCAATTACAATTAATCATCCAACAAAAGTATCCATTAACTAATCCCAAACCCGGGAATCACAAGATGTTTAGCCAGACATAGAAAATAAATAATCCGTAGACAAATTATTCAAGTTCATATCTAACTAATCAAAAGTAAATTATTCAAGGGGATGTTGATGATCTCTCGATCTATCTTCAATCCTCAAGCATGTGGTAGCGACCTCGATAAATCTCTCCAATCCTTCGGTAGAAGGTTACTATCTTCTCTGCGTTCTAGGGCAAAAGTCAGTGTGTCCTCGTTTGTGGCCGCCTCGTCTCTATTTGTACTTCGTTTGGGTCAAAACCTAGTTGAGTATCTGTCAAACTCTGTTTTCCCGCGCCCGTGCGCCCAAAGACACGCCCCTTGGCCGTGCGGGTACCATAGGAACTTTTCTTTTCACTGACGGGTGGGTCGTGCGCTCCATGCACGACCAGCCCGTGTGTCATGCCGTAGGCTGAGTCTCAACTTTAGGTGGCGCATGGGTCGTGCTATGGACGCACGCCCTGCCCGTGCGCACCTGTTGGAGCTGATAGATGCTCGTTTCTTTCCGTTTCTTACCCGGTTCATCCGACCTTTTCTCGATTCAACTCCAAACATCGTGACGTTACTTCAAGTAGTAGTGATCCTTTACCGCAATGCTCGAATTGTCGCCAAAATGTTACAAATATCAATACATTCCTACAAAACAAGCAAAGCATAATACATTTTCCACAAAACAGAAATAAAGCCCTTTTCACTCAAGTAATGCATGTATAACAACTAATTCTAACTCCAATTAAGCCCAAAATACATGCAAAATACATACCAATCACCTGCATGTTGAATCAAGAGGTACTAAGCGAAAATCAAATAAAGAAAATTTGGCTAAACTATGGCACAAGCGTTAAGGTCATATCTCAAAAACCAGAATTGAGAGACTTGTGTCAGACGGTATTTTAGATACACTTTACTTTTTGGATCTTGATATTTGTGTTGAGTGTATCAAAGGAGAACAGACCAAAATAAAGAGATTAGGTGCCAATACAACTATAGACGTCTTAGAATTGATACATACAAATATTTGTGGGCTATTTTCTAAGGCTTCTTGGAATGGTCAACAATATTTCGTATCATTTATAGACGATTGCTCACGATATGGGTACCTATATCTAATTCATGAAAAATCAGAGGCACCAGATATGTTCAAGGTTTTTAAGAATGAAGTTGAGAATCAACTCAACAAAAGAATTAAAGCTGTCAGATCTGACCGTGGATGTGAGTACTACAACATATATGATGGTTAAGGAGAATAACGTCCGGGCCTTTTTCTATCTTCCTAGAGGAATGTGGAATCGTCCCACAATACACCATGCATGCATCGGGATGCCTAGCATGAATGGTGTTGCTGAAAGACGAAACAGGACTCTAAAGGATATGGTAAGGAGTATGATTAGTCATTCCTCTTTACCAGAATCACTCTGGGGAGATGCACTAAAGACTGCAGCTTATATTCTAAACAGGGTACCAACTAAAGCAGCTCCTAAAACACCGTTTGAGCTTTGACTAGGCAAAAACCGAGTCTAAACCACTTTCATATATGGGGATGTCCAGCTTATGCTAGTCCTTATAGGCCAAATGAAAAGAAATTGAACTCCAAAACAGTTAGCAGCTACTTCATTGGTTACTCAAAAAAAAATAAAGGGGTATTAAGTTTTATGATCCCACTAGAAGGTCTATTTTTGAGACAGGAAATGCGGTATTCTTTGAGGATGTTGAGTTTGAGGGGAGAAATAAGGTTAGAGACATTAACTTTGAGGAGGAGTCGATCTCGATACCTACTATTGCTTCTGATGATGTTCAGGTTTCTATTCATGTCATTAGCCGAGAAGTAGATCCGGAACCTCAACAGGATAATGTTGAAGAACTCCCCACTCAGGTTGAAACTGTTCAAGAAGAACAAACTCAACAACCTCAAGAACTAGTATTAAGGAGGTCCACTAGAGAGAAGAAAAATGTTATTCCGAATGATTATGTGGCATTTCTCTAAGAAAATAAGGACAATAATGGATTGATGGAAAATGATCCTATCAATTTCCGTCAGGCCATGCAAGATCCACACTCTCAAAAGTGGATTGATGCCATAAATGAAGGTATAAGCCAATGCAAGACAATCAAGTTTAGGATCTTGTCCCATTACCTGAAGGTGCGAAACCTATTGGTTGCAAATGGATTTTAAGACCAAGAGGGATTCGAAAGGTAATGTGAAAAGATATAAGACTAGTCTTGTAGCTAAAGTCTTTACTCAGAAAGAAGAAATTGGTTTTAAAGAGACTTTCTCTCCGACTTCCACGAAAGACTCTTTCAGGATAATTAATGGCATTAGTTGCATATTTTGACTTTGAGTTACATCAGATGGATGTAAAGACGACATTTATCAATAGTGACATTGATGAGACGATATATATGATGCAACCAGAAAACTTTGTGTATGTAGATTCAAAGTCTATAGTTTGCAAATTAAAGAAATCCATCTATGGGCTCAAGCAAGCTTCTCGTCAGTGGTACCACAATTTTCATCAAGTAGTAGTATCGTTTGGTTTTGAGACTAATGCTGTTGATGATTGCGTGAATCATAAGTTCAGTGGGAGTAAGTGTATTTTTCTGATCTTGTATGTGGATGACATTCTACTCGCCACTAATGACTCAGGATTGTTGCACGATACCAAGAAATTTCTATCAAAGAAATTTGAAATGAAAGATCTTGGGAAAGCTTATTTTGTTCTGGAAATCCAGATACACTGGGATCATTCTCGGGATATTCTTGGATTATCACAAAAGAGCTACATAGAGAAAGTGTTGCAAAGATTTGGTATGCAGAACTGCAAACCAGGACACACCTCTATAGCTAAGGGAAACAAGTTTAGTCTCGAACAATGCCCTAAAGGAAATCTGGAAATTAAGGAAATGTAGAAGATTTCCTATGCTTTAGCTGTTGGGAGTCTAATGTATGCTCAGGTCTGCACAAAACCTGATATAGCGTTTGTTGTTGGTATGTTGGGCAGATATTTAAGTAACCTCGGTATGGATCATTGAAAAGCGGCCAAACAGGTGAGGTATTTACAGAGAACAAAAGATTACATGCTCACATACAGAAAATCATATTAGTTGGAGATCATAGGTTATTCTGATTATGATTTTACGGGATGCCAAGACAGTAGGAGATCCACTTCGGGCTACATTTTCTTATTAATTGGGGGAGCCATTTCATGGAGAAGTGCTAAGAAGACACTTGTAGCATCTTCTACCATGGAATCTGAATTTGTAGCATGCTATGAGGCATCTAATCATGGAATATAGTGCGATGAAATTTTGTCATTTCGGGTCGCGCATAATTGGGAATATAGAAAGACCATTAAAGTTGTATTGTGATAATAACTTGGCAATGCTATATTCTAATAACAACAGGAGCTCTACTAAGTCAAAGTACATTGACATAAAGTTCCTGGTTGTGAAGGAAAGAGTATAGAGTGTTCAGATATATATATAGAGCATATCGTGACAGACTCAATGATTATGGATCCACTTACTAAAGTATTAACACCCAGGGTCTTTCACGAGCACACTGCCCGTACGGGTGTAATACAGTTCAGGATATACTTTGGTTTAGTGGGAGTCTGTAATTTTATTGCTATATTCATTACTTTTACACATTTTGTGTATTTGGATATTTCTGTATAGATATAAAGTATTCAGTTTATTACACTATGTCATTTTAGTTATGATTGATCTCACTAAGGAATAAGGTGGACCAGTTGGAAATAGACATTTAGATCACATTACATGTAATTTCCATGCTACGCACTCATGATTGATCTATATCATTTGGTTGTACTGGTGTATGTGATTATTAATGGGTTTATTCACGCTTAAAGTGATGAAAGCCTCTTTAATCCTGTATTAGTACAATCAATGGACGAGAGTGTTAAGGGATACTCTTATATGTGACACAAGGTTTGAGCTCATAAGGTATTGCACATTTGTTTGGTAACATATGTAGTCCAAGTGGGAGATTGTTGGAAATATTTAATTTGGACTTACATATGTTAATTAAATATGCATAGCTTACGGTTTAATCTAATTAAAGTGATCTACTAAAGTTTTAATTTTGGATTAAAAGGGTATCCGATTGTCATGGGATTAAATGTGTAGATACTATTAGTAGATTTTCTATTTGTTAAGGGACCAAATAGAAAATAAAGGGTACTTATCCAAAACGGTTATGGTCCCTGGGCGGCGACGGTTCTTAAAAGCCGAAAAATGTTTGTTCCCTACAAAACGTAATGTCTGAAGCAAAAGAAGACTAAAACCAGATTGATTTCTCAAGCCCTAATGGATTGAGTGCACGCTTACGTGATTAAGATTAATATCTTCTGTTTCTCGGATTATCATGGTAGATCTGTCAAAGCATGCTTTTGTGTATTTCGTGAATTAAAGCATGCCCTTTTGTGATTTCAATTTCTAACACAACAATCACTTCCCTAGCAATTGTCCTAATTAGAAAATGAATCCTGATCTTGGCTCTAATATCAATTTGAGTTGCATTGTTGCTCTATAGTTATGATATAGCTATATCAAATAGCAACAACTCAAATTTAAATTTTTAGTAGTTCAAATGTACTGATTTCACTATACTCATTCCCATCGGCGGACCCGGGGACAAGGGGCATACTGGCCCCCAAATTTTCCAAAAAAATCCCCCCTCCCCTCCCTCCAAAAAAAGTTTTCCAAATTATTTTTTAAAAGATCAAATAAATGTATTAATTTACAATTGCCCAAAAAAAAATAATATAAAAACTTTAAATAGCTTCTTTTACAATATGAAAAACCATTTATTATGGTTAGTATATGAAAAAAATCGCATAGTATAAATTTATAAACTTAATCAATTTTTTGCCCCCAAAGTCGGAATCCTGCGTCCGCCACTGCTAATTCCCCCATGGCAAAAATCTGTTAATTGATCATATAACAAATTAATGGTTATCGGACTTTATTTCCAATTGTATTTCGTCTTTTATTCCAAATTATCGTTAGTATATACACACCGAGTGTATATTGTTGACATCAACAATTAATTTTGGCATGTATTGTTAAATTTGGAATATAAGATGAAACATAGTTTGAAATAAAAAAATTCTGCATGGGCTAGCTATAGGCAGGGCCACTTCTAACTTTAGTCGAGCGAGTCGGTCGACTCGGACCCAAAAAAATTACAACTTTTGAGGGCCCTTTTTTTGTATATCTTTTACATATAGAGATGTATAAAAAAAAAAGCACAATACCCATCAATGAAAGTGTTTAGCCCTGTGGCCGCTGCCAAGCTTAGCGTTTAATTATATTAACCCTGGTTCGAATCCCTTAGGCTGCAGATGTATTATTACTTTTTTTTTGTGTGTTTTGTTATTTATTAAAAAAATTAAAAGTTGCCTCCCCACCAAGAATTAAGGGCCTATTTTCCTTGGGTTTTATAGACTTTGAGCCTTGCTAGGTTCTACCAATTATCAATTTTATTTTTTCTTAGTGGTCCAACATTAATTTTCTCTATTTAAATTTTAAAAGGCAAAAGAATTAAAAAAAAGAAGCCTAAAAGAATTGGAAAAGTAGGAATAAAATAGAAATGAAGCAAGTTGTTCATCCGTGAAAAAGAAAAAAAAAATCTCCAGTCATCCATGTCACAAGAAATATTGAATGAGTAGTTATCTATGTTATCGATTGAGAAATGAATAATCGAACAACTTGATTATACTGATTTGATTAATACTTTTGTGGCCAAAAATGTAAGGCGAGTTATATTTAAATAACTATTTGAATTTTTGAACATAGATGTCATATTAGTTTAACTATATTCTAATTGTTCCATATATTGTACGATATTCATTCTTTTATTCTTTTATGTTGTCTTTTTACTTTGTACTTTAAAAAAAAAGGGCCCAATTTTAAAAATTCGACTCAAGCCATAAAAATGATAGGATCGACCCTGGCTATGGGCATGGCGGGGGTGGATTTAAGGGGGCCTTTATCCAGCGCAACCCAATTTTATTTATCCTATTTTTTTAAATATATATATATGGATTGGATCAAATGAGACCACATAAATAGAGTGAGACAGTGTGGAATAATCCTGTCCACAAATCTATAATTTTAGATGGTTGAGATTTACCCAATTTAATAGACCTTTTTAATTTATTTTAAATCCGTAAAGGGCAGTTATGTAATTATATAATTACATAATTTTAGTCAAGTTTGGTAAATGAAGAAAATTATTTTATATCCCCCCAAATCTTCTTCTCACTCTGCAGATTTACAAATGGAGGCCATTGAAGAAACCATTGTTGCTTATGTCCACTCTGATCATCCCACAGAAGAAAACATTATAGCCGGCGAAAAAGCGCCCGAGGAAGTTTTCATCTGGGGCTTGAAACTTCTAGAAGACGAGAAAATCGACGTCGTTCTATTGAAATTCTTGCGGGCCCGTGATTTCAAAGTGAAAGAAGCATTTGCCATGTTGAAAAATACTGTAAAGTGGAGAAAATAATTCGAGATTGATGAGCTTGTTGAGGAAGTTGTTGTGTTTTGGGGAGAATACGGTTGCGAGTTGAAATTGTTATCTTAGGGTTTAGTTTTTGTCTTTCATGTATTTTTTCGGTGATGGTGGTTAAACTTTTGTTAATGGAGGTTCTAGATTTTTTTTCAAGGTGAAGAAGACAAGTTTATATGTTTGATGTATACTTACATTTTAGTAGGTTACTGTATACTTATATGTTTTTTGATGTATACTTATATGTGTTTGGTTGTATAAGTAGTTAATTTTTTATGTATGTATTTATGTTGTTGTATACTTATGTTTTTTGTTGTATATTTATATGTGTTTTGTTGTATACTTATATGTGTTTTGTTGTATACTTATATTTTTGTTTGACAATTGTAATATGTAGTATAAATATGTTAAATATACACATAATAGTGTTAAATATACAGTACAATAATGAGCGTGATTTTCTCTCTCTCTATAATTGATTTTACTTAATCCACGGTCCCCACATGTTAATGAGTGTGATCTCTCTCTCTCTCTCTCTCTCTCTCTCTCTCTCTCTATAACCGATTCCTCGATTCACTGGCCCCCACATGTTTTTGTTTGATCATTTTAATATGCAAAGTAAAATTATGTTAAACATACAAGAAAAAAAGATTTTAAGTATACAACAAATATATAATAAGTGTACAACATACTACATGGCAGAGCACATGCGTGATTTTCTCTCTCCAGCGCGATTTTCTCTCTTCCCACGTGATTTTCTCTCTCCTAGCAACTGATTCCATATTTGGAATGGTCCCCCACATGTTTGTTTTGACAATTATACCCTTATTTTTCCTTAATTAAATGTTTAATGTAATTGTAACCCCAATTTATCTTAGCCATTGATATAGATAAATGAGGATTGAGATGAATTCACATTGTGTTACTATAAATATGTGGTCTCATTGGATCCTCCTCTCTCTCTCTCTCTCTCTCTCTATATATATATATATATATATATATATATATATATATTTTTGTTTTTTCTGTTGGAAAAAAATAGTTAAGCTGGGGGTAATGCAGGGCTACGCCACTCTGGTATGGTAAAGGGCGTAGATAGGGGGGCCACTCCCCCCCCCTCCTATTTTTTTAAAAAAAAATTTACACTATAAATTTTTTTTAAAAAAATTTAATTATAATTTATATGATTTTTGTGTATCGGCTCATCCCGATTTCGTGTATCGGCCCACCCCATATATTTTCCTGGCTCCGCCCTTGGGTATGGTACATATATGCATGTAAAATTAGTTTGTAGTTAAGAATGTCAAGAAAAGATATATTTCAAC
The DNA here is from genome assembly GCA_016081115.2 of Rehmannia glutinosa. NCBI lineage: Eukaryota > Viridiplantae > Streptophyta > Magnoliopsida > Lamiales > Orobanchaceae > Rehmannia > Rehmannia glutinosa. The sequence goes on from CM071928.1 coordinate 10,469,523, forward strand.
ATTAAACCGAATCAACATATGGTACACTCCGCAAATACTTAGATTGGATAATGTTAAAAAAAGAAACATCTACAGACTACACATGTATAGATAACCATGCTACCCTACTTGCACCAAAAATTAAATATAGTAACAAAGACTAGGAAGAGAAAAAAATACAAAACAAGATGTGAAGTAAACGGCGAATTAATGAAATAATTGGATGATATAAAATCAGAGGCTGATTTCACAGATGACAATAATGGCGGGTCCAGCGACGGCTTATCATTAGCTGTATGGAAAGCTAACTCTCTAATTCAGCTTTAATTCCTTAGGTTTAAATGAAAAATAAAAATCCCATTCTAATTTCTCTCTCTACTAATGCCTATATAAATATGCCCACATAATTATCTTCTTATACATCATAAGATAAGCATATATAATTTATTCATCATACTGCCAAAAAAAAAATATGGGCACATCAGTTTGTTACTTAGGACTAATAGTACTATGTTTTTTTGCATTATTTTCATGCAATGTAAATGGTCGACCGGTCACGTTCTTGCAGGACTTCAAAGTGTCATGGTCGGATTCTCATATTCGGCAAATTGAGGGTGGAAAGGCCATTCAGCTCATTCTTGATCAAAATTCTGGTACAAAATTTTTCTTGTATATTAAATGATTAAATTACAATATTTATTTTTTTAATTGTGACAACTAAATTAATGACGAGGAATATTATTGGATTTTAGGATGTGGGTTTGCTTCCAAGAATAAATATTTGTTTGGACGTGTCAGCATGAAGATCAAGCTTGTTCCCGGTGACTCTGCTGGAACCGTCACTGCCTTTTACGTATGTTTTCAGTTCAAGAAATGGTTTTTATTCATTTGTCAGATGTTATAATAAAGATACAGATAGAAAGGATAAAATACAAATATATTGGCTCTCACAATTAAAATAAAATACTGAATGCAAAAAGTTGTCCGTCTAACTAAAGAAGGAATTAAATCAAGCCTAAAGAAATAAAGCTAAATTGCAATTTCCACCCTGTAGCTAATAGGGGTGTTGGAAATAATAGCGCCGCAAGAATCACCATTTGCGAAAAAGTCTCATAATTTTCAAAATACTGTTCACTTTAGTCATTTGGTCTCCAAAAGTTGAAAAATTTGCTGAAAAAATCCATGTGTCCATATTTTTAGTCATACACTGTTGATGTACAAACTAATTTCGCTTATAAGGACACCATTCAAGTGAGTTAGCAATATGACAAAAACTGGAGAAAAAAGCACTCATTTGGAGGATGCATATAAACGAAATTGTTCTTGCATCAGCAGATTTGGCCAAAAGTGTGGATACTTGAATCTTTCCGGCAAATTTACCAACGCCCGGAGACCAAAATCGAGAGTTTTTGATAGTATATTACAGAATATTTTTGTGAATCATAAATTTTGTAGGAATATTATTGTAAATCTCTACAGTTACGTGACTAAAATTGCAATTCAGCCAAAAATTAATATCAATGTCGATTAAAATAAAGATGGAAGAAAATCATATTTCCATTTTTTGTAATACTAATTTTGGATGCTTGTAACAGATGAACTCGGACACAGACAATGTACGAGACGAGCTGGATTTTGAATTTCTGGGCAATCGATCAGGACAACCTTATACTGTCCAAACTAATGTTTATGCTCACGGGAAAGGTGATAGGGAGCAAAGGATCAACCTTTGGTTTGATCCATCCGCAGAATTCCACACCTACTCGATATTATGGAACCATCATCATGTCGTGTAAGCTGATATAGTTATATTATATCATGTGGTAATAGGTTAAATTGGCCGTTCACGTTTTTTGAAAATGGAAAATAGTCATACTTTTCAAACACATGTTGGCATTGAGCTTATTTAATCTGATTGTACTCTTAACACACTCTTTTTCACATGGTTTGATTCAATGTGACCCCCACCCAACAAACTTTGCACGTAGCTAATTTAATGCAAACAAGATTTTCTACTTTAGTTACATACTTGCATCACACTAATTGCCATCACGAGTGTACATTTTATACCAAAGGGACCTCCATTTCATGAGAAGATTGTCTTTAATCGTGTATTTCAACGTCATCGTTACATGCCAAATGTGTAAAATTGATTTGCTAAACTGCAATTTTAGTGTTTATTATAGTGGAGTGGCAAAATTGATCCGATCCCATAAAAATCATGTTTGCAAAAAGAATTAAACCCTACAATTTTTTTTAGTAAGTTGGGAGATCTTGGTTGGAGGAGGAGATAAATCTCAAAGAATCGAGAGATCTAGGGTTGAACCCTAGTCAACACCCTTATAAAAGGGTCAGGGATACCACTTAAGCTACAAGCTCGTGGTTTTCAAAGAAATTGAAAGATACAGGGTTCGAACCCCTAGTCAATACCCTTACAAAACATTCATGAATTCCTTTTCCCCCCAAAGTTTGAAAAATCAGTCGACAAAATTCTAGTGATTTTTCGTTACAATTCCAGTTTAAAAAAATTAAACGACTCAAATATTAGCGAGATTTTTAATTGCAAGTTGATTTTGCATAATGTGATTTTTATAGGATTAGTTCTGTCAATCCCTATATTTATAGGATCAATTTAGCAATTTCGCCAAAACTGATGTCATAAATACACACATGACATGCACTGATATTATTGAAATAGAATATAAAATACCTTATGCAACAGAAATTCCTTATTAATTGGTTGTACACACAAAAGTTTATATACATTTTACATTATAATCAATGCACTTTCTATTCCACTACTTGGATGATTGATATGTGTATGTACATTTAAAAGTCAACAACACATGTTTATCTTGTAAACATATGTCCATCATTCAAGTAATGGTACACGAAGTGGAACATGAAAAGTGAAACAAAAAATCTATTTCCGGGGACATATAAGAATTTAAAATGCATTGACTTTGACATTTTACTTGTAGCTTCTCCGTGGACGAAGTACCCATTAGGGTTTACAAGAACAATGAAGCTAGAGGAATTCCATTCCCGAAATTCCAGCCAATGGGAGTCTACTCCACTCTCTGGGAGGCTGACGATTGGGCTACCAGAGGCGGTCTCGAGAAGATAGACTGGAGTAAAGCTCCATTCTATGCATACTACAAAGATTTTGATATCGAAGGTTGTCCCATGCCGGGACCATCTAGTTGCGCCTCCAACCCTAGCAATTGGTGGGAGGCTGCATCGTACCAACAACTGAGCCCTGATCAAGCCAGGCGTTATCATTGGGTGCGTATGAACCACATGATCTACGATTACTGCACCGACAAGTCCCGTTACCCGGATACCCCACCGGAATGTGTGGCTAGAATTTGATTCCCGGGTTTTCTGACGGATCAATGGTCAATTGATTCGGTTGTCATGCTTTAAAAGCTTGTACGTATTTAGATTAGACCATGCATATTTAAGGGTACAAAGAGGATTGTGAAATTATATTTTTTTTTTCTTTCATATTAAAATCCTATGTCTATATATACTTAAAGGGGTGGGGTGGTGCAAAACGTGAATGTCATTTTCTTGGTACAGTGTTGTGTCTGTATTTGCTGCGTATAGTTTCAGCGAATAATGGTTGTGCGTGATTGTGAAAAGGATGTAATTTTTTTCGGTTTGAGCATATATTCTATAAAACAAGTTGTTATGATTTTTTGAATTGTTTGTTTTTGTTGTTTAAAAATATTGGGAAGGTTTTTGTTTCAGAAAAATGGCTAAGTACTTGAAGTGTATGGCTAGTCGAGGTCTGAATTCGATTCAGTCTTCGCAAGACGAAAATACCCCGTATACAAAGTGCTAACGGTTCCGACATTCGTCTCTAAGATACAACGACTATATATTTTGATTTCGAGTTTACAACACTTGCAAAACCGAAACACAACGAACAACAAAATGTTTCTGATTTTTCAAGCTTTTGAATGGAAGGAATGTCAATATGCTCGAATGCAAAATGATCGTTTATTATCTGATGATTTTCGTGTATTTCGTATGTCATTTCATCTGCAGGGGTTCAAATTATATAGGCAACAAGGTGCCCATATGGAAAGATCATGTCTTTTGGCTTGAAAAGACAGGTGTACACAGAACAGGCGCATCTGTTCAGCCTTTTGCATCGACACACGACCAGGCGCACGGTCCGTGCGTGGATGCAAACCAAAATGACAAAGTTTCGACTTGACGTACGACCCGACGCATGAGTCGTGCGTCCACCTGTGCTCGGATGCGAACAAGTCTGTCTTGACGCACGACCCGACGCACGAGCCGTGCGTCAGCCCGTGCTCGGATGAGCACACTTTCGCATTGGAAACTTTTAATTATTTAATTAAAAATTAATTAATTATTTATTTTAAAGGATTTTGGTCCAAAAAGAATAAGGGCCTTGAAGCCCAAGCCCACGACCGGACCCGAGGCTGGGCCTGCAGGCGGCGGCGGCGCGCGCGCGCGTGTGTTTTGAACCAAACCCACAAGTATGTAGGTCTGCACCCCTTTAAAAACTTGGGTGCCCCCAAGGGCCCAAACCCATAAGTCGAAGTTGGGATATATCAAGTGAGCAAACTTTGCCTCTTTTCCTATGTGGGATGGAGCATTTCTCCTTCCCCACATTTTCTATTTTCCATACCATTTTCTAGTATTAAGTGGCTAATTTCTAGCATTAATTTCTCATTCACCCGGAATTGGTTTTGAGAAATTTTAAATGCTATTCTCATCTACTCTTAGTAGAATTTTTACAAATAATTTAATTTCATTTTTCACTAATAGAAACCACTTAATTATTTGGTCAAAACGGGTCAATACCCATTTTACCAAATAACAATTTCAACAATCCCTCACATGAATGAAATTAATGCATGCGTGTATGCAGATTCGCTTGTAAGTCTCGGCGAACTGTTATTGCATCAGGATAGGTAGCTTGTGGCTTTGAACCTTCCTTAGTAAAATACTATCACATTTACTAGCTGCTTAGTGACGCGATGTCTTGAACTACTCAGCCGTTTGTGTAAACTGAGACAGCAATACTTACACAATAACAACTCTAACACTTGTTGTTCTCACGTTGTATCCATTTTGGCCCTGACCCATATCATAGATTCATAAGCGTTTCTTTTAAGCGGCCATTACTTCTCGCTTATATAGGTGATCTCCTATTGAAGAGTATCCTGACATACTCCACCTTTTGGTATAGGAATCATTAAAAGTTTTAAACTTAACCTCACCACATTCAACAGGTTTTTATCCGCTTGGATGTTTCGAGAATGAGCTAACACATTTTTCAAGTGTTCAGCTGAACATTCATAACTCAGTTGTCCCATTGAACCAAGGTCTTAGGATCTCCAATTCACAAAGTTGAGTTACTGCTCTGAACATCCTTTAGTTTGTGGATTTTAAACCCATTCTCCTTAACAATTTATACAATTGATCTCGATTGATGCCTTTTGTAAGCGGATCCGCAAGGTTTTCCTTTGACTTCACGTATTCAACCGAAATAACCCCATTCAAAATCAACTGTCTAATGGTATTGTATCTTCAACGTATATGTCTAGACATACCATTATACATAACACTTTGAGCCCTTCCAATTGATGATTAATTATCACAATGTATCAAAACAGCAGGCACCGGATGTTGGAATATCCTCTAAAACGTTTCTAAGCCATTATGCTTCTTCTCCAGCTTTATCTAAAGCAATAAACTCGGATTCCATGGTGGATCGAGCTATGCACATCTACTTAGAAGACTTCCACGACACCGCTCCTCCACCTATTGTGAAGACATATCCACTTGTGGACTCGGAGTCTTTTGTGTCTGAGATTCAATTGCCATCACAGTATCCTTCTAATACTGCTGGATATCTCGTATAGAGTATTCCATAGTTCATGGTATACTTTAAATATCTAATTACCCTTGTTATGGCTTTCCAGTGATTTATACTCGAGTTACTTGTGAACCTACTTAGTTTACTCACTGAATATGCAATGTCTGGATGTGTGCTATTCGTTAAGTACATCAGACTGCCAATTACCCTTGCATATTCCACCTGAGAAACTGGTTCGCCTCTATTCTTGGCCAAGTGTAGACTTAGATCTACAGGTGTCTTAGCTGGGGGACTATCAAAAGCATTAAACTTTCTAAGTATGCTTTCGACATAATGAGATTGTGACAAGACAATTCCATCTGAAGCTATAGAGATTTTAATCCCTAATATAACATCAGATAATCCCATATCTTTCATGTCAAAGTTCTTCTTCAACATGTTCTTAATATTCACGATTAAATCATTACTACTACCCATAATCAATATATCATCTACATAAAGGCATACTATGACGTAATCATTTGTAGTACCTTTAATGTAGACACACTTGTCACATTCATAGATTTTGAAAACGTTTGACTTCATAGTCGAGTCAAACTTTTCATGTCATTGCTTAGGTGCTTATTTTAGCCCATAAAGTGACCTAACAAGTTTACACATCTTTCGCTCTAGATCGGGTGCAATGTACCCCTCGGATTGATGCATATATATCTCCTCTTCAAGCTCACCATTCAAGAAGGCAGTCTTAACGTGCATTTGATGTATCTCAAGATTATGCAAAGCTGCAATAGCAGTGAGAACGCAAATGGACGAAATCCTCGTAATAGGAGAATATGTATCGAATAAGTCATATCCCTCCTTTTATCTAAGCCCTTTAGCTACCAAATGGTCTTTATACTTGTCAATAGATCCATCTGTTTTATACTTCCTTTTAAGGATCCACTTGCATCCCAAAGGTTTGCAACCCGGTGGGAGATCAACTAACTCCCAAGTGTGATTTTGCATAAATGAATCTATCTCATTATTGATAGCTTCTTTCCAGATAGGAGCTTCTGGACTAGAAAATGCTTCTTGAATAGTTCTGGGTTCGTTTTCTAACATATAAGTTGGAAAATCAGGACCAAAAGACTTAGCTACTTTTGTCCTTTTACTGCGTCTTGGTTCCTCTTCATCATCACTTTGTGGTAACCTTGCAGTTTCATAAGTTCGTTTACTCAAACTTTCTTCTTTTCTTTCTTTATTCGAAAAGATATTCTCGAAGAATACAAAATTCCTTGATTCAATGATCATACCTTTATTTATATCAGGAATAGCTGACTTGTGCACTAAAAAGCGATATGCACTACTATTATTAGCATATCCAATGAAAGCTTAATCAATCGTCCTCCGACCAATTCTAACTTATTTCGGCTTAGGTACTTCAAATTTAGCCAAACACCCCCACACTTTGAGGTATTTATATGACGGTTTATGTCCCTTCCATAACTTATATGGAGTTTCATTTCTACCTTTGTGTATGATCTTATTAAGAATGTAGTTTGCAGAAAGTATGGCTTCCACCACAAGTTTTGAGATAAGCCAAAACTTAACAACATCGTATTCATCATCTCCTTAAGAGTACGATTTTTGCGTTCTGCAACTCCATTTGATTGAGGTGAGTATGGAGCAGTTGTTTGATGACTTATACCCGCTTCCGAGCAAAATTCTTCAACCGCAGCAACCTACTCTCCGCCTCTACCACTTCGAATCATCTTAATTTTTAAATTAAGCTAATTTTTAACTTCATTCTTATATGTTTTAAAAGCTACTAAAGCTTCATCTTTAGCTTTCAAAAGATACACATAGCAATATCTTGTGCAATCATCTATAAACGTTATGAAGTACTTTTTCCCACCTCGAGTTTGCATAAATTTTAAATCACACACATCTGTATGAATTAATTGAGTGGTTTAGAAATTCTCGTTACTGAATGAAACGGTGCTTTGGTCAATTTTGCTTCAACACAAATTTCGCATTTGTCTTGTGAATCGGTTTTTAAATGTAGATATTAATTCTAGATTCACTAACCTTTTAATTATGTTGAAGTTTACGTGTCCTAATCTATCATGCCATAAATTAGAATAATCCAACAAGTAAACAAAAGTAACGTTTTTATTCTTCGCCTCTTGGCAGAAAACAGACATTACATATATCTTAAAAAGCCCCTTATCAAGGTAGCCCTTACAAAGAAACTGACCATTCTTGGTTATTACAAACTTGTCGGACTCAAACACTAGTCTAAACTCGGCCTTACTAAGCAAAGGACCGGAAACCAAATTCTTGCGGATGTCCGGGACATGCAACACATCTACAAGCATAAGCTCCTTTTCGGAAGTCATCTTGAGCACAAATGTGACGAGTAGCCCCGGTATCTATCCACCACTCCCTTGGGTTATCCACTATATTGGCTTTAAACACAACGGAGGTGTGATTGGGCTCCGATATATCAATTGGAACCGATTTGTCCTCTATCACATTGACTTGTTGGTTGCCACCTTGATTGCCCTTTTTTGGGTGTCGACAATCCTTGGCCATGTGGTTCGTTTTGCCACAGTTATAGCAATTCCCCTTGAACTTTTTGGCATTTTCCTTGTGTTTCCCGGAGTGCTTGCATTTCTTGCTAGTGCTCGATTCAGGAAGATTGGCCTTGGCCTCCATTCCAGACTTACTGGATTTCACTTCTAATTTTTGGTTGTCTTACTCAATCCGAAGCCGAACAATCAGGTCCTCAAGCCCCATCTCTTTGCTCTTGTGCTTGAGGTAATTCTTGAAATCCTTCCACAATGGCTGCAACTTTTCGATTATAGCAGCCACTTGAAAGGATTTGTTCAGAATCATCCCTTCAGACACTAAGTCGTGAAGTATGATCTGAATCTCTTGAACTTGCTGATCACCGTCTTGGTGTCAACCATCTTGTACTCGAGAAATTTGCTGATAATAAATTTCTTTGTGCCAGCATATTCCATCTTGTACTTCTTCTCCAAAGAGTCCCATAACTCTTTGGACATTTTAAACGTGTTATAGACATTATAGAGGATGTCGGCTAGCCCGTTCAAAACATAATTGTGACATAGAAAATCATTGTTATGCCAAGCATCCACAGTGATTCTCTGGTTGTTGTCGATTTCTTCATCGCCAATGGTAGGGGGTCCTCCTTCAGAAAACGAGACAGCCCCAAGGTGGTAAAGTAGAACAACATTTTTTTGCCAGCTTTTGAAGTCGACGCCGGAGAATTTGGGCGGCTTTTCGCCGTAAATAGGAGCAGCAACCATTGGTGGGAATGAAATTGAAGCCATCGTCTTGAACAGAAACTTATCTTTTGTCTTGAGAATGTTGTTTAAAAAAATTGGGAAGGTTTCTGTAGGTTCCAAGGGGTGTGAGTGTAAGGTTTAGAAGGGGGGGTTGAATAAACCTTACCAACTTTTTAATTTAGTCCTTTTAAATATTCAGAGTTAATACTTCACAGCTGAGTCCTTGATGGACAGCTAAGTTAGTTAATAAGCAATGTTAGTCACTCAACATACTCGACTGAGCTGTTGATAGAATAACTCAGCTGTTTTGACTAAAGACTTAACTCGACTGTGATTTATTTTCAGTGGAAGACTTAACACTCTTGAATTTGGTTAAGTTTGTTTTAATACTTGGTTTTAGCACACAGTTGGTTATCAATTGGATAGCAAGTTTATCAGCAAATATAAAAATAAGATGCAGAAATTAAAGTGCTGAAATGTAAATGACACAATAGGATTTTATAGAGGTTCGAAGATGGGGTAATTCTTCTACTCCTCTCTTATCCAACTCCTGGAGGAATCCACTAAGTATTGATCAGTATACAGAGTGGTTAACAGTCCAGATACAAGTCTTGATCACACAGCTGACTTGATCCTTTGGGACTCAGTTTGGAGATGCCTAGGTCACTCAGCTGGCTTCTCGTACGACTCAACTTCTTCACAGGGCAACTGCCTTGCTACTACAACCTACTTGCTCAAGCTTCTTGGATTTGATCACGAAGCCCTCCAATAACTTGAGACTGGTTCGACCTTGAACCTTCCTACAATCCTCCGTGGAATGTAGACCCCTTGATTCTTCAAAAGTTTCCTCTTCAACTGATTGAGGTTATCTTTCCTTCACAGATGAGTGTTGGATTGATTTCCTTCGTAATGTAGGCTTGCGGATTGATCTTGAATGACTTGAGAATGTTTTAGGTTACAGTTCAAATATTTGCTTGAATGTTCGTGGTTCAGGTTGTCAAGGTAACCTTTTCTCAAATAAACTCCTCAGCCTTTTATAGTGTTCTTTTGAAAATTTGTCCGTTGAAGAGATAGGCTTATTTTCAAAAGACACTTGTGGTCGTTGGCTTGTCTTGTTGCAGTCCTTGGAATTTACGTTTCCTCGTATGAACAATTCTTCAGCTTTTCAGAGTTCTGACATGGTGCAGAGCTTCCCATTGGTTTATTCCTTTTGCACGCTTCGAACGAGCACTTCAAGAAAGGTAGTATGGAGATATTACTTGTTTAAGAAATTCTCTTTATTTTCGTGCAACGGATCTCTTTCGATTATCTCGACTTGATCGCATTTCCTTGCCTTCCCAGGTGACTTAGAGTCACTTCCAATCATTGGATGACTCTTCGTCACTTCAACTTGAGACTTGGCTATCTTGAGTTGACTTGATCGATACTTTACTCACCGCATCTGTGCATCTTGATCGAGTTCCCGTCTTTCTTCTTTGCCATACTCACGCCTTTGCCTTGCAATGTGAGTTTTCCTTCCGGTCTCCGGTGGTCTTCTTGCATGCTTAGGCATAGCCGACTTAACTCGGCTCGACCAACCCTATCTATTACAATACGGTTTACAAGAAAAATGGGGTGCCAACATCCTATTCTAAGTTTTACATGGCATTCATCAAAATCTACAAAATAATTTCCCAACAATTTCCCCCTTTTTGATGATGCCAAAACTTAAAACATCCATACAATTATTTAACAAAGAAAGATACATACAGACAAATGTAGAACCACGAATGTATGTTTAGAATCGATCTTTTATTGATCATAACATCCTTGTTCTTTACATAGTCATTTTTAGAGTGTATCAGAGTTTAAGTCCAAAAAAAATGTATCAGATCTTAAACGGGACTTAGACTAACCATGTTGTTCTATATCTACTCACGTACATAAATTGCATAATATTATTCAATGTACAGAAGACTTACATAAAGTGTATTTACATAGTAAAATACATGAAGGGGTGGACAACAACACTTCATCTCCTTCACTGCCTCCTTCTTTTATCTTGACTCTGTCATCTTCGACCTTTTCCTTTTCTTCTCATCTTCATTTTGCCTTCTTTTTCTCATACGCCTTCCGGGCAGCTTCATCTCTTCATAGTCTTTCTTGTCTTTCCTCCCATAGCTGAGTTTGTCTTTTATTTTCTTCTTCAATTCTCTTCACATACTCAGCATTGTTCTTAGCCACTTGCAGATTGGCTACTTCGTCAAATCCTGCCCAATAGATCCCTCCTTTCTTTCCTGGATCTATGTACTCAATGTTTTTGGGCAGAGTTCTAGGTCTGAAACCTCTTCCTCCACCACTGTTTCTTCCTCTGCCTCTGGGCGTGTATTGTACTGGGGCCTTCTTTTTCCCAGCTGAGTGACTAGCAGAGTGACCAGCAGAGTGACTGCCAGTGGTTTGCTGCCTGTCAGCTTCTTCACATAATGTGAGGCCTTTTTCCCAGTACAAATCCCAGGCTTGAGCAGTGGACATGTTTGCGAAGTAACCTTCAGATGTGAGCGTCTTAAATTCATCAACAGATCTTGGCTCAGTTCCGGCATCTGAAATGGCATAGTTGTCTCTGTCTACTGGAATGCCTCCATGTTGTTTCAGAATATCCATAACTCGAGCATTCATTCTTCCTTTCACTTCCTCCATCCCTACTTCAACTGTCTTTCTCTTTTCAGCCATTGGTACAACAGAGTGTTGGAGTGGCAGAGTCACTGGGAGTTTGCTGATAATATCAGCTGTGACAAGACCTTGTTGGGGGTTTTAGCAATCATCAAGGTCACATCTTTCGAGCCTTCTCCTCAACAGACTTCCCTTTCTTCTCTCTTATTATCGCCTCCATTTTCTTTCCCTTCACAGTGCTTATCCTCCTTCTCGACCGGATCCTTGGAAACAAGCTAGCAAGCAAGAAGTCAAGTCTGGCGATAGTTGAGTTCTCGCTTCGAATCTGCTGCAGAGTAAGCTGCACGAAACTCAGAGCGAGTGGCGTTGGATTCAGTTGCGACCAACTTCATCTCAGCCATGAGGAGACTGAATGTTCGATCCATATTCTCTTCCACATGCAGGAGCTCATTTTTATTATGTTCACGCATCAGTTTTATCTCTGTAGAATGAGATTCATGCATTTGTTCAATGTGCTCTTGCAATTTTGTCTTTGCATCAGCATTCTCAGCTCGCCAGACCAACAACTTGTTGAACAAATTTTTGAAATATCGAGCTTGTTCCACACGCATTGTTTGCTGTTGTTGCCACCACTCCCGGATCCTGACTATGATTCCTCTCAAATCAGCAGTGAGGTTGGCGTCCCTGTTGTCCAGCCTCATGTCCAGCGAGGCCTGGTGCCTCTCCATCCATTCAATATCAGCAAATAGGGCTTTGAACACCTCCCAAACTTCAGTTGCTTCCTCTGTTTCAGCTGACGGCCAAGTAGAGTCAAAGTCATAGTTGGCTGGAACAATGGTGTTTGATGGAATGACAGGATCAAGTCTGTGGAAGCGCGCGCGATCTTTGTCTGATTCGTCAGGGAGGTCAGGTACCTCCAGAGAGAAGGGAAATGATTCTATGAAAGGATCATCACTTGCAACTGGAATTTGTTCAATTATAAGTGGTGCTCGTGAAGTTCCTTGTGGAGTCGGACCTACTGCAGCTTGGGGAGCCTGAGCAGTGGACTCTGTTTTAGCTGGGGTCTGTTGTGAATTCGACCCAGCTTGTTGAGCCTCAGCTGTCTCAACAGCTTCGTCGGTCTCAGCTGGTTTTTCCAAATGAGTGGACTGGTCCTCGGCCTTATTAGAAGCGTCATCGGACGATGATGATATTTCCATGGGTGGCTCAACATCAAAGGTGAATGTTTGGCGAGTAGTCTTGAGGTCAGACTTACTCGTGGTTGGAACATCCTCAGCTAAGTATTTGGGATCAGTCATAGGGGATGACTCAGCTTCATTGTCTTCATCCGATCCCAGAAAGGTTACATCAGGATTATCCTGGGAATCGTGAAGAGCACTTATCTCCTTTTCTGATGGATCAATGATAGGGAGGGATGTTCAGGCTTCGTTTCTCTACCCGGGAAGTCTCAACCTCCCGTTGGCCTTCATTACCTCTTGCGTCTCAAGCTGCAAGGCGAGGCTCTTGGTCATCCCTTTCGACGGTGTCTCTTGTCTTGGGGTCTTCGAGGTGGCATCCATTGGAGTTTCAACTCCATGAATTGCACTTTCATCGCCCAGTGTTAACTCCCGGGCGATTCCGTCTGTGCCTCGATCGCATCGCGAAGCATCATTAGCTGCGCAGAGTTGGCTTGGCACTTCATTTGAGACGATCACAATCGCCTCGAGCCGCCAATGACAACTTGTTTGTGCATTTTGTAATTGTTCCTTCTCCACTTCGCCTCCTAAATTCATTGTGGAGTCACCGTGCAAAGATCCTCCAACCTTGCTGCGGTGGAGGGAGTTTCCCCCTCGGTGGCATACCGGTACCGAGTGACTTGGAATGGGGTCACTCGTCTCCGGACTCTCGGTTGTTCCCACCGAGTATTCGGCCGTTGGGTCGGTGGTAAGACACCTTCATTAGGGGTTGGCTTGATGGGGTCCCCACACTCCCGGTTTCATCGCCAATCCCTTAGTACCTTCCTCGAATGAGTTGGGGAAGTGGTGGCAAAGAACGACAGTGGCGATATCTTTCGCACCACTCCCATTGGGTCTATCTCCATTTGTGATTTGGAGGACTCTCCTGGTCCCTCCATCATTCTTTGTTCATGTAGGATTTCGGACTCTTGCATTGCTTGCTGCATTTGCAACTCTTCGTGGCGAAAGAGGTCCGGATCCTCATCACTTTCTAATAGGACATCAAAGTGAGGGTGTGTATGATCGGTGGTGCGGTGAGAGGGCGGAGATCTTTGGCTGGCCTTCTCACGTGCCTCTCGTGTCCTCTTTTAGCTTTGTTCATTTTCTTTTTCGACCGCAGTATATTGATGCAATTATCCTCATCAAGGGCTTGCAACATTGTGTCCACCTCAAGAAACTCGAAGAGTTCTTCTTCCTCAAAGAATGAACTCGGATTTTCAAATCTCTGGATAGGCTCGCCTTCCATTTTCTCCACTCTCGCAGACGATTTTGGATGTCCGGATACAATGGAGAGTACATGATTACATCGTCTTCTTCATTCTCTTGCTTGGCCCTCGTTTCGGGGATTAAGGGTAGCAGACTTTTTTGCTCAACATCCTCTCAGCCTCTCATTCATGGTGGAGAAACAACCATGTCAATAGGTGATTCGGTTGTCTCGGCCATTCCTTGTTCTCATTGTATTCGTCTCTACAAACTGGTCTTCGAGTTGCCTCTGCGATCGGCCTCGGCCAGACTTGGCGTTTCATCAATCACGGAGACTCTACTTCTCTAGTAGTCTCGGTATCTTTTCCAAATGAGTGTGGACTTTGTCTTCTCAAGCTCGGAGAGCTTGGAAAGTCTTCTTCTTCTCTTTGCTTTTACCAAAGGGATATCGGCTCCACTTCCTCTCGGTTCATTGAAGGTGAATGCCTTCGAGATGTCTTAGAGGTAGCCGCTTCCTTGTTGTGGCGGATCCTCTTCTTCTTGATCACCGGAGAAGGGATTAATGGTTCCTTCTCCACTGCGACTACGGGCGGGAGACAGACAGCTGCAGGGGGCGGTGACTCGGTTGCGGGCGGGAGCGATTTCTTTTTCTTTCTTTGAGGAGCAGCGATCTTCTTAGCAGTACCGCAGAGCCTTTTTCTTTGGAGGAGAGGAAACAAGCTGTATTTTCGTGGTCGTGAGATTCCCCCCCTTACTCGTGATCGGCTCTATTAGCGTAGGTTCTCTTCGTGCGCCGAGAGAGGTTTGATCGAACATCCTCTTGTTTACATGGAACGCCTTTCCATGTCGAAGAGGACTCCTTTTATCTCCATCACCGGCCAATCACCAGGCCGTATCTAGGGAACCTCCAAACATTCCATCCTCCTTGAAGGATTTGTTCCCAACGCTCGCAGTCTGCTGTAGACAAACAAACTCGGCCAGATTCACTTTTTGTTCTTCAATTATCGCAGCCATTATGATCAACTTTGCTTTGGACAATTTGGTCAAAGCCGCCAAATTTGATATCTATGCATTTGGCAACGATGTCCAGAAATTTGTGGTAGTCCTCCTTCAGTAGCCTCTTATTAGTTGTCTTGACTACTTTCTCAGCATAGTCGGACTTAGCTACTCCCTTCCAAGCAGCAGTCAGATAAACATCAGCTTCATTGATTTCCAACATTCCTTCCGCCGGTAACAAGCGTGTTACGCCAAATCCTTGGCGATAATGATGAACTCCTTTCCATGAACAGAGGACTTGATGCCCTCATCGTGAACCTCAGCGTTCACGTAGAACTGTGCGACCTCTTCCACATAGGTCATCGGAAACTCCAATGGCAGAAATGGTTTTAGCCCAGACGTTTCCAATTTTTCAGCAATCTTCTTCACTAGGGTGTTGTCGGACCCCTATTTCACCATACCATCGAAATCCACAGTAGACCTGGTGTGGATTTGCTTTCCTAGCTTGACAAAATCATGAGTGGATGCCATTTCTCAATATTTTACCGAACGAAACTTTAGAAAATGATCTGAGGATTGAAAGGGTTTTGAGAGAAAGTTTTGCTTTTGCTTTCGAGAGAGAGATGAACAGTTTTTGGTAAAGTGTGAGAGAAACGGACGAAAATGGTTTAAGTATGGTTCATGAAAGGACGTGCGGGTGATTTTTGAGATGTGATCAAAATCAACGGCTTAGATCTTGCACGTCGATTTGCATTTAATGTCTCGTATTTAATGCGGCAGCATTTATATCTAATCATAAGCTTGGTGTGCAGCTTTTGCCATTACACGTCATAATTATGCTGACGTCATTCTTAAAAACATTCCCGCTTAGTAAAAACGACTGCATTTTTGTCACTTTGCTCATAAATGACCCAGCTTGCCCCTTAGCTGATTTAACTCTTCTTTCCTCACATGTAAATACTCAGCTGTCAGCTAATTCGGTACAACTGTCTTTCCGATACGGCTAATTCACTTAGCTGATTTGAGAGTTCAGCTCGTTTTCCCTTTTCGAGTTTCATTTCTTTTCTTTGAGTCTTCTGAGTGTCAACTCAGCTCAATTAATCCTAACTCATGCTTGAGTTCTTCAAATCTTGACTCAGTTAATGGTTTTGTGAATATATCACCAATTTGTTTATCAATTGAAATATATTCCAAGGTGATGTCCTTCTTTTCAACATGATCTCTTATGAAGTGATATCTGACATCGATATGCTTTGTTCTTGAGTGCAACACAGGATTTTGAGTGATTGCAATTGCACTTGTGTTATCACACATGATTGGAATTTCCTTTTCTTCAACTTCATAGTCTCTCATTTCTTTGTCATCCATAAGACTTGGGCACTGTGTTTGCCCGCAGCCTATGTATTCTCGGTTGTGGAGGTAGCTATTGAATTTTTTTGCTTGCTAAACCAGGAAATCAGCCTATTTCCAAGCATTTGACATGTGCACGAGGTACTTCTTCTGTCAACTCTACATCCAAAGATAGTCGAGTCCGAGTAACCAATTAGCTTGAATCCACCTTCCTTGGATACCATAAGCCAACTTCTTGGCTTCCTTTCAAATATCTCAAGATTCTCTTGGCTACGGTCATGTGGCTTTGTTTTGGAGCATTGAAATCTTGCACATACACCTACAACAAAGGTGATGTCCGGCCTACTTGTTGTGAGATAGAGCAATAATCCAATAAGTGCTCAGTATCTTGTTTGATCTGTGCTTGCCATCCGCATCCATATCCATTTTGGTGATGTATTCATTGGTATTTTCACGAAGGCTTCTCTTCCATACCAAATTTCTTCATTGAATCTCTGGTGTATTTTGTCCGACTTATGAAGGTTCCATCCTTGTTTGTTTTGATTGGAGTCCAAGGAAGAATGTCGGCTCTCCCATCATGCTCATTTCGAATTTGCTTTGTATAAGGTTTGAAAATTTATCACACATGACTCTTTGTTTGTGGATCCAAAAATGATGTCATCCACATATATTTGAACAAGCAAGATGCTCTTTCTTCTGTCTTGAATTCTCAAGAGTGTTCTATCCACTTTTCCTTTTGTGAATCCATTCTCGGCCGGGGAATTGTGGTAATGTGTCATACCATGCTCGGGTTCTGTTTCAATCCATATAGAGCTTTCTTGAGTTTGTATACCTTATCTCCAAGAATCTTCTCGCTCAAATCCTGGAGGTTGTTCAACATATACTTCTTCTTCCAATAGACCATTTAGGAATGCACTCTTTACATCCATTTGATATACAATAAAGTTCTTGTGAGCTGCATAGGCAAGAAACATCCTTATGGCTTCCAATCTTGCCACAGGAGCAAAAGTTTCATCAAAATATATTCCTTCTTCTTGGCAATATCCTTTGGCTACCAATCTTGCTTTGTTTCTTACCACAGAACCTTCCTCATTCATCTTGTTTCTGAATACCCATTTAGTGCCAATAACATTTTGATGGGTAGGTCTTTGAACCAGTTCCCACACTTTATTTCTTTCAAATTGATTCAGATCTTCTTGCATTTCTTGAATCCAATGCGTGTCATCCAGTGCTTGTGACACATCTTTAGGCTCTATTTGTGAGATGAAGTAGGTGAACATTGCTTCTTGTTGAGTTCGGATCTTGTTTTGACGCCTTCTCTTACATCTCCGGTGACGATTCGTGGATGGTCTCTCAGCCCATCTTACTTCTAGTTGGAGTAAGTTATTTGGATTCGATCGTCTTTGACTATGTTGCTTTGATCAGCTCTCTCGTCATCACTTAGCTGCACATTTTCCGGTTTGTTTTTGAGACTCGGCTATCTCATCTTCATCCGGGTTAATAATTCCACTTCTTCGGCCAAAGATAGGGACTCTTCGCATGGTTGATTGATTGACTTATCACGGTGACTCTTCAATGCCTTCTCCATTTACATTTGGCTCATCAAACACCACATGAATGGATTCTCTCGTAACCATAGTCCTCTTGTTGAGTACTCAGAGGCTTTGCTTTCAATTGAGTATCCCAAGAAAATACCTTCATCCGCTTTAGCATCAAAAGCCTTTAAATTATCTTTGCCATTGTTATGGATGAAGCATTTGCATCCAAATATTCTAAAATATGCAACACTTGGATTTCTCCCCTGTCCAAATCTCATAGGGAGTCTTTGTAATTTTGTCTCATTTTATCATGCATCTATTTTGAGTATGGCATGTTGTGTTTATTGCTTGACCCCAAAATCTTTTAGGTAGCCCCCGTCACCTAACATGGTCCTTGCCGCTTCTTTGAGAGTTCTATTCCTTCTTCTCGCAACTCCATTCTCATTTGTGGAGTCCTTCTGCAGACAATTCATGACCAATACCATTTTCTATACAATATTGAGTTATTATACCATTGACAAACTCGGTTCTCACGTCGAGATCTTATTTTGATAATGGTTTGACTTTTCTCATTTTGAATCCTCTTCATCATCATCTGTGTGGTAGTTTATGTAGAGTTTCTTTCTTCTTACACGTGAATATTGTCCATGTATATCTTGAATAGTCATCTACTACCACCAAGGTGTATTTCTTTCCACTTATGCTAGTTTGGTTCAACTGGACCAAATAGATCCATATATGCAAAGATGCAATATCCTTGTTGAAGATGGACATGTCTTTTCTTTGAATGATGATTTGATTTGTTTTCCTTCGACATACGCGTCACAAATACTCTCCTTCTTTATATCGAGTCCGGAAGTCCTTCCACAAGATTTCTTCCGGCAAGCTTGTTAATCGTTTTGAAATTCGGGTGACTAAACTTCTTGTACACAACCAACTTGATTCAAATTTGTGCTCTTTTGCTAATAGACAGTGCTTGGTGTTGCGATTGACCAATACACGACATACATGTTCTTTTGTGCGCATCCTTGCAACACAACTACATATGATTCAAGATATCCTTGATTTGGCATATACCCATGTTAAATCCAACATTATAACCCTTGTCACGAGTTGGTTGATACTTAGCAAGTTGAAGTTGAGTCCTTCAACATATGCAACATCTGTGATTTCTAATCCATTTTTCTTGATGGATCCAATGCCTCTTATTTCTCCAGGAGCTTCATTTCCTCCAAATATGACTTTTGCACATCGACTTCCTTGAATTTTGTGAGAATTTTCTTGTTTCTGTCGTGTCCGGAACGACCACTATCCATGTACCAGGTTCCTTGGCACTCGGTTGTTCCTTGAACCGCAATCAAGGAAATTAAGTTTTAGGTACCCATACTTGTGCGGGTCCTAAAGGGGTTAGTGTTGTAAGATGATCCAACCAACCTATAGCCAAATGATTTGACTCTAAGGGGTTGCCATCTATTAGTCCCATAATCATAATTAATTTTGGCAAATTGCTTGGGGGTTCTAGGTTCATACAACTGTCTCTTTTGTCTGTATGCCTGTGTATGTGTTTTAGAAATTGCCTTCTTTGGGTAGTTGTGATGTATTTGAGTGTAGTGCCTAGGTGCATATGTGTGCTGATGAAAGCTCTTATACCTTTGGAATGGCCTTTCGTTGAGTTCTAGGCCTTTGCCATTTGGGCTTATATTCCATAGGTCTTTGCTGATAGTTCACATTATTCCAATCAGCTTGGCTTGGGTACTTTCTACCATTCCCTTCATATGTATTTCTTTTATAGAACTTATGAGGTTTTTGGTAGCTCTGCTTCTTCTTTACAGAGTATTTCCTGTTTGGAGTTCACATTATTTCCTGTTTGGAGTTTGCGGGAGGCTCAATGAACCAACCGCTCTGATACCACTTGTAGGTCCCAAGGGGTGTGAGTGTAAGGTTTAGAAGGGGGGGTTGAATAAACCTTACCAACTTTTCAATTTAGTCCTTTTAAATATTGAGTTAATACTTCACACAATTTGAGTCCTTGATGGACAACTAAGTTAGTTAATCGTGAGTTAGTCACTCAATGCACTCATCGATTTGTTGATAGAATAACTCATTTGTTTTGACTAAAGACTTAACTCGATTGTGATTTGTTTTCAGCGGAAGACTTAACACCCTTGAATTTTGTTAAGTTTGTTTTAATACTTGGTTTTAGCACACACAGTTGGTTATCAATTGGATAGCAAGTTTATCGTGAGATATAAAAATAAGATCAGAAATTAAAGTCTTTGAAATGTAAATGACACAATAGGATTTTATAGAGGTTCGAAGATGGGGTAATTCTTCTACTCCTCTCTTCTCCAACTCTGGAGGAATCCACTAAGTATTGATCAAGATACTGAGTGGTTAACGAGTCCGGATACAAGTCTTGATCACACGGTGACTTGATCCTTTGGGACTCAACTCTGGAGATGCCTTGGTCACTCGTTTGGCTTCTCGACGACACGAGCTTCTTCATAGGCGGTGCTTTTGCTACTACAGCCCACTTGCTCAAGCTTCTTGGATTTGATCACGAAGCCCTCTAATAACTTGAGACTGGTTCGACCTTGAACCTTCCTACAATCCTCCGTGGAATGTAGAATCCTTGATTCTTCAAAAGTTTCCTCTTCAACCGATTGAGGTTATCTTTCCTTCACGGTGAGTGTTGGATTGATTTCCTTCGTAATGTAGGCTTGAGGATTGATCTTGAATGACTTGAGAATGTTTTAGGTTCTGAGTTCAAATATTTGCTTGAATGTTCGTGGTTCGGTTGTCAAGGTAACCTTTTCTCAAATAAACTCCTCGGCCTTTTATAGTGTTCTTTTGAAAATTTGTCCGTTGAAGAGATAGGCTTATTTTCAAAAGACACTTGTGGTCGTTGGCTTGTCTTGTTGCGATCCTTGGAATTTATGTTTCCTCGTATGAACGATTCTTGACTTTCGAGTTCGACATGGTGCGGAGCTTCTCATTGGTTTATTCCTTTTGCACGCTTCGAACCGAGCACTTCAAGAAAGGTAGTATGGAGGTATTAGTTGTTTAAGTAATTCTCTTGATTTACGTGCAACGGATCTATTTCGATTATCTCGACTTGACCGCATTTCCTTGCCTTCCCAGGTGACTTAGAGTCGCTTCCAATCATTGGATGACTCTTGTCACTTCAACTTGAGACTTGGCTATCTTGAGTTGACTTGACTGATACTTTACTCAGCTGCATCTTCAGTCGAGTTCCCGTCTTCTCTTCTTTGCCATACTTAGTTGCCTTGCAAATGAGTTTTCCGGTCTCCGGTTGTCTTCTTGCATGCTTAGGCATAGCTGACTTAACTCAGCTCGACCAGCCCTATCTATTACAATGCAGTTTACAAGAAAAATGGAGTGCCAACATCCTATTCTAAGTTTTACATGCCATTCATCAAAATCTACAAAATAATTTCCCAACAGTTTACATTTGGAAAAATGGCTTAAATGTTTGAAGTGTATGGCTAGTCGAGGCACGAATTTGATTCGGTCTCCGCAAGGCGAAAAACGCCCGTATACAAAGTACTAACGGTTCCGACATTCGTCTCTAAGATACAATGACTATTTCAATTTCGAGTTTATAGCACTTGCAAACCCAAAACACAGCGAACAACAAAATATTTCTGACTTTTCAAGTTTTTGAATGGGAAGAATGTCAATATCTTGAATGCAAAATGACCGTTTATTATCTGATGATTTTTGTGTGTTTCATATGTCATTTCATCCGCAAAGGTTCGAATTATATAGGCAACAAGGTGTCCGTAAGACAGATTTACACCAACAGGCACATCTGTTCATCCTTTTCCCATCGACTTACGACCAGGCGCATGGCCCATGCGTGTGCCCGTGCGTGGATGCGAACAAAAATAACAAAGTTTCGACTTGACACATAACCCGATGCACAGGCCGTGCGTCCACCCGTGCTTGGATGCGAACAAGTCTGTCTTGACGCACGAGCCGTGCGTCAGCCCGTGCTCGGATGCGAACACTTTCCCATTAGAAATTTTTAATTAATTAATTATTTATTTTAAATATTTTTGGTCCAAAAAGAATAAGTAGCTTGAAGCCTAAGCCCACGGCCTAGACCAGGGTCGGGTTGGGGCATGCCGGCGTACGGGCGGCAGCGCGCTCACGTGTGTGCTTTGAACCAAACCCACAAGCATGTAGGTCTTCACCCCTTTAGAAACTTAGGAGCCCCCAAGGGCCCAAACTCATAAGTCCAACTTGGGATGTATCAAGTGAGCAAACTTTGCCTCCTTTTCTCGTGTGGGATAGAGCATTTCTCATTCCCCATATTTTTCATTTTTTATACCATTTTCATTTATTAAGTGGCTAACTTCTAGCATTCTTATTTGTGAATGATTCTACCAGAAAGTGTAGATCATTCTTGCTAAGTCCATGAGGTAACTTCAGGTACATGGGTACTCTGGGAAGTCCATGAAGGTCCTCTAAGTAATAACTAGCTCGGCAACACAAAATTAAAAGGGTCTCGGGATTGTCTTGAGGAAATATCTCATATGCTTAGGTCAACATGGTTCTAATATTGTAAAAAATGCACAATAATAAGTTAATCGAGAATACTTATAAAAGAATGAAGATGGCTATTATATTCTAGACATTGAGCCTAATGGGCCTTACTTAGTAGACTTGCCTCGTAGGTCATTTAAGCCGTATGGACTTTGCATAGTAAATTAGGTTTGTGGGGCATTTATCATGATGACAACTTAATTTGGTCTAATTATAATAATGATGGATTTTAAATAATTGATCAAATAAATAATAATTGAAAGTCGAATTTAACCACATATATATATATATATTTATATTTATAGGATTTGGATCTGGTGAGTCCATATAATATAAATAAGTACGTGAGACCAAATCTGGATCGTTGACCTCTTCTTTTTAACGATGTAGATTTAATTGATTTTTATTTTAGTTTATATTTAATTACGGGTTGTTAAGGATAAGTAGGTAATTTGTTTGAATATCAATAAAAAATGGGAGTTATTTTTAGTAGTGCCCGTTCACATTCTGGATTTTTTGGGATTTGTTTGAAACCATATCTCTGACCTTATCCGTTGTGAGAAATATGTTGCTTATTGAAGACAAATATATTGCTTATTGAAGACAAATATGTTATTTTTTTTGGATATATTTGAAACTGTATCTCCGAAATTCTCTCTTTCTTTTCACAGTCAAACTTGCAATTAATATTAGCGCATTCCGTTGGGCAAAATATGTTGCTTATTGAGGACAAATATATTATTTATTTAAGCAGACAATGTTGCAAACACGCATTATTCCCTTCGATTTGTCTTTTTATATATATCTAATTTTGTTGCTTATTTATGTCAACTATGTTGCTTATCAAGGACAAATATGTTGCTTATTTAGGCAGACAATGTTGCTAAGTATGCTGTTTTTTTATGTGGACTGTGTTGCTTATTGAAGACAATTATTTTTCTTATTTAAGTAGACAATGTTGCTAAGATGGGTGAAAATCTGTTGATTTAAATAGGTCATATGTCTTGTATATATGTATTTTTGTTGCTTTTGTATGACAATTGTATTGCTTATTAATGACAAATATGTTGCTTAGACATTGTATATTTGTTGCTTACAAATATTACATAATTTTGCTATGGTTTTAGATGGTAAGATAACATCTATGTTGTTGTGTGTAACTTCCCTAATTTCATGGGATATGATAGATTGGTTTGGACTAATATATCCCCTTTATCAATTTAATTAGGTATTTTTATATATTTTAAGCA